>CM035806.1:59463696-59575966 GCA_020466095.1 Chlorops oryzae | reverse complement strand
TTAAATATGATTTTTTTTTTCAATTTTTTTTTCTAAACTAATAATTAGATCAATATTTTCTCAATATTATTTTCTCAATATTTCCTCTTTACTCTAAACTGATTATTAGATCAAATTTAAAAACTTAACTAATATTATTCTTTGTACATGTTGGCCAGAGGGGCGTTTATTTCGGTGGGAAATGGACCAAAGAAGGTCACGAAATACAGATCTCCCATTTCGTACGTTGGTTCGTGGATTTCTACGACCACGCCGTCCACAATCATTTTGAACGAGCAATCCAACTTAGCCATGATGTCAACCATTTCTAATTTATTTCGGTAATGTTGGAGGGCCTTCTGAACCGTTTCGTACGCTTCCCACTCTTCATTGGGTCCCCACTCGTAGGACCGATCTGCACTTTTGCTGCGTGGCAGTCTCATGCCCCTTTTCCTTTGAACCTCCAACCCACGACGTGGAATGAGTCCATTTCGGTCCCGGGCGGCGGTTCGTTCCTCATCGGTAATTCTTCTTAAAATTTCGGGCAGCGCAAGTGCGATGGCGTTCGTTCGGAAGCTTAGGGTCTCCTCATACTTAAATGACTCATTTTTTAGGTTCCGGATACGCTCGCGGTGCCCCTCGTCCCTTGCAGAGTGCAAGTGGAATGCACAAGAAGGTCGCTGATGCAGCAGAAGAAGATACTGCAGCAGAGTTCGCAGCGGCGAACCTAGTTGTAAGTTATAAGTAGAGGTGAAATTTTTAGAATTAATGAATCTAGTTTTGTGTTGATATGTTCTGTAGAGAACCGTGGAGTCTTAAGTGTATTAAAAAAAATTCAAAAGCTTAATAAAACATTTAACATTTAATTCAAAGGAAACACAAATAGAAAGGGAGTTCTTTTAATGTGGAGGAATATTTAACATTGGCGCAGCCGGTAGGATCCAGAAAGTGCGGTTTCTGGAAAGAAAAATAAAAAGAACAAAAAACACTCCCACAACAAAAGATCCTTTAAATAAAAAAAAAAGAAATAGAAATAGAACGTAAAGTAGTGATTTTTATTCTCGGAATTTTTGTATTCAAAGTGCGTGTCCTAATCGATTGTTTTAAAGAAAATTCTTAGTGTTTAACTGAATCTTAACCCCCACAAAAATTTGTGCAAAATCTTTTAGTTAAAAAAGGAAGTGTGTTAAAGACAGTTTTTCTTCATCTTTAACTGTAAATCTCATTTAAAAAAAAAAAAAAAAAAAAAAAATATATATATATATATTAGGTGTAGTAAAAAGAAATCCATTATTTTTCCAATAGATGGCGTTATTTATCTGCATCTCGCGTTGTATAAGTCCGATCGTGTTCCGCTAGGGGGCATTAGAAAGATGACAGTTCCTACTAAAAAAGCTTTTTTGACACTTTTTTGATTGATTGATTCAGTTTTGTTTGAGAGCTTGTCAAAGATGGACATCAGCAAAGAGAAAATTCACTACATTTTACAGTTTTTCTTCGATAAGGGAGAAAACGCAAGCCAGGTGGCTAAAAATGTGAATAGCGTTTATGGACCTGATACTGTAACAGCCAATCATGCGCAATTTTGGTTTCGTCGATTCCGTTCCGGTAACT
Organism: Chlorops oryzae; assembly: GCA_020466095.1. Lineage (NCBI taxonomy): Eukaryota > Metazoa > Arthropoda > Insecta > Diptera > Chloropidae > Chlorops > Chlorops oryzae. The sequence goes on along the minus strand of CM035806.1, from coordinate 59,574,373 downwards.
TCGATGTCAAGGATGCACCACGCACTGGAAGGCCAATTGTCGAAAATGTCGATAAAATCATGGAAATTATCGAGTCCGACCGTCATGTTAGCACTGCTTCGATTGCAAAAGAGCTAAAGATTGCACAAAAAACCGTTTGGAACTATTTGAATAAGGCTGGATACACAAAGAAGCTTGATGTTTGGGTGCCATACGAGTTAACGCAAAAAAAAACCTCATAGACCGAATTTCCATCTGCGAATCGCTGCTGAACCGCAACAAAATCGACCCATTTCTGAAGCGGTTGGTGACTGGTGATGTAAAGTGGGTCACTTACGACAACGTCAAGCGAAAACGGTCGTGGTCGAAACACGGTGAACCGGCGGAAACGGTGGCCAAGCCAGGATTGACGGCCAGGAAGGTTTTGCTGTGTGTTTGGTGGGATTGGCAGGGAATTATCTACTATGAGCTGCTCCCATACGGCAAAACTCTTAACTCGGAACTCTACTATCAACAATTGGACCGTCTGAAGGAAGCAATCGCCCATAAGCGGCCAGCTTTGGGCAATAGGAGAGGAATTGTGTTCCATCAGGACAACGCCAGGCCACACACATCGATAGTGACTCGCCAGAAGCTTCGGGAGTTTGGTTGGGAGGTTCTTCTGCATCCACCTTATAGTCCGGACCTGGCACCAAGTGATTACCATCTGTTCCTGTCCATGGCGAACAATTTTGCTGGTGAAACATTCGCTTCAAGAGAGGCTTCTGAAATTCGACTGTCTCAATTTTTTGCTAATAGGAACGAGGGGCTTCTATGAGAGAGGCATAATGAAATTACCTTTAAAATGGCAACAAGTTATCGAACAAAACGGCGCATATTTGACCTAAATCGGGTCATTCTAACTATCTTAAATAAAGCCCTCAATTTAATGCAAAAATAATGGATTTCCTTTTACTACACCTAATATTAAAAGGAAAAAAGGGAAAAAGTACAAAAAAGAACAATTGAAAACAAAGTGAACAAGTGACAAAATATATAAAAGGAAACAGAAATTGTAAAATAATTGAAAAAAAAATTTCCTTGAATTCCTTCCAAGTGTGCACGTGTTTAGTGACAATTTTAGAAGCAAGTAAAACAAAATCCAAATCGTTACAAAATCGTAGGACCATGCAGACAACGGAAAAAACAACGAGCAGGGCGATGGCGAAATGGGTGAGTGCCTAAAAGTTGAAAATTTTTTTTTTATTTTATTGTGCGTTACAAAATACAATTGTTTTTATTAACCATACAAAGTGCTTGTGAGATATAAAAAGGGTACCCCTGAGAACTTTCGGAGAACTGGGAAAGTATCAGGCTCTTGTGGATAGACGGACCAGGATCCGTGGAGAGTGGAACAAAATTAATTAGTGACGGTTGGTGGATCGTACCCTCGGGCAACGACAGCAACCGAACAGAGTAGAGAGGAGTGGCGAGATTACTACTCATCCAAGGGCAAGTGTCCGCCAGACTCCTCGCCATAGTGCAGGAATAGGGAAATTTCTGGGTTTGGGATTGAAGATACGCCAGGAGTTACAAGAGACCTGATCGTCAATGTCGGTTATTTCATAAAGGTGCAGTCAAATAGCGATACAGTTGGCGCCGACTGACCCACCCGGAACTGCTTGCAGTTTTAAAAATATGACAATGTCACAAACCGACTAGGTGGATCCTTCGTGTCTGGCTGTATAAATCTTTGACGTACCGAGGGAAAGATAATACGTTTAGCGAGCATTCCCGGATGTGCGCTGTTCATAATATCTGCCACAAATAACTGGGGGAAAAAGGAAAAATGAGAAAGAATATTTTGGTAAATATTTTTAATCAAGAATTGGACTAGGCCCGAATGGGATATTTGCCTTTTACCTGTCCAGAGATTCAAGTCATTAATGCAGCTTCAACGGATTTCGTTGTTGGCTCGCGATCAAACGAAAGTAACATTGTGTTGGAATATCTCTTTGAGAAAGGCTCGTTCCTTTTAGCACGAACATACATACATACAAAAATACTTTCTTGATATAAAAAGTGTGAATTTCTCAAACAACAAAAAAAAAAAAACAGAAAAAGGAAGAGAAAAAAAATTTGAGTGTCGGCAAAAGAGAAATTTATGTTGAATTGAATAAACGCATTTGTTTAACTGACCTACTACGTATGTACATATTCATCTACCTACATATCTATGTATGTTGTAGGTATATATGCGAATGAGTCAAAAATAATTTTTACAATTGATTTTTAACTTCCTAACAAGCTCGTTTTAACTATAAACCCAATTTTTCGTTCTTAGAACATGCGATTTTAATTACGCGAGAATAATATATAAACGTCCGAGATATTATTGTTTTTCCTCCCTATAAAGAGCTGGACCAGAAGGCGCAGGCTGTCTTTGCAACGATTCAACTTTTTCGCTGCACTACTAGTGGAAGAAAATGCCATTAGTAGACGGGGTGTGAAGGCGAAGGAGTAAGCAAAGGCAGATACGCATTCGGTGAGCAAGACTTATCGTTCTTAGAACATAGATTAGAGAATATAGATTTTTGGACCTTTCACTGGCTAAAGCACGCACTTGCACAAACATAGTAAGCATTTTCATTTCTTCGCTGCCATACTCGTTTCATATTAGTAAAGGGGCGTGAAATGAAAGAAGCGAAGCAATGTACAAATGCAAGCTCGATGAGCAGTGAAAGCCGACCAAAACCACAAATAAATTTTGTTGGAAAATTCTGATTGTTCGTACAATTCGAAATGGCGATTGGTGGTCGATTTTCGGCAGCTGAATAACGTAACCGTCAAGCAAGTATTTCCTATACCCCGCATTGATGAGATTCTCGACCAACTCGGTTGCAGCCGATATTTCACAACGCTGGACCTGGCAAGCGGATACCATCAAGTGCTTGTAAACGAGAAAGACAGAGAAAAAACAGCATTCAGTACTGGAATAGGACATTACGAATTCGTAAGAATGCCATTCGGGCTCTCCGGAGCTCCGGCAACCTTTCAAAGGATTATGAATAATGTTCTGACCGGCTTGCAAGGCGTCGATTGTTTTGTTTATTTGGACGACATAGTAATTTACGGAAGTAACCTTAAACAACACGAAATAAGGCTACGTAAAGTAATACAAGCCCTAAGAAGCAGCCAATTGAAAATACAAACGGAAAAATGTCAATTCTTAAGAAAAGAAGTTGTCTATTTGGGTCACAAGTGTTCCGACCAAGGCCGGACCCAAGTAAGGTCGAATGTGTAAAAATTTTCCCGATACCAAAAAATAAGAAAGAATTGCAAGCATTCCTTGGACTGGCAAACTACTACCGAAAATTCATTCCGAATGCAGCAGCGCTTCTTCTACCTTTGACATCACTGCTAAGAAAAGATGCCGAGTTCGTTTGGACGGAGGCATGCCAAATGGCAGTAATAGCCATTAAAGCTGCAATAACTAGTCCACCACTGTTAAAGTATGCAGATTTCACAAAGCCATTCCTGTTAACAACGGATGCAAGTAACGAAGCACTAGGAGCGGTGCTCTCACAAGGCGAGCCGGGCGACGACCAGCCGATCGCGTTTGCAAGCCGAGCATTAAGCGCAACTGAGAAACGATACTCAACAATCGAAAAGGAATTTCTTGCCATTGTGTGGGCGACTAAAAATTTCCGGTGCTACCTCTTAGGCCGCCCCTTTACGGTTTACACAGACCACAAACCTCTAAAAGGAATAGCAAATCTAAAGGATCAAACATCCCGATTGGCGAGGTTCCGCCATAAGCTCTCGGAATTCGATTTCGAAATCTGTTACAAAGCTGGAAAATATAATTTAAACGCAGACGCATTGAGTCGATTACCATATGAAAATAATCTTGTAGCAGTGGTAACAAGAGCACAAACACAGTCAAAAATAGAGCAGAGCGGTGAAAATACAGAGTCAAAGAAAAGCAGAGGTGATTCGGAAGATACAAACCCCACAGATCACCCAGAGACAGAGGATTTAGCAGAATTTTTAACACAGAGAAAGGACATCGAAGAGGTGCTTAAAAATTTCCACGATGGACCATTAGGAGGTCACAAGGGAGCTATAAAAACATATTTCCGCATTCGACGGCAGTACAAGTGGAACGGCATGCATAGAGAGATTCGAAATTATATAAAAAACTGCGAGAAATGCCAACGGAATAAATGCTCAAAAGTAGAAAGAATGCCCATGGTACTCACAGACATAGCTCATGGCCCCTTCTACAAAGTTTATATGGATATGGTAGGCCCCCTACCGGAAACATCGAGAGGAAACAAATACATCTTAACATTCATAGACGATTTTTCAAAATTTTTCATCTGCACAGCTATTCCGGATGCAGAGGCGGCAACAGTGGCGAAAGTTTTTTTCAACGGGATAATATCAAAATTCCAGATACCAAAGGTTTTAATCACGGATAACGGCACAAACTTTACGTCGAAATTATTTAAGGAAGTTTGCAAAATTCTTGGAATCAAGAAATCCCAAACTTCACCATACCACCCCCAAGCCAATGGTGCTCTTGAAAGGAGTCACCGACCTCTTGCGGAATTTTTCCGAAATTTCGTCAATGAAGATGGCACAAATTGGGATGAATGGCTGCACCACGCTATGCACGTGCATAACAACACAGTACATTCATCCACAAAACAAACACCTTGCAAAATACTTTTTGGATTTGAAGCCGACATCCCACTTAACTTAAAAAGAAAACCGGAGCCACTGTACAACACAGACGATTTTGCAAAAATATTAAAATATCAAATCCAGCGCACCCATCAGTTAGTACGAGAAAACCAAAAAATAGCTAAAGAAAAATCAAAACGCTACTACGATAAGGGCTCGAAAGTAAAAGAATTTCAGACGGCAGACAAGGTGTGGCTAAAGAACCAAAACCGAAAAAACAAATTCTCTCCCATTTGGGAAGGCCCTTATTCGATTGTATCAATTCCAACGCCGGTGAATGTAAAATTGAAAATCAAAGGAAAAGAAAAAACATTCCACAAAAACTTAATAAAGCGACATCATCAAAAAGAACAACAAACAAAACAATAACCCGAGCCTTACGGCGACAAAACAAAAAAAAAAAATATATAAGTAATGCAAAATTTTTTTTAACGAACAAAGAATATAAAGCACACACTTAAAATACAATAACTTAAACCACCGAAGATGTAATATGCCAACCAAGGCGTTTACGAGAAGTGTGAATATAGCAATTCCTAAAGGCAAAGAAAAAAAAATTAAAAATTTTTTTTTGCATGCACTTCACGCAATGCCACTTCGATCGGAATCGAACTCCCGTCAGCTAAAAATATTTTTCAAATCAATACGAACCTCAACCACTCAGCATATGTCGAAAAACATTTAAACCATCAAAAGAGATATACAAGAAAGGTCGAGCGGAACGCAATGTCGTGCAGAAGAAATAAAACAAATTGGAATTTGGATAGAGTCAATGAGACAAATTGGCTTAACGACGACCATAGCAACACCCTGCTGCCATGGTTGATGAGAAAGGCTAACAACAAGAAGATTCACGTATTTGACACGCACTTTTATGCATGCGCAACCTCATCAAAGGAAAAGTCAATGCCGGAACAATTACGTTTGAACGGTTTTCTAAAAAGAGTGAACATCTTCGAGTGCGAGAGCCTAGTGATCCCAGTACACGAGCGAAACCAATGGATGCTGGCAATCGTAACATGGCCAGCGATCTACGTACTGGACTCCCTAAAACCGCACGATGCAAAGAAAATCGCAGAAAAAATAAGGTCAATTGTGCAATGGGAGGCGAAAAGAAAATGTCCAGCAGAGACCACGGAGTACTCGGAAAATGCGATGCCGCTAATATATCCGGAATGCAGCCAACAACAAAATCTAAATGATTGCGGAATATATTTGCTGCGGTTTGCGGAAAAATACCGAGACGTCGTAAGTTCAGGACGAGCCTTTTTGCCCCGAGACGCCTTTGTGGAGGAAAGTAAAATTTCAAGAAAATTCCTCGACAAATTAATAACGGAGCAAAAGATGACTCGCGCAGAATGGAATGAGACGGAGGAGGAGCAAAAGTTCTTGCAGAATGAAATTCAAAGAATTAGAGCGAATTGTAAGCCAGGGAATAGAAAGTACTGTAAAATAATATATAAGACTAAAATATATTCCGTATTTATCTCACGCAAAGGGGATGTTAGATATAAACAATTTAAATGCGCAATAACATATCAACATGCAAACTAATAATAACACAAAAAAAAAAAAAAATGGTAGAAATAGAGCATTCTTTTAAGAATATTTGCAAACACATTGTTTTATTTGTCCAACGGAAATAGGTGGAGATAGTGGAGGAGCCTTTGTGAAAGCGACAAAGAGCGTAGATGTGTGTGCAAATTCCATTTTCTTTTTCTTTTCAGGAAAAAATAATCATCTTGGGGTTAATAACAACAGTCACCTACGGACGACTTCAAATAACGCCAGTAGACGAACAAGGAGGATTTGTTCAGATCCACATAAAAGAAACAGAAATTATAGAGGAGTTCTACACCGTGCTACATGTGATACACCCAGCCGAAATCCTGAAGGTCATCAACACAATCAACGAGTATGTTGATACGGTAGAAATAAAAAACAGAGAACTGCTGCTGGGAGAAATTAGAACAATCAGATCAAAAATTAGCTCCATAATACCAAGGGAGAATGATCGATCTCGAAGAGGACTTCTGAACGCAGTAGGTACGGCCGCCAACTGGCTATTTGGAGTCATGGACGACGACGACCGGAAAGAAATCCTAGAGCACCTGACATTGGCAGATCAGAATAGCCATAACGCCATAAAAGGGTTGAACGAACAAATATACATAAACGAGTTTTTCAACGAAACCATTTCAACGATAAAAAGGACGATGGAAAAGGATCTGGGCATGGTTAACGAAGTATTCACCACCGTAAAAAGACAAAACGACGAAATCACTAAGCACCTCCGTTATCATGACCAGATGCTAAAACTAAAAAGTATAGAGGAAAAGGTCAACATCATCCAGGACAGTATCTCATCAGCAAAAAACGGGGTGGCGCATCCCAACATACTAACGACGGAGGAGATCGAAAGATTCAAAATGGACTATTACAAAGTAAAACTAATCAGAGTGGGAGTGATGTCATACGTAAACAAAGCACTAATAATCGCAGTAAAAATCCCAAGAAACTTCCGAAAAATAGAAGTAAAATGGTTAACCCCTCTTCCAAACCTGAGTCACAAGGAAATTATAGAAAGAGACGAACATATCACAACAATAGATAACACAGCTTACAGTTTCACAGAAAATGCGGTACGAAAGGAACTGAAAAAGAGTAGAAACTGCGTTTTTCTTAACACATGTAGACTACAGTATAACAACAAAATCTCCATACAATACATAGACGAATCAACACTACTAATAAAAAACGCGGAGCAAACGCAGATCACACACGATTGCGACAAGCGCAACATTACACTCAACAAGAACGTACTCATATCCTTCTCCAATTGCACCATAATCATTCAAAACCAAAATTTTACGAATACGCAGATCATTATGAACGAAAAATACTTCTACCAAGAGAACGAAAACAACAATATCAAATTCAACGACACCATTACCGCTCCGCACGTAGATAATAATCATCGATAGTGTAAAAATCATTGAACGTCATCCTGAAACGAAATAAGGTATGGAAAAAGAAAAACATTAACTAATATTCACCAAAAATATGGAAAAAGAAATACTTACTCGAAGAAAGTCAATTTCGTACTTAAAAGAAATCGACGAGGACGCGACTATAAATAAGAAAATTTTGAAAAAATTTTTTTTCTTTTTCGCAAAATATTTCGGTTAAAAAAACATTTGCAAGCAAAACACATGCTTGAAAATGGTCAATATCCGAAATAGAATTTGCTTGCACATGGTTAATTACCGAAGAAAACTGCGTCGGTTAAAAAAGCATTTGCAAGCAAAACACATGCCTGAAAATGGTCAATATCCGAAATAAAATTTGCTTGCAATATCGGTATCGAAAAAAATTTTTTCTCGATCCCAAGGACACACGTGCACGCACGAAAAATGCAGCCACATGTGCACCCGAACCTAACAAAAAGGGTAAAGAAAAAGCATTTGCAAGCAAAAATGCATGCTTGCACATGGTTAATTACCGAAGTAAACTGCATCGGTGGGAAAAGCAATTGCAAGCAAACCACATGTAGAATATTTCCAATAACGCATTGACAAATTTATATATTTTTGTTGTGTCTTCTACACAGCGATATTTTGGCAAATCTGCACAAAACCTCAACCTTCATTAAAGGGGGGGAAGGGGTAGTAGCACGTAGCACAAGTAATATAAAGAATCATGCCCCATACAAAGCTTATAGAATAACAAAAAAAAAAAAAAAAAAAAAAAAAATTGATCGTATTTGAGACGAATAAAAAAAAAGAGAACTAAAATAACACAGCCACACAAAAAAAAATTTTTGGTTTGATCTGGGTATCTCACTACCTCTACCATATGTTTTCGGGGTCGCTGATTCCAAATCCGTTGCCCGTTTTGCTCCATCAGATCAGCATTTTGCCATAACCTCAAAAAACCTCAATTCGAGCTATTAAAATTTAATATCGTGGACAAATTTTTTTTTTGTTCTGATCTGGGTATCTGATTACTTCTACTATATGTTTTCGGGGTCGCTGAGTCTAAATCCGATGCCCGTTTTGCTCCATCAGATCAGCATTTTGCCATAACCTCAAAAAAAACTGACACGTAATAAGATTTGGTAATCTAATGTTTTGTGGAATAATTGTACCGTCGGCATTGGCGTTACCCGATGCACACCGCGGGGAGGTTGCACGATCGGGTTTTGTGCATCATTGAGCCCTTATTGGGGCTGTTTTTTAAAGCTGATGATATAGAATATTTTTTAGTCGGTCTCCATCTTTGAGCTGTATCGGGTTCTTTTCTCTTCAAATGACCTATGTAAGGGATTCCTTTTACGATTTTTGACCTGCCCAAGTGTTTCTCTTTTGAGCATCCAGCAAAAATCTGCCAACATATTAACGTCCCATCGTCCCTGATAGCGAGTTTTCATAACTTTGATATCTTGATGAAAACGTTCCCCCTGTTCTTCACTAAAGTGTCCCAGGTTATCGGGAAATTGGTCAAGATGAGAGTGCAGAAAATGAAGCTTTAAGTTCATCAAGCATCCCAGTTTCTCGTAGTTCTTTATCATGTTGGCAACTAACTTCTTATACTCTGGACTTTTTCGGTTTCCTAAGAAGTTTCGTGCAACTTCTCGAAAACTTTTCCAAGCTGCTTTTTCCTGATCATTCATCTTACTTATAAAGTCATTATCTCTGAACAATTTTCGAATTTGAGGACCATCGAACACCCCTTCTTTAATTTTGGCATCAGAAACACGAGGAAACACGGTTTGTAGGTACTTGAAACATTTACCTGTTTTGTCTAGAGCTTTGACAAACTGTTTCATGAGACCTAGTTTTATATGTAAAGGAGGAATTAGAATTTTCGTAGGGTCTACTAGGGACTCATTCATGACATTATGCGACCCAGGTGTAAGGGAAGCTCTAGTTGGCCAATCTTTAACCTTGTAATGGTTTTCTCTGTTTCTACTATCCCATAGACACAAGTAGCAGGGATACTTAGTAAATCCGGACTGCTGGCCGAGCAACATAGTTATTATTTTTAAATCCCCACAGATTTGCCATCTATGGAGGTCGTAGCCAATTTTTTTTAAAAGAACTTGCATATTTTCGTATTTTTCCTGCATAACAGTTGAATGAGCTATTGGTACAGGAGCATAGACGTTAGTATTATGAAGTAACACTGCCTTAATACTTCTTTTCGATGAATCGATAAACAGGCGCCAATCGGTTGCTTTGTAGCAATTTTTTTTCAGTTCATTCATTAGTCCATTAATATTAGTGCAATATGCAAGATCCCCATCCTTAGAAAAATATTTCCGAAATTCTGACTCTCGATTTCGGTACTCGGATACTTTTGTACCCGGTTCTAGAAAATTGTGTTGCTTAAAAAAAGAAGCTAAAAATTCTGAACTGTCTTTTGGCAAGCCTAAATTTCGTACAAGGTCGTTTAAGACAGGCTGTGAAACCAGAATTGGGACACGTTTTTCAGTATTTTCAACATAGTCTGATTCTTCATCGGAACAGTTGGTTTCTGGGTAACATTCGTCATCTTCCATTATTTCATTAGGTTCAATTACGTTCAGATTCTCGAGAACAGTTTCTTTATTGTCCTTGTCATATAAAATTGGACTCTTTACTGAAGACACTGTCTTATAGACAATGTTATGTTTATTCCTTATAGCATAGATTATTTTAAGAAAAATTAAGAGCGGACCTTTTTTAATATAGGTTTTAATGCATTTTTTTTTCATAAATTTTGTACATACTTAAACGGTATTTTATTTTCATAAAAATAAGGAACATAAATGTGTCGTTGACTAAAAAGAAAAAGAAACATAAACAACTGGCATTCCTAGGGCTAAGTCGGCTTTCACACATACTATCGTTAACACAAGCGAAGGGATGATTAATAATCGCTGATTATAAAGTAATCGTTTGTACCACTTTTATCGCTATTGACCGCTTCACGCTGCCGTAAGAAAGAGAGAAAGAATTTTTGTCATATTTCCGACGAGTTTTCATTACGAAATTATATTTTAAGAGCGTCCAATTCTGTGATTTAGAGTGGCCAATTTTACATTAAGAGTGGCTAGAGCGGCCAGAGCGGCCGCCTTAAAATAATCCATGCCTTATAGTTAAATTCTTACTTACACTGTTCGAACAAAAAAAGCAGTCTTCTTTATTGTCTGGTTGATTCCATTCTGCTGGATTACTAAATTTAATTGCCTTTTTTACTTTTTTCGACCGATTTAACATTAATCTACAAGAATTACATAATATGTTGGGAACATAACGGTTTTGAACAATATCCAATTTAAAAATTTCCTTGTATGTGGCTTTAATATCATCATCTATGGGCTTCCTCAATGAGCTCACTTCGTATTTGCAGCAAACGTAACAAAACACATTGCGATCGCTATCACACTTGTGAGATAAAGTGTTTTTTCTTTTATTTCTTGTAATATTGTACTCCACACTAGCCAAGTCACCAACTAATGTAGAGCTGCGGTCGCATGATAACGACGCCTGTGGGCCCGCTTTCGCACCCTGACCAGCCGCCGATACTGGGGTATCCCTCCCCTGCATCGTAAACTTCTTCCTTACTTTTGCCATGAAGGCATATTTCTAAGTTGTATACATATCTTATATGTCCAGTTTTATAAACCAAATGAGAATTATAAACAACGTAATGAAATTTCTGGTTGCTTAATTCAATCAAACGCATATTTGAGGTCTTTCAAAAGTAAGAGAGTTAGCTACCACAGGAAGAAGTAGATTCGTAGTTCCGAGTCCAGTTACTACTACATACTTGCTAGATAAATGTAACTCCTTACTGCCAACCGAGGCATCTTAATCATATTTCATTTACATATTTGGAATCAGCATCAGAAAATAAAAAATGCATTTATTTTCCGAGTTTAAAACAAAAACCGAATTTTGGGCCATTAGGGGGTTGAAGGGGGTGAATAGCGGAAAATTGAGCGATCAAAATAAATTTTGAAGGTCATTTTTGGATTCAGCGCATCAAAATACATAGGAATAGGTGGGTCTATATTCTGGCACATGACATTTTTTTTTTTTTGTGGCTGTCAATAGCTCGAATTGAGGTTTTTTGAGGTTATGGCAAAATGCTGATCTGATGGAGCAAAACGGGCAACGGATTTGGAATCAGCGACCCCGAAAACATATGGTAGAGGTAGTGAGATACCCAGATCAAATCAAAAATTTTTTTTTGTGTGGCTGTGTAATTTTCACTCTCAAAAATGTCGAGCCATATACTAAGTAATTGATTGTTCTTCAGATGAATTTTTAAAAAAGAAAAAAAAAAGGATTTAGTGAAGTACTTTGGATAAAAAAAAGAAGAAGAAATATATATATAAGTATTTTCATTTACTACCAAATTTAAGAATATGATGTATTAGAAACTATAAGAGTCCCAAGACAAAATATTTTTGAGTCGCAATAACAAAAAAAAAAAAAAAGAAAAATAATATATATAAAAAACTGTATTGCCTATGTAAGCATTTCGTAGAACTAGAATATTTTAGCCAGTAACACCGTTTGAATTGTATCCCGAAAACTAAAACACTAGTTCATAAAAAATGAAGAATTCACTGAGATATCCACTACACTGCAGCGAGAAATATGGATCAAGAAGCGGCAGTATCACAACAGCGAGTTAGCAACATTCAAGTAACAACATCAACAACACGAGCCGGAATTAATAAAAACGTATTCAGCTCGCCTCATCTGTATCATCGAGACGAAACTAAGCATGAAGTATGCCTGGCTACAACAACCGCATCCTTCAGACAGAAAACCAGTCGTGATGCTCACGACTTGCCGAAGAGGGGAGGGATGTTGTGAGTCAAAACCGTCACGTCACACGCTAACGTAACGCTGCCAGCTCTATCGTCAACGGCACGCTATCAGCGCTAAGCCAAAAGCAGTGCAATAAATAATGCATCATAAACAAATGCAACGGCACCGTTTGAGTTCGAAACCTAACACCTCGAACAACAACAGCACGAGCGAGCATGAAATCGAACGCCTCAACAAAGCAACAACGGTCGGCGCTCGAAGTCATAAAAAGAGACACTGTTACCGGAGACGGCAACAACAACAACAGGGTCGTGTAATGACAAACAGACCGTCGATATCAATGTCAACCGAGAATCGATCGTTCAAGGCCATCGATCGAAAGGGAAAGCAGGCAGACGAAAGGCGAAAGAACACGAGCCGCCGAGTCAGCATGCGGACCACACACAAACAAGGGATGTTTGCGGCATGCGTTTGCTTGTTCGTATTGCATTTCGTTCTGTACGTCTTTTTGTGTGTGCACTTGGCTCGCATTAAGCCGTACATATGTCGAATGGGTTTTGGAGTGATCGGCATGTTAAGCTGATTGTAAATACATGGCACGACGAAAATAGAAGACAACGGCACTTATGCAATCGCCGGAAAACGCCGAAATGCAGAATAGACGGTGACCAAGGGACGCTCGTGGGGAGGTTAGCTGAGGAAGAAATCTATGACGCTAGCAACTATCGATATTGCGAACGGAGCAATATCGGACTATAAAAGCGAAGTTCGACTGACAAAATGGACTTATCATCGATTGGCATTCCGAGTATTAAGAAGATCTCAACTTTGGCGCACCTACTTACGAGCCAGGACGACAAAGTGTGGATCTCAGTGTTAGCTAGGGAATTAGGGCAGTAAAGTAAGATAGAGTAGAAATATTAAAAAGACTTTAATAAATGAACAATTATTGCAACGAGAAAAGGAGTGTTTTATTTGGAAAATACTGAATCCTTGTTGGCGCTTACAGAGGTCCCTTCTCCCCAGTACACACAACAAGATGAAGGTTTACCCGCAGATGGACTGCTGGGGAGGGACGTTTTATGGCATGGAGAAACCATAGACACTCGACGGGGGATTCTTGTTTTAGACTCGCCAAGGGGAGGCGAGATAACTTTTAAATTAACAAATAGGCGCAGGGAGAATAGAATAGGCATAGTAGAACAAATAAAAATGCCAGCTAGGACCACGGGCGTGGTAAAAATACGCGTGGATTCGTCCGACAGCAATATTGTAATACACAAAAAGGAGCTAGAGACAAACTTGTTTTTAGGAGAAGTACTCACGTCTGTTAGCAGTGGGATAGCGTACGTACCAATTTTGAACGCCCAGGACACAGCAGTGTTAGTAAAACCTGCAGAGATTAGATTCACACCGGCAGAACAGTTCCATGAAGTAACGGCCGGCGGTTCTGATAAGAATGCCGAAACGGAAAATAGGATAAACGAAATCATGCGTGTATTACAAATAGACCCCAACTTGACCGCAGAGGAACGGCATTCTATAGAGAATGTCGTAAAAAATTTTAGTGACGTTTTCCAAATAGAAGGGGAGGCCCTCACTTATACAGATGTATTAACGCACGATATCCCTATCGGGCCAGGGGTAGCTACTATTAACAGACGACAATATAGATTATCGGAAGCCCACAGAGAGGAAATTAATAGGCAGGTTCAGGACTTATAAGACCAGGACATAATAGTGCCCAGCACCTCACCTTGGAACTCTCCAATCATACTGGTGCCCAAGAAATCGGCGGATAGCACCATCAAAAAATGGAGATTAGTAGTCGATTTCAGGCAATTAAACGAGGTTACCTTGAAAACGGTGTTCCCCATTCCAAGGATTGACAAAATTTTAGACCAATTATGACGAAGTAGGTATTTTTCTACCCTCGATCTGGCCAGCGGTTACCACCAAGTCTTGGTGGACGACAGAGATAGGGAGAAAACCGCGTTCACCACGGGCACGGGACATTACGAGTTTAAGCGTATGCCGTTTGGCCTTACAGGGGCCCCGGCAACCTTTCAACGGATTATGAATAGTGTGTTAACAGGATTACAGGGAATTGATTGCTTTGTATATTTAGACGACATCGTCGTTTATGGTAGAAATCTAGCTCAGCATGAGGAGAGACTGTCGCGGGTTCTGCAGGCCTTGCGGGTCAGCCGTCTGAAACTGAAAACAGAGAAATGCCATTTCCTACGTAAAGAGGTAGTCTATTTGGGCCATCATTGCTCGGAAAAGGGGGTGTCGCCAGATCCAGGTAGGGCCGAGTGCGTCAAAAACATGCCAGCTCCCCGCAATGTGAAAGAGCTCCAGGGTGTCCTCGGCCTTATAAACTACTATCGAAAATTCATTCCCAATGCTGCCCGACTTATGCTGCCAATGACGAAACTTCTTTTCCGGATTGGATTCAATAGTTCTCACATTACTAAAGTTGCTTCTTCCTCTATCTGAATTTTGATTTCTATACTGTCCTCTGAAATTTTGGTTTCTCTGTTGATTAGTAGTATTTTGATTGTTATAATTATTCCGATAATTTTGGAAATTTTGATTTTGATATTGTCGGTTATTCCCTCGGTAATTATTGTTATTGTATCTACCTCTATAATTTTGATTATATTATATCTGCCTCTGGATCTATTGTAAGATTGGGTTGAATTATTTTTTTCTAAATTAATTCGAGCAGAATCTTCGGAGTCTGTGCTTAAATAAATGAATTTTGTAATTGCCTCGCTAGCAGTGTTGTATATTCCTGCTTGCAAAAGTAGTTTTGCCTTTTTCGATCTTGCATTTTTTGATAACGTATTTATGACGGTTTCCGTTGTGTAGTTTTGAGCTATTTTGTGTGGTAAACCATCTGAAATATATGCTAGCTCTAACTGTTTAGAAAGATTTTTAATTTCTTTAGCATAATCATTACTAGATTTGCTATTTTGTTTTGCCGCTAGCAGTTTTGTAGTGACTGATTTAGCTGTTTCACCTTTTACCGAGCTAAGTAATTTATTTTTTATTTCTTCAATGGTGTTTTCAGTGGTAATAATATTTCTGGCTGAGTTCGTTAGTGTGCTTTTTATTAACGTGACTGCTAAGTTTTCATGTTCACCTTTTATGATTTTAACTAGATCCACAGCATCCAAAAATCTCTGTAAATTTTCGATTTTTCCATCAAAGTCTGGCAACAGTTTAGATGCTGCATTTAAAAATTCTACTGTAGACGTCATGATTAAAGGTGATGGACTCTTAATTAATGTCACAGTTTCTGAATCCGAATTTGATGATACGTCACATGAATAAATTATTGTGTCAAATATTCCAGTTGGTATTATTATTTCAATATTTGCTCTTTTGAACAAAACATCTAGTCTTGTTTTTAGAGATAACTGTATTTTTGACACAATCGATTGATGTTGTGTTGTTAATTGATGGAATTTGGTTATTAAAAATCTCCCTATGTCATTATGACATCTAACCAATACATTTAAATGTTTAACATAGTTAATGTATTATGTTTTGGAAAGATTGGTCGATTAATGCATTTGTATGATCTGTCAAATTCGTCTTTTAAATTTTTTATGACTTCATAAATGTCTGTCCATTTGTTATTGGTCATAATCCAATGTAATAGGAATGAAAGAAACCAAAAATAATTGCAAAACCATTCACACACAAAATTTGAAATGAATTTCAATGCATTTTATTTAAGAGAGTGGAAATTTGAGATCTTATAAAATTTAATGAAAATATTTATATATGAGAGGAAAAATTTTTTTTATTTTTTTTTATTTTTTGTAAGTGACACTTATCTTATATATGGTAATAGTAGTTTTTGTTGTTGATGCTGCTTCTGCTGCTTTTGCTGCTAATGCTACTGATGTTGTTATTGATGTTCTTATGCTGTTGTTGCTGTTGCTGCTGCTGCTGGTGATGGTGATGATTTTTTTTTGTTGTTGTAGTGTTTTTTATTTTTCGCCAGATCGCACACAAGATAAGGATTATTGCTGAGCTGATAATGATTATTATAATGTCATAATTTGTATTATCAATGTCTTTGGCAAGAGGTACTTCTTTGACTATTGTTAATGGTTGAGAGTCGTCTTTGCTGTGTACCTCCTTGCCTACTTCATATCCCGAAAGTGCTATCATGATTGCACTTAAGACTTTTTTCCACCACGACATTTTTTAAAAGTTTTGGTTTTTTTTTTTGTATGTATGTACAGTCTCACAAAAAGTTTTTATTATTATTATTTTTAATTTCTTCCGTTGAAGGAAATTTTCAGTAGTCTAAATTCACTGCGTACTCAGAGTCGT
Source organism: Chlorops oryzae (assembly GCA_020466095.1). Classification (NCBI taxonomy): domain Eukaryota; kingdom Metazoa; phylum Arthropoda; class Insecta; order Diptera; family Chloropidae; genus Chlorops; species Chlorops oryzae. The sequence continues at coordinate 59,557,487 of CM035806.1, read as the reverse complement.
TTCGGAGACCCAAGTTGTACTCAAGGTACGGCACACTTTTGATTGACACTTAAGTGAATTTGTTGAAATGGTCTTTGGAACCGGGTAGAAAGTTTTTAGGGTTTAGCTTCCAGTACCATGTACCCTTGACTTTTTTGTAAATAGCATTGTCCAGTGCTGTCGGACGACGAAAATAGAGCGAAGTGAAGTTTATGAAAAAATGAAGTGCTTTGAAGTGACGACCAAAAAAGTGAAGTGTTTTGAAGTGAGGACAAAAATTATTTTTTTTTTTACACTTTCACGCATTATTGAATTTGTAAAATTTCTTACATAAATACATCCTTTTATTTTTATTAATTAAAAAATTTTATTCAAACAGAAAAACTGAACAATTTGCATTCATAAAATTAAAAGTAACGTTAAAAAAAACAATTCACAGCGTTCTTAAAAATAAAAAAGAAATGTAAATATATTCTTAAGTATAAAAAAAAATCACGTTTACCCTTTGCCCGAGGCTTTGTACTTTTTTATTATTTTTTGAGATGGAGTCCATGTTTTTAAATCGTTTTGAGGAATTACTTCCTTAATCAAAAGAATTGAATTTACTGTCTCTACTTTCAAACAATTTCTGGCAGACGTTTTTATATTTTTCATTTGCGAAAAAATTCTCTCAGTAGAAGCACTACTGTGTTATCCTCTGTGTTTGAAAAGTCACTTAAAATAAGAAGTCTCCATTCACTTTCCAATTCTTGAAAATGATGCTCATCTCTCACCAAATTTGGGAAAAGGTTAAGAAGAGGAACTTAGCTCTCGCCTAGTGACACAGGATCTAAAATTTGTACTGCTTTTAAAACAGGCTCTTCGAAATTTATTCTCTTTAGGATTTCTTTGCAAAGTATAATATAAAATTTTTGGCAATGTTCTTGAATTCTGTTTATGTCTTCAGTGGCTAACAGATGTTTTTGAATAAATATTTGTACTTGTGCGCCAAGATATATATCTTGAAGAGGTTTATAAATGTGTTGCTGTTCAAAATTTATGGTATTAAATGCTTCTGCATTAATTGAACTCAAATTTATGAAATTGTTCAATATATTTTTGAAATATAGTTTCAGTGACTTAAGCAAAATATGAAATCGTGGTTTAACCGCTTGAAATTCTAGGTTTATTTTGTTTATGTCTTTCAACGCACTCGCTAAGAACAGTAAATAACACTTGTTTACGGAGTTCAATCTTGACAATATATTTGAAGCGATATCATTATTATGATCAAACGCATGACTAGAAAAATAGGACTCTAATGCAGTCCACTGCTCTAAAATTATTTCTATTGCCTTCTCTAAAGACAGCCATCTGGTGTTAGCCTTTTTGAGTATATTATGTTTTTTTAAATCAAAATACTCCTGAATATCTTCAAATTCTTTTTGTCGTTTGCTACTGTGTGCAAAAAACAAATAAATATCTCTGACTAAAATTTCGATGTCGCCTGGTATGGCTTTAGTAGCTGCAGAAGCGCATAAATGCATGAAGTGGCAAACACAGCACCTGTGATTGCTCCCATCATAACAGGCGCGTTATCCGCAGAGAAACCAACAAGATTATCGAAAGGTATTTTAAACTGTTTGAAAAATCTCTTTAAAGCACTAAATAACGACGTGGCATCAGAATTTTTAACTTATATTAATCTAATGAAACGGTCGCGGATTTTCCCTGTTTGGCTGTCAAAATATCGTGCTACTAATGCCAGGCATTTCGAAGTACTGACATCAGTCGCTTCATCAATTATTAGAGAAAATTTATTATTCCTCAAGTGTTCACCCAACAATTCGCCAAAAAATTCTGCCAATAAACTATTCACCGTTTCTGTGGCCTTTGTCTTTGCACATTTTAAATCTTTTACCACATCTGGACTAACAGCAACGGATTTTATCAGTTCTAATAGAGGGGTAATCAATGTGAATGATAGATTATGAATGCATATAAAGGCAATTATTTTGAGCTCAGCAATTTTCACATTGTTAAGTTTTGCTTGATACGTTTGCAGCTGCTCTGTGTGGACAATATTAGGTTGATTTTTGAGATCACGTTCAACTCTTTTATGGGTGTCTCCACTTCCGATAGTTTTTTCTCCTTTTTCGGGGGTTCACTTGTTAGTTCCGTGCCGAAATGATTAATTATATCCAGTTCGATAGGATCCATTTTTTACTTTTTACTTTACTTTACACAATTCGCGATCCTTAATTAAGGATTTTCGTCACGATCGCCATGTAGTGTTCCCGTTTAAATAAATATGTAGTAATTATTATAAAGTTGTGTTTTATATTTTTCTTTATTATGAAAGACGGGCGTATACAACCGAAGTCAGTATCAGACCCGTTCTCTTTTAAGTTCTTAATCATTCTTTTTCTTTGTTACATTATGTTCCTTATTTTATACTATTTTCAAATATGATTAGCTTAGCATAAACAAGAGGTCAGTTGGCTCCTGATCGATAAGAGGTGTGTCTATCAGTTTTAGATCGCTTTCTACTTTCTCTTACATGCTCATTATCTTCAGATACATTAATTTACTCATACTCATTGCACAAATGCAAACTCATTGTCCAACCCCAGCAGACCAACGGTTGTGGTGATTGGTTGCGAATGAATATGAGATCGCGTTCGACTGAAGCGCTTCGTTGTTGTTGTTTCAAATGCAGTTCAACTTAGGTTGCTCTAAGACTGTGAGCTGTCTCGGGGTTAATGCCAAGAATGTAGGGCAATAAAGAAAATGACAAATCGATCAACACTTGACACCTTCACTTGCTGGTATTGAAATCGCTTGAAGTCAACGACAACGATTTGGGTCAAAGAAATGCCGAATGCAATTAGACAGAAAATGTTGACGACAGAAATATGGGTCAACTTGAAGTGGTGAATGCAATGAGCTATTTGATCTGAGTTTCAATATACAGGGGCGATCTGAGAATTATGAGGCCTTCTTATATATCATGACAGAGGAGCAGTACATCAACGGATTCACGAATTAAAAAATTTTGGATTTCTAGCTTATGCTGGCTTAAGCCGTTTGAATTCCATGCACACATTTTTAATCTGCTCATATTTTCGAAAGAAGAGCTGTCATTAACTTAGTCTGCATTTCCGCAATTGTGTCGACGGATTTTTGCATTGCCTGCATAAAGTTAGAAATACTTTGAGTAAGAGTTGACATCATTAATTCAAGATTGCTATTTGAGTTGGAAGGTGTGAACTGACTTGATGGAATGCCTGTCTTCAAAGCATTTGCATAGGAAACACCTGGTGTGAAAGCAACATTAGCTATGTTCGAGGATGGCGCGGTTAAAGGAACAAATGTATTTTTAACTGGACATGTGCTTTCGGATATCAAGTCGCTGCTTAAGATTTTTGTAAACTATACAGCCTCGGTAATTTGCAGTGTGATTACCTTGGCAGTTGCTATATTTTACTAAATTGCGGTCGTTTTGCGATTTTTTACTACACACGGAACTGTGATGAGTTCACCAAAAGTTCACCACATATTACACACACTGTACGCAGAGTGCAGTAAGTTTTGGTATGACCAAACTCTTGGCAATTATTGCATTGAACTGGCCCCTTTCGTTTGTGACGCTCTTCCACGGTAATTTTACGATGCAATAAGTAACTCAAGTTATAAATGGGATGGCTTTCATTTTGTTAAGCTTTAAGTTGTCTGGAAGAAGGTCAACTCTAAACATTGGCTGCGGTATTTTTTCTTTGTTTATTATATTTATTACTGCTCTAGCATGAAAGCCCTGTTCGCCGAGAGCATTTTTTATATCAATTGGATCAACGTCTCCTTCAATACCTTTAATCACAACTGAAATACCTTCGCCTCTTTTAAGCTGGTATGTATAGAAATTCTTTTTTCCCTTCTCAAATTGATTTACAACTTTGTGGTAGCAATCCTCAGAGTCAGTTTGGATTTTAGTTTGGTGAATGTTTCCTTTAGTTAAAGGAACAACATGGAAGTTGCTATTGTTTAGGAGGCTTGCTAAACTGGTAACTAGTGCATTGGAGCTACGCTGCCGCAAATAAATTGGAGGCGGTTTTAATTCTTTACTTGGCTGATTTTTTGATGATTTATCATTTAGATTTTCCAATAAAAGAGCAAAGCGGTTACCCGACAGATTACTTGGCGGAGTGGATACGGTTTCCGTTTTATAAAGTTTAGCCCTATTGGCATTGTTTGCAATTGGGCTTCTTTTTCTTTTAATTATATTGGCATAGCGTTGCATGCCAATAAGTACCGCTAGCTGTTCGCTTTGTTTTTTTTTTACCATATTGTTCGACCTAATAACCGCATCAACAGCTACATTACCTGTGTTCATTGCGTTTTTTGTTATTGTAGCGGTAGAAGTAGGAGTTGCTGTGGGCTCAGCTTGATTTAATTTACTTGAGATGTTTTTCTCTGTTGAATTTGGATTTATTGCACTGGTGGAGTTGGAGCGTTGTCTTTGGAACTGGTTTCTCAGAATTGAAAGCTGGCTGAAGGATTCGGACTGGACGGAAGTTTCGTTTTCGTGAAGAAACTGCTTGCTGAGTAGTTGTACAACTTTTGGAACTTGATCTTCATCGTCTTCGACAACTACCATACCATGGTTTGTGTCGACGCTACTAGAGCTTTTACGAGAGATTTTTGAAGAGCTTTTTGGTGAATGGCCAATTGGCATCAGCTGACAGCTGAGTCAGCTGCGGCAAGCAGCTTTCTTTATATAAAAGTGTTTTTGTAATAATTAGGAATGGATTGGAATATGAAATAGTTATCCTTGTGGAAGTTTCTTATTTCAGCTCTTCAGATCACTGCCCACAAGCAGATAACTGGCTGGATAACACCACTCAGCCACTCGCGAGGAAAATACGACCTAGCGCGTAGGTTTTCTATTTAATCGACCACTTATAAACTCGAATTAAAAACTTTTAATTTGTGCGCTTGAAAAACACAGCTGAACGCGGCGAAGTGTTGCCAACGCGATGATTAACAGAACCGTGAGCAAAAATAAATTAAAGTAAGCATTATGTGTTAACAAGTACACTACACATTTCAAATTTTTCCAGTAATTATGTAACTCATAACAGCCAGCCAAGGGAGTCTAACGGTGAGATTTCAAAAATTCTACACTCTATTCAACTTCGAGTGCAGAAAGTAGAAATACAAAACAAAGATCTAATATTGATAGAGGTGATAACCATTAAATCTTAGCTAAAATCGATTATACCAAATAAGGACAGACGCACAAGAAGCGGCGTGATTAATGTGGTAGGAACAGGTTTACATTGGTTATGCGGAGTCATGGATGACGACGACAGGAAAGAAATCGACGAACATCTTAAAACAGTAACAGAAAATAGTCACAATATGATAGGAGGTTTAAATGAGCAAGTCATAATTAAAAGCTATTTTAATGCTACACTGGTCCGAGTACTAAAGAGAAGGTTCGATTTAAACACGTTACTATGGAAAATTTTCAATGGGCATTTGATGAGACTTTAATATATTGACATATTAGCAACACATACCGCTAGCTGTTCAACTTTGTTTTTTTTTACCATATTGTTCGACCTAATAACCGCATCAACAGCTACATTACCTGTGTTCATTGCGTTTTTTGTTATTGTAGCGGTAGAAGTAGGAGTTGCTGTGGGCTCAGCTTGATTTAATTTACTTGAGATAAGAAATTTTTTCTCTGTTGAATTTGGATTTATTGCACTGGTGGAGTTGGAGCGTTGCCTTTGGAACTGGTTTCTCAGAATATGAAACTGGCTGAAGGATTCGGACTGGACGGAAGTTTCGTTTTCGTGAAGAAACTGCTTGCTGAGTAGTTGTAAATTTTGGAAACTTGATCTTCATCTCTTCGACAACTACCATACCATGGTTTGTGTCGACGCTACTAGAGCTTTTACGAGAGATTTTTGAAGAGCTTTTTGGTGAATGGCCAATTGGCATCAGCTGACAGCTGAGTCAGCTGCAGGCAAGCAGCTTTCTTTATATAAAAGTGTTTTTGTAATAATTAGGAATGGATTGGAATATGAAATAGTTATCCTTGTGGAAGTTTCTTATTTCAGCTCTTCAGACTCACTGCCCACAAAGCAGATAACTGGCTGGATAACACCACTCAGCCACTCGTCGAGGAAAATACGACCTAGCGCGTAGGTTTTCTATTTAAATCGACCACTTATAAACTCGAATTAAAACTTTTAATTTGTGCGCTTGAAACACAGCTGAACGCGGCTGAAGTGTTTGCCAACGCGATGATTAAGAACCGTGAGCAAAATAAATGGTAAAGTAAGCATTATGTGTTAACAAGTACACTACACATTTCAAATTTTTCCAGTAATTATGTAACTCATAACAGCCAGCCAAGGGAGTCTAACGGTGAGATTTCAAAAATTCTACACTCTATTCAACTTCGAGTGCAGAAAGTAGATTTAATACAAAACAAAGATCTAATATTGATAGAGGTGATAACCATTAAATCTTAGCTAAAATCGATTATTACCAAATAAGGACAGACGCACAAGAAGCGGCGTGATTAATGTGGCTAGGAAGGTTTACATTGGTTATGCGGAGTCATGGATGACGACGACAGGAAAGAAATCGACGAACATCTTAAAACAGTAACAGAAAATAGTCACAATATGATAGGAGGTTTAACTATGAGCAAAGTCATAATTAAAAGCTATTTTAATGCTACACTGGGAGTACTTAAAAAGGTGATTAAACACGACAGGAAAATTTTCAAGGCATTTGATGAGACAAATATTGACATATTAGAACACATGTTGTTCAACGACCAAATGTACAAACTGAAAACCCTTCACGAAAAAATTTATCTAATACAGGATAGCATAGCAGCAGCTAGACACGGGCTGATTCACCCTTGTATACTAACCTCCGAGGAAAAAGAAAACATTTGATTTGAGTTTTTAAAGTTAAACTTTACATGAGAGGAGGTGTATTAACATTCGCTCAAAACATAATAATAATAGTAATAAAAGTACCAAGAACGTTAGTCAAAATTGAGGTAAACTTGATTACAGCCTTGCCAAATAAATAATTTTTTCACATCTTGGAGGACGACGATCTAGTGACCCCAATAAACAATACAATCTTCACCTACAAGGACAAATAATATTGATAGAGTTAATAAAATAAGTCATTTGCACAATACAGAATAACTGTAATTTAATATTTTCAATAAAACCTTCACCCAATAAAAGAAGAGAGTATAGTGGATATGTTCGTTCTGGGTGTGCAACTTTTTTGTATGGAAAATCGGAAAAAGTCGCACATTGAAATTTTTGGTGGTTTGTATGAGCAGCGCACATTGAAATTTTTGTTGGTGATTAGACCTTAAATCTAATATGGGCTGTTAAGCCTTTGTGTTTAAGCACAATTGAATTATTCTAGCCAAGCGCATGTACCTGTCTAGAGCATGAATTAACTCGTTGAATTATGGTTGTTAACTCCTCTTTATTGAACGAAAAATTTTCTAATACTAATAACAAAATGCCAAAAAAGGTAGAACATACTGATTTAGTAAAATTTAGTTTTTTATAAATTTCTTACATAAAATTGCAGTAATTGCAATATTGATAAATTGATCGCATCAAGCAAGTGCAATGGGCTTCATATTTTCTTTGGTATTTTAACGCCTTATGAACGAAAGTGCAAACAAAGCATTCAAAAGGGAGCCACTTCTGTCGTCGCAGAAATTTATACTTGATAAATAAAACAAAACAACACATTATGTTGAGTATCAATATACTCCCGCCTCGAGATTCGAATATTGAAGCCCGTACTCGGCCCTGTATGCATTTGCTCGCCTTGTATTCACATGAATTGCTGAATATACAATTTTACGAGAAAGAGACCGTTTCCCATGTAGATCTGAGAAATCGCGTATTTGATTTTAAATTTTACATAGACTACAACTTGAGTCCAATTGGCTCTATGGAATTAAAATATTTTTAACAAAGGAAGTGCCTTTTTATTTGGTGAGGTTTTGAAATTTATAATTAATTATCTAATCTAGCTCCTTTTGCCTCTAGATGACTCTTTTATCGTCATATTGTGGAATATCAAATGTTGAACGCTTTAGTGGTGGTTTTTGTGGAGCAAGCTGCCGAATTCTGCTCTTGTATCTTCGCCTGCCGTAGTTGATGATGACGAAAAGTTATACGCATGCGGCGATTCCCAATGATCCATATGCTATACCTAGACTGTGCGTGACAGATGATTGCACTTCCATTGGTAGTTTGAAATCGTGGCTCTTGAGAGTTTGTTGAATTTTCGTTTGCTCATCAATTTTTGATTCGTATGAGCTTAACGCTGTGAGGTCTACACGTTTCTCGCTAAAATTTGTAGATAAAACTCCCATTGATGTGTAACCGCCTTTTCGTGTTGTCGATATAACTTGATGACCGTAGAATGGTTATGTCGTCACCCTTTCAGGTTGCATTACTAGCTTTAAGTACGAAATCATGCCTATTCCGGATAAAGGATATGACGTCACTTTGCTCACCGCATACTGCTGTCATGCGCAATACCTGGGTGGTGGCGTATATCCATTTGTTTTTGTCGTATAACTGGTGCCACACCACATCTTGATTAGTGCATTGCAGCTCATTCATCGAAGGCTTTAGTTCCTGATTAAGGATGTCCAATTCACATTTTCTTATGTTGAACTTTTTGTGACGTGTAGATTTGTATATTGGAGCATAGGAGAAAATTGCTGTTTATAGTGTGTACACTGTACATGCCTTCGATGATGCTGTCTGCCATAGTGAAATATTCATCTCTGTGATTGTTGGTAGCTAGCCATCTTGCGGGCACTTTTATTCATATTAGTATGCCATTTATTCTTTCAGTGATTAGTGTTAAATATTGCAGATGATATACTTGCTAATCCTGGACTGATGGTAAAAATGATGTGATTTTGTCCGACTACTTCATCAATTTCCATTAGTTTGTAGAACTGTAGAATGTTATCTTGCATAGTAGGTAACTGAAGATGTGATGGAAGCTGCATTCTGATTTTGCTAATTTCTTCACAAAGCTGATGAGGAGTAAGAACATACGGGTTCACTTTTTCATGGTGGCTATCAACTAAGATATCAAGAATTGAAAATCGTGTTTGTAAAAGGGATGATGATAATGCTAGTAGCTGGGTGCACATGCTCATAATTGCTTGGGTAGAATAAATTATGCCTGCTCCGAGTTCTTCACCAATTGTGTTTAGTCGTGTATCTATTTCATTCAATTTAATTTTAATATTTTCCAGGTCCTGTTTTATAATGTTAACCGTTGAGTCCACGAGCGAGGTTTGATTTTTTAAGAGTTTTACCAAGTGTTCTTCATTGTCTTGAATGTGTGCGATCGTTTAAGACATTTGCTTCTCGTAGTTTGAATCAAGTACTCCAAATAGCGAATTAGCTACATTCCCAATTATGTCAACGGCACCGCGTCTTTTTCTTTTGGAAAGAATTTCAAATCTTGACTGTTAATCATTTTCTATCCGTTTAAGATGTTTAAGCATCAGATCACAAGGTGGATGATTTCCTTTTTGTGCGCAAGTGTCCATCAAATCAGATATTCCAGAAGTCAAAAGTGTTACATCCCTTTTGAATGGCTCTAAATTAAAATATACAATTATTTTCCAGGTTGTCACAATTAATTTGACTTGACCAATTTCATCAAATTGGATTCCGGGATTATTTGGTAGAGGCGTTACGTTTATCTGATTGCAAAGAGCAAGCGGTACAAGTAGCAAGGTGATAATTGTGAATACTAAATTTGAGCTTAGTCGGGAACGCTTGGCAGGCGTTGCTTCCTGGTCCATACTGCTAGTGTTCTTGATTTGATCTAATGGGATGCTCCGATACAGAATCGGAATTTGCTTGTTTGTGAATGAGCATCCCTTCATGGTTCTTCTTCAATTGAAATTGAAGGATTATTTCTTCGTCTCCTTTTGTTTCTAAAAATAGTGGAGCTAAGCGATGAATGGCACGTTTGAAAATCCCCTTTTCAGTTTTGAGCGTCCACTACTCTAACCACTTCAGTCTCCTCGGTATACTTTGATAATTCGTGCCAATGGCCACTGGAAGATTATCTTATTTTAATATGACCATCGTGCCTTCATTTATATTGGTTACTGGCCCCTTCCACTTATGTTTTTGCTGTAAGTCCTTCAGATACTCCTTTCTCCACCGATCCCAGAATTCGTTTTTTATTTGAATGACTCTTTTCCAATGGGTTTGTAGCGTGCTTGATGATTAAGCAATATTTTCATCAACTGTTGATATCATCGGCTCTCCAATCAAGAAATGTCCTAGTGTTAAGGCGTTTTAATCATTAGGATCGTTGGACGTTGGTATTAGTGGTCGGGAATTTAATATGGCTCCAATTTCGGCAATCGCAGTGCGTAGTTGTTCATCTGTCAATGATGCCGCTTCTGTGCTTCTAATCCAGAGTCGGGCACACTAACATTTGCACCGTTTGTGTTCGTAGCGGCACATGACAAGATTTATTTCGCTATTGTAGCAGTTGTAATACGTAACTTATTTAGTCCGTCAAATGCGCATCGGATAATTGACTTGATGTTTTGAATTTTATGAGTGTCATAAAAGAACAAGATCTCAAAATATTGATTGTTGTACATATTACATTGTAAATGCAATAAAATGTAATTTAATTGTTTTTTGCGTGAGAAGGAACATATGTAATGGGATTGAGTGTACGTCACTTGCGTAAAATTATGTCCTCGGGTTGCGTTGTGTTTACCAAATCATCAAGATTTATTTCGCTATTGTAGAGTTTAATACGTAACAAGTCCGTCAAATGCGCATCGGATAATTGACTTCGATGTTTTGATTTTATGAGTTTCATAAAAGAAAATGCACTCTCACACAAATATGTTGTACCAAACATTTGAATGCAACTTCAAAATGTAATCTACAGTTTTTGGATAAATGGAAATATTCACATTTCTCCAAAAATCCAAGCCTGTAATTCATTATGGGCAAAAATAAATCATTTTGAGTTTAATTAATTCTTGACGGATTTCTTCGGGCTGTTCTTCAACCTCACAATGCAAGGGATTTGAGAACACGATCAAACGTGTTTGGGACTTTATCAAAATCTTTAAACCTACCTGTAAATTCCTTTATCAAATCAATGAAAATATTATTATAAACTCAAAGCTCGTTTATCCTTAGCATATTCATTAAATATCTCCACTGTCCTCTTGAAATTCGACAAATCTTTGTTTTGGAATTGCGTGTATAAAATTAATAGTTTCCTTTCGAATTCATCTATGATCTGACTAAATCAAATATGTGTTTATCTCTTCCTTGCAAAGAAAGATTTTAGCAGGTTTATTGAATTCAAAACTTAGGTCACAAAGCAAAGCTAACACGACACGTAAAAAGTCGGAACGATATAAATGTTGCGCTAATTCCACAGCGAAGTTGCCTGTTTCTAGAAAACATTTTAATTTCATTTCGCAATTCATAACAGCCTTTGAAGGCTCCGACCACAACTTAACCACCTGACATCCGTAAACAAAAGTAAGTCCTTGTAGTCGGCTTCAATTTCTTCCAAGAAAACTTTAGCTTTCTGTGGGATAGTGCATTATGACCACCTCTTATTTTGTTTATTATTTTTACTGCCGATTTACCTCAATGTCTCCATTCCTTTTAACATTTTTTGAAAGCAAGACATTGTTGGTGTTTGAGCGAAGGAAAATACGCTCTTATCAACAGCTTCGTAAATTGATTCTCCTTTAGCATTTCCATGCAGAGACTCGACTGACAAAAAACCTTCATATGTATTGAATTTTTCATCGATGCATCTTATGCAAATAATCAACTGACAAATATCGGTCACATCAGTGCTTTCATCAATACAAATCGAAAAATATTTACTTTTTAAAATCTTTTTCTTTATTTCAGAGTGAATAAAACAACTCAAATCTTCCGTTCGACGAGTAAGAGTGCGGCGTGACAACGGCAACTTTTTGTAGACTTCTAACAGTTTATACCCCTCATCTCCAAAGCACTTAAGTACGTCTATGCTAAGGTCTTTAAAAAATATTCCATCATCGAATGGTCTGCAATGTTTTGCTAAGCCCATCGCAACGCAATAATAAGCTTTTATCGATGCCTTATCGATCGGATTTTTATCGACTTCAGAAGGACCATTGCTTGAAATTAATTGCAGTTCGTCAATTAATGTCTCTCGATCTGCACCCTGATACTTATCAAAGTCTTTATGGCAAGACTCATAATGCCTTTTAATATTAAATAAGCGATTGCCAGCAATCTCACGTCTACAAATTAAACATTCTGAAGCTCCCCTTTCATTTAATGAAAACAAATATTTATTTTTCCATTCCGTTTTAAACATTTTCAAAAATTGCGCAGTGTACCTGAAAATGTAAAAACATGCGAACATAGACCCACCTTCATGAAATTCAATACACAACTGAAGCCAAATTTGTGAAGTCATTGCTGGTCAGGGCTGCAATTGACTTAAAATAAAATGGCACAAACAATTTTTAAAAGCGTATCAAAATATTTGATACTTTTTTCTAAACAACAATTCAAATAAATCGAAAATAATTATAATATAATATGACAACAAAAATTGAGAACAGATTTTGAGGTGATCAATTACATTGATAAACATAAAATCTTATGTATTTAGCTCAAAATTTCGCTGAAATTTGATTTCCCTAAAAAAGTATTGAACATCAAAAATGGCATTGTATTAAAACTTTCGAAAATCGTAATATTTTCGATTCAATTGTAGGGGCTCGGCAGCACTGTTTGGTTTTTGTATACATATATGAGTATTACTCGCGAGCAACGATTTGCCCGACTCTGTTCTAATCAATAGATGTTTTGCTGACTTGACAGCTGCTTCCCACAGCCCGCCAAAATGAGGAGATATGGGAGGAATTAAACGGAATTCGATTCCCTTCATGCTACAGGTCTTCATTATCTTTTCTTGTGCGTCGGGCGCTAGGACTGCCTCCTGAATTAAGTTTCGAGCGCCAACAAAATTTTTTCCGTTGTCGCTATACATGGCCTTGCAGTGTCCTTTTAGGGCTCTGAAACGTTTCAGTGCTCCAATAAATGCTTCTGCTGAAAGATTGGACACCAACTCCAAATGCACTGCCTTTGTAACAAAGCTGCAGAAGATGGCGACGTATGCCTTTTGAGGGTGCTTCCCTCTTATGTTGAAATGGATTTTCAACGGTCCACATTAATCCACTCCTGTAGTTAAAAAGGGTCTAGCTGGCTCCACGCGTGCAGCTGGCAATTGACCCATGATTTCATTATATAAAATTGGTCTTGCTCTTCTGCATCTGATGCAATGATTTACGATGGATCTTGTCATTTGTTTTACTTTTATGGGCCAGAATCGTTGGCGTATTATGTTCATAAGTGTTTGTGGTGTACAACGAAGGTTTTCTTGATGGAGTGTGTTGTGAGTCGCGATCTCGCTTAGACTCACAAACAGGGACCGTAACAGTTATAATTTTTATAATAAAAGTTTAACAAAACCCGACATTTTTTGACTTTTATTTTATTTGAAAAAATTTTACTGTTAAATATTGAATTTTATGTTTCTAGTCAATCGATAACTTTTAAACTGAGAGAAATATTTTTTTTTGTCAAAAATAAAAGTCTTTGCGAGTTAACAATTCAACCATTATTCAATTTAAGAAATTTGGTACCAATCGATAGGTTGTAAATTCTTGGATACTACATGTTTAAACCTATTTTGGATGTTTACAAAAATGCTTAAATAAAGGTTTCTTAAACAAAATATCTTACGTCTGCAATATTCAAAGCAAGGGAAATTCGGCGATAAATGAACATATCGATTTTCATGCAAAAGTGGTCAATGAATCTAACCACACCAAATGCATCGAAGTATTGTTTATTGAATCAACAAGTGCATTCCAAACGCTATGCACTTTTGGGGTTCAGTGACTTTAAATTGTACTGTGCTTATCGCGAACATAAGACTTGAGCGAAGCGCAATGAACCAAGTTGGAAATATGATGCGCCGCGTGAGCTTCGGCATTCTGAGTACATTTTTTTATTATGCTTTTGCACCGCGTGAGGTTCGGCGACTTCAGTGCGTTCGTTCTTTATGCTTTGAAATGTCATTCGTTCACCACACCTCCCATCCTTTAAAAGAATCATTTTACAATTGTATGATCATTCTAAGGTTTCACAATTTTAAATGTGTGTATATAGGTATGTGTATCTTGTATCTTTATTATTATATATAAGTATACATATATGTTGTCGCGAGACAATAAGACGTGAAGGTTAAGAGTATTTTATGTCTTTTATTTTAAAAGTTTTAATGAGAAAATTATTCTTTATGTTGCTTATTATTTAATAATGACTGAAATTAACTGTTGACTAAAAGGAAAGTTATAAAGGAACAACTAGAAATAAGAAAAAAAGGCAAAGAAAAAAACTTTAACTTGTTGCACACTCGCGTTTCGCTATAAGAAAAAGAACGGCTCGTTGGTCTTGTTCAAGTTCAATCGATTTACATATCGATTATTACAAATTTGAATATGTAGATGATGAATATCGGGAAATACTAGTTTATATGCAGGGTGGTGGCAACAGTCTCCTCCCCATGAGTAAACCTCGGGTGCTGCTCATAACTACGCGCCAACTTCCGGTAATGCTAGTTTAACAGAGGGTCTTTCCATGACTCCGTACTGAGTTCGCACTTTAGCCATGCGGACTTGCCCGTCTTTTGCCAATGTTACGTTCTCCACAACGCCTTTGGGCCAACAATTTCGCGGCAATCTTTCGTCCACTACGATGACAACATTTCCCTTTTCTAGAGGAGGCTTCTTTGAGAACCACTTCCCACGTCTCGCTATTATCGGTGCGTATTCCTTGAGCCATCGCTGCCAGAATATTTCCGCAAATGTCTGAGCTTGTTGCCGTGATTTTCTGAGACAAGTGTTCCCTTCGCAGAGGGGCTTATACCCACTTGCAGAGCCAAGGAGAAGGTGATTGGGAGTTAAGGCCTCATCGTTATGGACTTCAAGGGAAACAAACGTCAGTGGCCTGGAGTTGATAATGAACTCTACCTCGCATAGGGAATACTTCAGTGTCTCGTCGCTGAAGCTGGTCGATTCATGGAGGCTGAACAGAACGGTTTTAATTGAGCGGATCAAGCGTTCCGACGCCCCTCCCATGTGGGGGGCGGCCGGAGGATTGAAGAACCAATGTATTTCATCAAATTTTTTAGAGATATATGGGTAGTCGAGGTTGGTGTAGTGTTGCTGTACCAATTTTGAGGTCGCTTTAAAGTTGGTACCATTATCCGTATAGATTTCCTTCGGAACGCCACGGCGCGATATAAAATTCAGGATGGCCATAACGCAAGAGCTTGTGTCCAGCGAGTGCGCTATTTCGATGTGAATCGCTCGAACTGTTAAACATGTGAAGACAACTCCCCAGCGTTTCTCGTGGCGACGTCCAACGTTGACGGTTAGTGGTCCGAAAAAATCAATTCCCGTGCATGTAAATGGACGTACGAATGCTCTAAGCCGTGCTGTGGGTAATGAAGCCATCATTTGTTGGTTCGGGACTGGCGTTAGGATTTTACATCGACTGCAATTTTTGCGAATAGTTTTGTACAATACTCTGAGGCGTGGAATGTAAAATTTTGTGTTGATGTCGTTGACTACTGCTTCGTGTAGCTGGTGGTGATATTTTTCGTGAAAGTCCCTAACAATTAGAAGAGTTGTATGATGTCCTTTTGGGAGTATTACCACATCTTCGTGATTTGTGAGACGTTCAGTTCTACTCCTCATTCGTAGTACTCCTGCTTCATCTGAATACGGGTTCAACGATATTAATGTTGAACTAACTGGAATCCCGCGTCCTTTACTCAGATTTTCGATTTCCTTCGAATACGCACTCAGTTGCGCATGACGGTACAGCAGATTCTTCGCTTGTTGGCTTCGTTGATGACATGAGCTTGGAGGGATGTCAGCTGTGTGACGTTTCCTCAATAGTTCGACATACAGGATCCAGTTTGCTACGCCTCGGTAAAGTCTTCTCCATTTGGAAAAATATGTCACGTTGAAGTTGAGAGTGGTGATCGGTGTGTTGCGTATGACAAGAACGTGACGTAGCTCACTTACGTCTGTCAGTGTCAACCCGTTGCATATTGGCCATTTTTCTGGCTTTGTGCGGAGGAAATCTGGACCATCGAACCATTGCTGGAATTTGTTGTTGCGAAAGGTCTTCGTTGCCAGATCCGCTGGATTAAGCTTGGTTGGAACCCACTTCCATTGGTCAATGTTCGTATGTTCCAGTATCTCCCCTACTCTGAACATAACGAACTGCTTCAGTTTACGAGGATCCATTCGGAGCCAGTTTAGAACTGTCTTAGAATCGGTCCAGTAAATCTTATCCTTAATTGGTATACGATCGATTTTGTATACTTGTTGGGCAAGATTCACTCCTATCGTCGCTGCTTGTAGCTCCATTCGTGGTATTGTAATAGGTTTTAATGGTGCAACTTTCACTTTCGCCATGGCTATAGATAAAGTTACCCCCAGTTCAGTTTCCCTCCGAAGGTAGCAGATCGCTGCGTAGGCGTTCTCGCTTGCGTCCACTCTTTTTGCATCTTTCAGCGAAGGGCTCAGGCAGCGAGGAATTTCGATTTGTTTTATGCTGTCCGTCGTTCGCTTCCACTCATTCCATTCGTCGAGTAGTTGACCATACAGGTCGTCATCCCATCCGAGGCCAGATCTCCATATAGACTGCAGTAAAACTTTAAGGCCAACGGTGTAGCATGATATGTAGCCGAGGGGATCATAGATTGACATTAGTACTTTCAGGACCTCTCGCTTGGTGGGCGTGACATCAGGCGCGAGTATATTACGTTTTAGACGGGCGAATCTGCAAAGATATCTAAGCTGATCAGTATTTGCGTCCCAGTACATACCTAGGACTTTCTCGGGTTCTGGGAGCTTGGCAGGTGGCTGTGCCGATTGGCTGTCCTTATTCAGTTCTTTCACCACATCCGCACAGTTGGATATCCAGTTCCGAATATGGAACTCTCTGTAATCGGCACTTTCTATAAAGTCGTCGACATAATGCGAATTTTTGATTGCGGCAACAGCTTCAGGAAATTGATGTTCGAATCTGTCTGCATTTAAGTTCCTGATGAAGTGTGGTATGCATGGTGCGCAATTCGTTCCAAAGGTAAGCGCTTCCATTACGTATACGTCCGGTTGTTCCCCATCTGGGCTGGTCCACAGAAAGCGTTGTGCATGAACATCCTCTGGTTGGACTCTAATTTGGTGAAACATCTCCGCGATGTCGCCAGAGATGCCAATTTTACCCACGCGAAATGTTAGCAGAATATTCACCAGCGGCGTAAGAAGGTCTGGCCCGCTAAGGAGGAAATCGTTGAGGCTTTTACCGTTGCTTTTCACTGCTGCGTCCCAAACCAAACGCACTCTGTGAGGCGCATTGGGATTTGTAGTGACAAAGATTGGGAGGTACCAAGTTCGCTTATTCGGTACCAAGAGTTCTTGTTTGTCAATTTTCCTAGCGTAGTTTTTCGCTAGGAGCTTTTCGACTTCAACTTGCATCTTCTCTTTTAGGCCGGGGTCTGTTCTAAATTTTCTCTCCAGGCACCTCAGTCGCTTATTCGCCGTGTTGAAGCTTTCTGTTAAGGTTGCTTCCTCATCGCGCCACGCAAATCCAATTTGGAATCTCCCTCCAACCTCCCTACATGATGAACGTAATTTTTGTAGCGCTCGCTCGTCCTCCTCAGACGTAAGAGCTCGTGGCACTACCTCTAGGTTAAAAGAGCGTTTCACGAGATCGTGGAGCCGCTCATATCCGACTTCACATTCGCATTGGTGGAAATTAAGGTGATATTGTCCAGTTTTATCTGTGGCGCATCCTTGCAACGCCCACCCTAGGCGGGTCTTGGTAGCAATTGGTTGGTGGTTCGTGCCTTCTCTAATTTTAGCGGAACGGCGTAGTTCCAGTTATCTGCTCCAATTAATATAAGCGGCTTGGCTTTGATGTAGGATCGGATAGGCAACCTTTTTAAGTATGGATACGTCTCCTTAAGTTCCTCGATTGCGAGTGTTTGTACGGGAAGATTGAGGTTTTTCAGCGTCTGAACGTCATGAAGCGTGTATTCTCTGCCATTTTCTACGTTGATCAGTTGTACCGATGCACAGATACTTGAATCTTCTTGGCGTGTCGCAGCTCCAGTCCACTTAATGTGCAGCGGTTTCCTTACGCCATTGATGCCCAGTTGATTGAAAAGCTCCTCTTCTATAAGGGTTATCGATCGTTTGCATTATGTGTACTGACTTGACTTACTTGTGTTGCAGTGTTGCTTGGGTGGTGTAGAAGGGGGTGATGTTTTGCTGTACATCCTTCCACACCACATTCTCGATCCGAATAACATTTACGCCGATGTGACTTCAAGCATTTTCTGCACAATTTGTTCTGCTTGACCGCTTCCCATTTTTTATCCAGACTTTGTTCGCTGAATTTCGTGCATTTCGCTAGCGTGTGGTCAGCTTTGCATACGATGCAGGTGTATTTGGTGTTGCTCTCTGCCGTGTGAACATTTACTGCGCCTTTCGCCTTGGTAATCGTTGGAGTTACTACTTTTGATGCTGCTTCTGCAAGAGAGAATAGCCATTTACTGAAGGCCGCTACGGCAGGTTCTCCGGTGGTTGGCTGCATTGCCCACGATAATTTGTAATGGTTAGGGAGCTTGTCAACGAATTCTTTTACCAACAGTGGATTATTAAGATATTCGTTCAGATTACAAGCTTCTATTGTCGACGTTACATTTTTGACGGCGAGTCCAAAGTCGATTAGAGATTCGAGTTTTGCCTTAGGTAGTGCAAGTTGTTTTGCTTTCTCGATCATTTTTTCGATGATTAGTTCTGGACGTTCAAAACATGTTTTGAGAATCGATATAATCTCGGGGACCATCGTTGGTAGTAGTAACCTGCATTTCACCATCTCTTTTGCCTTCCCTTTCAGGCAGGACTGTAACCGTATTAAATTCTCCGCATTTGTGAAGCCGCACATATGTGTTGTGTTTTCAAACGCTGATATGAACAAAGGCCAGTCTTCCGGATCGCCGTTGAATTCTGGCAGACCTTGCGTAAGAACTTGACGTGCTGCGATCTGCGATGGTGTAGGCCCAGACATTGATGTTGCTTGCAGTCCGCTGTTGTGTCCCATACGACTGAGAATTTCGTATTTACGTTGAAGGTATTCCTGCTTTATGCGAATTTCTTCTTCCAACAACTCTAATTCTAATTGTTTACTCTGTTGTCGCGAATCGAACTGTCTTATTTGTTCGATTGGCTTGCCCTGTTGCATCGATTTGGAAGTTCGCATTCCTTCGATCTGCTCGTTTTGTTGCATCGAATCGAAATGTTGCGTCTGTCCGATGTTGGCTGACGTTTGAGTTGTGTTGCACATAAATGTTTCCAAAGAGAGTTGCGACAACGCTTCCATTGGACGGATTAACTGTCGATTAGTTGTATGTGTTGTTGTTACCTGTGGTGTCAGCACTGATAACTGTACATCTGCACATGCTGTTGTTGGAATAATTTTGGTTGGTGCTCTTGTTGCGCTTTCCATTAAAGGTCGATTGAAGGTTGCTGCTGTGGTATCCGTTGTAGTTGTTGTCGTCTCGGACGACTTGGTAGCTGATGTACCCTTTTTGTTGGACTTTGCAGCAGACTTCTTCATAGATTTGGCCCGTGCGATGGTCGGCGCAACTTCGGGATCTTGTGGTATGGTCCGACTCGAACATGTGTCGCAATTCCAGTTTGCGTTTTGAATCCTCTCATCCACGCCCACGCATTCAAAATGGAACCACTGGTCACACGTGTCGCACTGTACCATGCGGTCGTTATCGAATGCTTCACATTTCGAGCAATTTCCATTAAGGTTCAATCGTACCATTTTATGCGGTTTTTATACCCAGCGTAAGCGGGGTATATTAGTTTTGTGCAAATCTTGTAACAGGGAGAATTAAGCTCCGGAGATATAGAAAAATATATATAGAAATGATCAGGATCAAAAACTGAATCGATTTAGACATGTCCGTCTGTCCGTCTGACCGTCTGTCCGTCTGTCCGTCCGTCCGTGGTCGGATCTCCTCCGAAACGGCTGAACCATTGAAGTCGAAATTCGGCACACATGTATATTGGGGTCCGAGTATGATCCTAAGTAAAAATGGGAGACATCCGCCCACTGCCACGCCCACAAATGAATTTATTGTGTTTTCAATAAAGTGCTTGTAACTTTCGAACCACTCCACACATTCCATTGATATTTGGTGTGCTGGTAAACTACGCAAAGGGACATATCCTGGCAAAAAATGGACGCCGCCCTCCTCGAGCCACGCCCACAAATAAGCAAAAAGGCTTATCGTAACTTGTGAATAAAAGGCGTAGAAGCTTCAAATTCGCAACATAGGTTCACCAAGGCGAATGAAAGGTGTAGGGAAATAATTTATGTTGCCCGCCCACTGCCACGCCCACAAATAAAGCTTTTTCGTAACTTCCGAAGTAAAAGGCGTAGAAGCTTCAAATTCGCAACATAGGTTCACCAAGGCGAATGAAAGGTGTAGGAAAAATTTTTTTGTAGCCCGCCCACTGCCACGCCCACAAATAAAGCTTTTTCGTAACTTCCGAAGTAAAAGGCGTAGAAGCTTCAAATTCGCAACATAGGTTCACCAAGGCGAATGAAAGGTGTAGGAAAAAATTTTTTGTGGCCCGCCCACTGCCACGCCCACAAATAAAGCTTTTTCGTAACTTCCGAAGTAAAAGGCGTAGAAGCTTCAAATTCGCAACATAGGTTCACCAAGGCGAATGAAAGGTGTAGGAAAAAATTTTATGCGGCCCGCCCACTGCCACGCCCACAAATGAAGATTTTTCGTAACTTCCGAAGTAAAAGGCGTCGAAGCTTCAAATTCGCAACATAGGTTCACCAAGGCGAATGAAAGGTGTAGGGAAATAATTTATGTTGCCCTCCCACTGCCACGCCCACAAATAGAGAAGCAAAACATAGTGCGCTCATAATGTCGGGACGCTGGGTATTTCAAAGTCGGGCTTGACCGGCTTTAGCTTTCTTACTTGTTTTTTTTTTTGTTTTTTCTTATAGCGGTCTCGAAACTCGAAAGTTAAAGAATGTTGTCGCGAGACAATAAGACGTGAAGGTTAAGAGTATTTTATGTCTTATTTTAAAAGTTTTAATGAGAAAATTATTCTTTATATAGCTTATTATTTAATAATGACTGAAATTAACTGTTGACTAAAAGGAAAGTTATAAAGGAACAACTAGAAATAAGAAAAAAAGGCAAAGAAAAAAACTTTAACTTGTTGCACACTCGCGTTTTCGCTATAAGAAAAAGAACGGCTCGTTGGTCTTGTTCAAGTTTAATCGATTTACATATCGATTATTACAAATTTGAATATGTAGATGATGAATATCGGGAAATACTAGTTTATATACAGGGTGGTGGCAACAATATATATTTATATAAATATATATATATATATTTTTTTTTATTCTTTATTGAATAGCTTAAGTCTATTTTTATGTATAATTATAGTTTTATTATTACATTATAAATGAAAATTATTTCTATCATCTATCTTTTCAACACTATAAGGGCCCCTATATGCATTGCCGAATTTATGACCTGTGCATCCTTAACCAAAACTAAATCTCCTATCTTTATGTTTATACTATTTACATTTTTATCATAATAATTTTTTGTATTTAGCTTGCTTTGTTGCAATATTCTGTGAGCTCTTTCTTGTGCTATTTGGAGTCTAAATTTAACTTCCTTATTATATGCCTCATGATTGTAGATTGGCTCAATTGTTGTATGTGATAGAAATTCATACTTGGGTGGTTTTTTTTTACCGAAAACTAATTCGAGCGGGCAGTAGCCATGTGCTGTAGATGGGGTTGTGTTATAACAATAAGTGAAATATTTCAACCACTCATCCCAATCAGTTTTTTCTACTGATATATAAGTACGTACTTATTCGTTAAATGTTCGATGTAATCGTTCTACTGAGCCTACCGTTTGATGATGATACGGTGTCGAAATTCGATGTTCGATATTCAATAGTTTGCATAATTCTTCAAATACTGAATTTTTATATTCCGTTCCCATATCGGTAATAATTGAGTTAACTTGACCAAAAGTGAGGATGAAATTATCAAAAATTCCCTTTGCTATTGTTTTAGCATGTTTGCTAGCTACTGGAATTGTAACCATATATTTTGATAAATCGCATAGAATTGTAATAGCGTATTCATTCCCATTTTCTGATGGTGGTAATGGTCCTATTGTGTCAATCTGTACTATTTCGAAAGTTTTAATAGGAGTGTAAGTAATTGTCATGGGGTCTCTATTATGCTTCACTATTTTGCTTTTGTTGCAGTGTATGCATTGTTTAACGTATTTTTTAAAGTCTCGTGACATGTTTTTCCATTGGTAATATTGTTTTATTTTATTACTCGTTCGATTGATATCTGGGTGGCCACCATTAACAGGATCGTCGTGGAATTGTCTAAGTATCTTTTGTATGGATTATTTGTCCGTAATATGATTAATTCTGGGAGTTATTGCAATGATCAGTTGCTTAAGTGTATTATTGTCCTTTTCTTTAAATTCATCTATGTTTATATATTCGAATAATTTATCTTCCATGGAAATTTGTAATTTTTTGATGCCTAACTTATCGGCTTTTGCGTTAAGCCTAGAAAAGAGTTGGCCTAAGTCAACTTTTTCATTAACAAAAAGGTCATCAATATAAATAAAGCTACTAATCTTCTTTGCTTTTCTCAAAACTAGTTTTGGTGGGGTGAAGATGAGCTGGACATGTATTTTTGTATTTGTATTTGTATTTTGAGTACGATCCCTAGTACAAAAAGAGGAAAACTCTTATGGTAGTACTAGTTATAAGATGGCACAAACATTATGCATAGAGCAAATAAACTTAAATATTAAAGCAGAAAAAATTAAAAATAAAAAAATAAAAGAAAAAAATATACAATTTGAATAAAGACAAAGGTAGATAATTTCAAAATGAAAATAAAGAATAAATACATACTACTGTGAAAGGCAGGATATCATAAATTGGAAGAAATAATTAGATACGAAAAAAGATGTTTCTTAAATTGTTTGACACTGGTTATAAGTCGCAAGGAGGATGGCAGTAGGTTCCAGAGCCGAATCGAAAATATGAAAAATTGCCTCTCAGAAAGTAACGTTTTGTGCTTGAATGGAGTCAAACGTTTATCTCTATTTGAACGATTGAAGCGAAGGCGATTAAAAAGATACTCGGGATTTTTGGTATTTATAATTTTGTGTAGAAAAGAAATAGTTCTGAGTTTGAGAAGATTGTCAAAAGACAGTCCCATGATATGGCGACTATAACTTGATATATGGTCAGTGCGCCGTTTACTGTATATATAACGAGCCATATTATTATAAAAGACATTTAATTTACTTCGATGAACAGAATCACAGTTCGAATATAATTCGCAACCATACAGGAGAACGGGAAGAATATAGGTTTTGCACATCTGAGATTTTTAAATTTTGTGTGATTCTTCATTAAATCATTAATATTAGCGGGATAGCGCATCCGCTTCATAGTTTTCCTTTTCTGCTATATACTCCACCACAAAGTAATACTCTTCTTAATCTAATCGAATGCGTGTTAATTTTGCAGGATGGGATTGCTGCTAATTCTTTTTCTATTGTCGATTTATTACATTCACCCTTTGTAAATGAGCGTTACGCATATGCTATGGGTAATTGTTTATCATAATACTGCTGTGTTAGCACCGCTCCTCAGACAAATCCGCTTGCGTCTGTTGTGATATAAAAATTTCTATTAAAATCGGGGTATTGTAATATTTGTGGTTGTAGTAATGAATTTTTTAAATACTGATATGAGTGTTTACATTCATCTGTCCACTCAAAAGGTACATTTTTTCTGCATAATCTTGTTAGAACTCTTGAATACTTAGCGAAATTTTCTAAAAATATTCTGTAATAATTGCAAAATGCGACGAATCTTTTTACTTCGTCTGCCTTTTTGGGGGTAGGATAGTTTAATATGGGGTCATATTTGCTTTCGTCGGGCAAAATACCCTTGTCAGTACATTTATGCCGTAAATAAGTGACTTCTCTGTTAAAGAATAAACACTTTTCGGGATGCAATGTCAAATTATATTTTCGGCAAATTTCAAAAACGTCACGTAAATTCCTGAGCAAGTGCTTTTCTGAACATCCTGTTGTGAGGATTTTCCCGGATCCTTCACTCGCCTATCGGACCGAATTTTCTAAAGGAAACGCTCTTTAGTTTTTATAATTTATAACGATTTATTAATCGACTGTAAAGACTACTCGCAATTGTTAGCAACTATTAACAACTATTAGCAACTATATGTAACTATCAACTATATCTTAGTATTAAAATGCACAGCTTATATACTAATTATTGTTAACCTAGGTCTGCGCTCTGCAGACGCTGGTGTGTTCTTCGGGAACGGTGTACTTCCGGGTATCTTGGTCGTTTTGTTCCATGACCGATATCCGATTCAGCATATTCGGTGATTCTGCGTCAGTCACCTATGACGCAACGTTGTACTTGGCACGCTTGTACGGTGGTGCGAAATGCCAGCTTGCGTTTTTGGCCGTCTGTTGTCGCTATCGGTATTGCGTAAGTTACAAGATGAGCTGCTCTGCTGTTTGACTCATAACATCCCCCCCCCCTTTGAAGACGATGCCACGTTTTGGCATTCAAATTAACGGTGGAAGGTAAGGGAATGTTTGTCATTGCTCAAAAGGGAGTGCCTCGTAACAGCGTAATGGGTAAGCAGACGACCAGAAATCGAGAGGTTCGTGGTTCAAACCCAGCGGGTAGATTTAAAAACTATGTTATATGTAGTGGAGCCGTTTTTGTATTTCGAGCCATCGGTTATAAGAGGATTGGCGACAGGAAAAACTTGTTGATTTGGTCCCAAAATTTAACATGATTTTGACGTTTTCTTGTTGTTGGTTCTCTGCTTCTGGTAGGTGACGACCTTACGCCATATATGCTTGTGGGTGCGCTGTGTTGTTGCGTGCATCCATCAGCATGGTCAGCATCCCAACGATGTCATCTCCTGTGTCATTTTAGGTACCATAGCTTCGTATGAGACAGTTGGGGTGTATATTTTTATTTATTATTATTATTTTTTTTTTCTCATACTAGTTCTTTTTAATCTTTTTTTTTTTGTGTATATATATTTTTTAATTGTGGATTTCTCATGTTAATTTTTTTGTTTGTTTATTTATTGTAATGAGGTAAAATTTTGGGGACCAAACGGAAAATTTTAACTCATACATTTGTTCGGTTAATCATTATTTTTCTCCCTCCCGCACATTAGAAAGAAACGACCAAGGGACAACGCGAGATGTTTTTCTTTATTTTTTTCAAACTTCTTGTATATTTCGGAAATGGATTTGTTTTGTTAAAATTATGATTTGTTATGTTTAAAAGCAAAAATATATTATAAGAAAAAAATGGAAAATATATTCAGATATATAAGGTTAAGAAATAAGAAGAGGAACAAATGGTTTTTTTTTTAACAGCCAAGACACAGCGCCACTCTACGCCCCCTGGATCAGAAGCCGTGACACAACAAGATCGGTAGCTAAGACACCGCGCCACTCTACGCCCCGTGGAACAGTAGCCGTGACACAACAAGATCGATAGCCAAGTCACAGTACCAGTTTACGCCCCCTGGAACAGTAGCCATGACACAGCTAATACTATATCCGCGACGCAGCACCAACCCACCACAGGCACAAACCCGACTTCCACCGATCGAGCCAGGTTTCTGCACACGGCGTCAGTACACGCCTTTGACAGTGTGCACAAAAAATTTGTAGAATTCTCATTTCGTTTAACATTTTGGACGAATATAAGCCACAGTTTTCGCAGCGAAGAGGCAATCAGTGTTCAGCTCACGGAGTATATTACTATATGAAGCACTCTACAACAACTATGCTTGTTGAGTTGAAGTAGGCCCCCGTTGCATGCATTCTTATGGCAAAATCAAAAACGTAGCACGCCCCCGAGAAATTCCGGGTCCGGTCTAACAAATCTTTTCAAATCTTGTAACATGTACCAAAATGTTTGGTATAACTCATATACATGTATAAGTGTTCGTCAAATATTTTTTGTTAAAACTCATTTTTTTCGACTAAAATATGGTTTTTATATAATATCAAAAATCTTTACGTGAACTTTTCTATTTGTTCTTCAACAACGCTAAAGAAGAGCACTCATCCGTCGAATATGACCGAATGTTTGTTTACAAAACAGAACAGCTGATGTGAACTTTTCAGTGATGTAGAAAAAATTCTAGCTCGATACCAAACTAATGGCTCAAGTACTTATAACAAATCATGCTAAAATGAATACAAAAACTACTTATTTTTCGAACTCCTCTCTTGAAAAGGGCACAGAGTTGCATAATCTTTCATCAAAAACCTAAAAGGTTGTATACTAAAAAGAAAACATTAAAAAATTTCAACGCAAGAATGCTTAGTTACAAAATTGAGTGAGTACTTAAAACATTCTAGCATCACTAATTCGGTTGTTGTTGGGAGTGCCGCATATAGTAATATATGTCACGGAGCGACCTAATTGTGAAAACAAAAGTGTTTTATCCAATTGGGACCACTAAGCTGAACAGCGCGGTAACCAGAGGTAATAAACATTCAGTTGTCTCTCAGGTTAGCCATACTTTTTGGAACTATTGTCTGGATGGTGTCAACCCCATCAGAATTATCTTAAAAGTCTATTTTTAGTTTTACTTTTACTTGCTCAAAATTTGAGTTTTTTTTTTGTTGTCATTAGAAGCTCAATTTAATTCTTTTTTTTGTGAATTTATCTTTCGTTATTTTAGAAATCTTTGCGTTTTTTCTTTAATATTCTACAAATAAATTAAAGTTCTCAAAAGATATTATTCTACCATTATTAATAGCTATATATTTGTTTCTTTATAAGTGTTATTCTATCAATTTTATTTTTTTTAGTAGGCAAAATATATAAATTTAGATATTCACAAATAAAATATATGTATTTTATTTTCTCTTTTTTTTTTTTTTCTTTTTAAAATTCGATCTTTTCTTTTTATTGTGAAATGCAAAAGTGGGGAGTTTCTCCTTTTTTTTCTTTTCTTTTTAATAGTGAAGTGCAAAAGTTTAAAATTCGATCCTTTCTTTTTAATTGTGAAGTGCAAGAGTGGAAAATTTCTCCCTTTTTATATTTTTTTTTTTTTTTTTTGTTTCTAATGTGAAGTGAAATGTAACAAATTTTTTTTTTTTTTTTATTATATATATATTTTTTTTTATTTGTATATCTCCAATTTTTCTCTTTTTTTTTTTTTCTTACCAATCACTCTTCCCCTCTTCTTAGTTTGGAATCTAAATTGAACTTAGGAATTTCAACACTTTCAATTGAGTTTCTAAATTTAGAAGAGAAATTTTACGTCTGGTATCCATCGTTAAACCTCATTGGTCTTCCTGAAAAGAAAAAGAAAATTAAAAAATATTCCCTACCTGTGCTACAACTATTCTCGTGTCCCTGCCTTTATTTCATCTCAAATTTTGCTATATAATTCATATCCAGTCACTACCTCGGCTGTCCCAATTTTTATTTCGGCAAACCCCAAATTTGATTCGATCTTTTCTATATATAACTGCTGGTATGAGGCGACCGAGCTGACGAGACATACAATGCCTAAAATAGAGAACTAATCCATGCCATTAGTTATGTTGTCTAGTAATTTCTTACTGGGGTAGTATTGTTCTTGTTCCGTCAAAAGTGTTGATTGGCTATTTACATTGAACTTGGAAAACTTAAACTGTTGCATAATTAATTTTGAACTTGACCTATTTTCCCTTCGACTGTCTTTTGTTGGTTCGTGTTCGATTCTTATTATTTTTTTTTTTTGTAATATTTCAATGTCAAGTGCACTATATATAAGAAATTGTGTTTGCTCATCAACATTTACTTCGCGGCTGGCTTCAACTGATCAGAATAAAAAAAAAAAATTATTCTGCTTTTATTGTGTCTTCGCTCGTTTTGATATGCGAGCACTTTTGGTCTTGAACAGAAAAATCGTGAATTTTTTTATCTATTTATTTATTTCAACATATGTAATTGTCGCGTGTTGGAGCTTTATTTCTGGTAGCGCCAGTTTGAAATAAGATTGCTTCGCAAACAAAAAAAAAAGCATAATATGAATAAATTTATTTGATAATTTTTTCATTTAGTATGTTAAGGGCCTGGTAACAAAATATGTATTGTGTGGCGTTTGGAATTGCTTGCGCCCTTTGTGCACGTATTTTGTTTACTATTTCCCGTACCCTCATGTTCTTTTTATTTTCTTTCAAATCTAAGGCGATATTTAAAGCTATAAAAACGCATTTTTTGTAGTTTGAGCGTCTAATGAGCGGAGAACACCCTTTAAAAAGGCATACAACTATAGATTTAAATCGAGAAAAGGAGAATTCCGTACTTGAAAACTCTAACTCACGTTCCCAATCTATACTATTGATCTTAGAACTTAAAAGAGAGAAATTAGAATTTTTAAAGTCAAAACTACGCGTATTATCATTGACATGAGTAAAAGGTATAAATTCATAAAATTTGATAGAAATTTCCAATGGATTTTGATGCATGCTAGCTGCAAAAATGGGGAAAGCTGATTCAATTATGAAGCTAGTAATATTACTATTTGTGTAGATCAAATCAAGTAACCGATTTAGTTTGTTAAAAACACTATTAATTTGAAAGAGCTCAGAATTTGAAAAACCATCTATTAAATATGATTCAATATTACTGGTTACATTAGACGGAATAAGACCATAACAATCCACAGAACAATTCCAATCTAACCTATTTAGATTGAAATCACCTTATACACAAATATAGTTATTATTTGTTGCAATTTCATTTACGTTATCAACATGCGCTTTATACAATTCCAAACCGGAATTAGGAGGAATGTAAGAGAACAATGAGAACAATGCAATGAGAACACCTCCTCCCTTATTGCAACCAGTTTTAAATGAGTCACGATCTTTGCGATATACTTGGAACATATTTAAACAAAAAAACTCTCCATCAAAGAAATCAGCATTTAGCCACGATTCAGTAATAACGATTATATCGAAATCAAGATTCATTGTTAAATTATAAAAAATATTAGATTTTGTTCGCATTCCAGCAACATTCTGGTAGTAAATCTTAAGTTCATTGCTATAATCGTCAACACCTCCTTCCCTACTGGGAATATTATTTGAATAAGAGACCTTGTTATTTGAATTATTTATGATGTTTAGCGCTACGTGAGTACTTCTTCGTTGTCTTGCTTTCGGAAAAAACGAAAAGCACGTACTCTTACACCAGCAGGCCATAAAGATGAGTCTAAGAGTTTTGTATAGAGAGCATCAGAAACTGCAAGCTTAAAATTTACTCTCTTAAGAGCTTCATTCGGAGTGTCTTTTTTAACTAATTTATAGCAGGAAAAGCTTTCTTCTTTCATTCCTGTTTGCTTAGATACATAGGTGACTATATTTTCCGCAGTAACAGAAGGTAGGAATGATGCTAAGTAGAGCCACTTTTTACGAGCAGAGACACCAAGTTCAGAGCTCGTATTAGAGCCGACAACAACAACATTTCTATTTCTTTTTCTGTTGATAATTCGCCACTGAGAAATTGGTTCATCTTCTTGATTGTTATCAGCAATAACATTTTCGGTATAGGCGGTAGAAGGAGAGAGCGCATTGTAGCTTGCAATAGCTACACTTCCAGAAATTAATTCAGAGTTAGCCGATGGAATTGATATCGTTACTGGGCTCGCAGCAGCAGCAGCAGCATTCTTATCAGCAGGTGTAGAACTCGTTGCATTAATTAGCCGGTTAGTTTTCACTGTGGATGCTGAAGTGGAATTTGAGAGAGCAGCCGATCCGATGCTTGGCCGACGGCCCTCAACAGTTTTTGAGCTTACATTAGATGACGAAGATGGAAGCAGTTTCGTTTTCACGAAGCGCCCGGGTTCAACACTCTTTGCTTTGGAACGTGTCACGATCATATTGTTGTTATTTTGCTTATTTAACACAGGAGACGAGCGCAGTGAACTTATATTCGATGCTGCCGAAGAATGCATCGTTTTTGATTTCACTGTAGAGACATTTTTTAGCGAAAGTCTTTCAAATAATTGTGAACATTTTTCATTTAGATTTTGTAGCTCCGTAGCTAGTTTTGAGACAGATGTTGTTAAGTCATTATTTAGACAATTATTACAAATAAATGCAATGCTATGGCAATTTTTAAGAAGAACAAGAATCGTTTCTTTTATTCCAACACACGAACTGTGATAAGCCGAATTGCAGCTATTGCTCCTCAGATCACGTTCGTTACGTTAACAATCAAAGCACATCAAATACATAGCGCTACCGTTCACGATCAGAGTCAGAAATGAACTGTTAAAATTGCCATAATAGTTTAGCATTTGGTATGCCTTGATCGGCCCAACACTTAAATTGCCAATGGTAAATTGTTCTAGAAGTTTCTGATTTTTGATCGTATAGTTCTAACTCCGTACAAACAAAATTCTTGTTTTCATTTTTACTGAGCGTTTTAACGCGAAATTGCGAAAATATTTTGGTGAAATTTACGTCAGCTTCCCAGTATCTAGCACATTCTCTCGACTTCGTGAGCATAACTATGGTATTACAATTTTGCTCCCATACCATTTTCCAGAAATCTTGTATGGAATTTTCGAGAGGTCCCTGCGTAGCTATATATGACTTCGTCTTTTTGTATCCATCCACAAAACTAGCATGAATATATCCTGACATGTTCTCGTGTTGTCGTGATAATTTAACACGACTGTGGTCAAAACAAGGCACGTTCCTATAGCGATTTTTTTCTGAATTTTTTAGAAAATGTTTAAAAGATCCCTTGACTGGAATTCGAGTCAATTGTGCATGCTCTTCGGTTAGCTTACGGTTAATATCTTCTGCCTCTTTCCCTGCTTTTATGTATTGAATGTTCGCTTTTTCCTGATTGACTTTTAACAAATTTCTGTGGAAGGTTTTTTCTTTGCCCTTGATTAAAATTCTAGCATTTACAGAAGTGGGAAGTGATACAACTCTATAAGGTCCCTCCCAAATAGGCGAAAATTTATTCTTTCTGGTTTGGTTTTTCAGCCAGACCTTATCTCCTACCTTAAATTCTCTAATTTTCGATCCCTTATCATAGTATATTTTCGAATTTTGCTTTCCATTTTCTTGATTTTGTCGAACTAATTCATGCATTCTTTGAATCTGGTACTTTAATATTTTCGAATAATCATCAATATTGTATCGAGGAGCGGGCTTCCTTTTTAGATTAACAGGTACATCAAAGTCGAAACCAAAAAGTGTTTTGCTAGGCGTTTGTTTCGTAGTGCTGTGTACAGTATTATTGTGTACATGAATGGCATGATTAAGCCAATCATCCCAATTTGTACCGTCTTCTATCGCAAAAGTTCTTAAAAATTCGGCTAATGGTCTATGGCTTCTTTCTAAAGCACCATTGGCTTGCGGATGATATAGAGAAGTTTCTATTTTCTTAATTCCCATTAGCTTGCATACTTCCTTAAAAAGTTTTGAAGTGAAGTTTGTGCCATTGTCAGTGACAAGAATTCGTGAAATATTGAATTTTGAAATTACTTCGTTAAAGAACGCTTTTGCTACTGTCGATGATTCTGCATCGGGAATGCCTGTACATATGAAAAGTTTTGAAAAATCATCTAGAAATGTAAGAATATATTTATTACCGCTTGAAGTGACTGGTAGGGGACCCATCATGTCCATATATATCTTATCAAAAGGACGTTGGGATATCTTTGTGAGAACCATCGGCATTTTCTCGACTTTTGAACTTTTATTTTTCTGACAGAGTTCACATGTTTTCACGTAATCTTTTATTTGTTTTTACATGCCTTGCCACTTAAATTGTTTTCTAATTCGCAAGAACGTCTTCATTGTCCCTTTATGACCTCCTATGGGTGAATCATGAAATGTTTTAAGGACCTTTGCAATCTCCTTTGGGTCAGTTAAAACTTGTGCCATGTCTTCTTCAATATTTTCATCAGTTATTTCATCAGGGTTTTCTTTAGCCTGAGCTCTTGTTACTACAGATATTGTGCTGTCCATATGTGGAATTCTACTCAAAGCGTCAGCGTTTTGATTATTTTTTCCCGGCTTATAAAAAATTTCAAAATCGTACTCTAAAAGTTTAAGGCGAAAACGACCTAGTCTCGAATCTTGTTCCTTTAAATTGGCTATACCTTTTAATGGCTTATGATCGGTGTATATTTTGAAAGGTCTCCCCAATAAATAGGTCCCAAAATTTTTCACAGCCCAAACTATTGCCAAAAATTCTTTCTCAATTGTAGAATATCGTTTCTCAGTTTCACTTAACGCTCTGCTTGCAAAATAAATAGGCAAATCTTCCCCGGGTTCTCCTTGCGAGAGAACAGCTCCTAAGGCTTCATTACTAGCGTCTGTTGTTAGAATAAAAGTTTTCGAAAAATCTGGATATTGAAGTAAAGGAGGTGAGGTTACAGCAGCTTTAAGCTGTTCCATGGCCTTCTGACAATCATTGTTCCATTCAAACTTAACGTTTTTTCTTAATAATTTGTTTAGTTGACTGAAATTTTTGCCGCATTTGGTATAAATTTGCGATAATAATTGATTTATCCAAGGAAAGCTTGTAACTCTTTTACATTTCTGGGTGGTGATATTTTTTGTACACTTTCTTCCTTTAGTGGATCTGGCAGCACGCCTGATTCCGAACATTTATGCCCTAAATATATAACTTCTTTTTTAAGAAATTGACATTTCTCTGTTTGAAGTTTTAAACTGTTATGTCTTAAGACTTCAAAAACCTTACATAATCTTTCTTCATGCTCTTCTAAATTCCTAGCCGATATCATCAAGATAAACAAAACAATCAATTCCCTGCAAACCAGTGAGAATGCTATTCATTATGCGTTGAAAGGTTGCAGGTGCTCCCGTGAGCCCAAAAGGCATTCTGGTAAATTCAAAATGTCACATTCCCGTGCTAAATGCTGTCTTCTCCTTACCTTTTTCTTCGATAAGCACTTGATGGTATCCGCTGGCTAAATTTAAAGTTGAAAAATACCTACTGCAACCCAACTGATCGAGAATTTCATCTATTCTAGGAATTGGAAAAACTTGTTTAATGGTAATATCGTCCAATTTTCGGAAATCTACCACAAGTCGCCATTTCTTTTTCCCATCGGCACCAGCCTTTTTCGGTACTAACAATATCGGAGAATTCCAAGGAGACTTGCTTGGAGAAATAATGCCATCTTTAAGCATTTTGTCAACCTGTGAGGTTATTTCTGTTTTATGCACTTCTGGTAGTCTATATTGCCTAATATTTACTGGTGGCTGCCCTGGTTCTGTTGCAATTTCGTGTATAAGAACTGTCGTATATGAAAGCTTATCCTCACTCAAATGAAAAATATCAGAACATTCTCTGAATACGCTCTTTATAGATTTTAATTCTTCTTCGTTTAAATTATTATCTAAACGTACTGTTTCCATAATCAATTGAAAACGATCATTCATTTTCTCATCCTTTTTGACAAAATTTATCCCTGTTTTTCCTAACTCCTCATAATCCCTAAGAAGAGTATAATTTATCTCCTCTAGCTGTCCAAATTTTACATTTTTTCTACTTGCATTCAGAACTGGTACAAATCCCTTTCCATTTTTGATTCTTGTTATTACATTTCCAACGTATACTCCTTGCAAAATTTCTTGCTTATGTACCACTATATCTCCTGATTCAATATTAACCTTAATTGGAATGATTTTTGAAGTTCTAGCGTAATTGACTCAACTACGCATATCCTTCTAGTCGCTTGCTCTGAACAAAGTGGTAGTCTTGCGATTTCCTTGCTATTTGCAAAAAATGAAATCGTCTTATTTACTCCATTCGTAACCGAACGGGTCCACAGTTCATGTCTACCCAAAAGTCCATCTGCTGGTATTTTGCTACCAAATGGAAGTACGTGCATATTAAAATTTAATGCTTTGTTATCTTGGTGAGATATTCTTACAGCTCCCTCTGTATTAATGCTTCGTCCGAATGCTCCACCTAATTGCTTAACCTCTGACCTGTCAACTTCAACTTCTTCTTTTAAGACTTCAGATTTGAGCAAACTAGTGTCTGCCCCTGTATCGATAAGCAGAGCTAATTTATCATTTTTAGCTTGTCCACACGGAAATACTATAAATGCATCATCTGATCGACATCCCTCATCTATAGTTAAAGAATTTTTTTAACTGTCAAAGTTGTTTAGTTTTAGGTCTTTGAGCAGCCTTTTCTTCTTAATTGACTCTGACTTACTAAATTTTCTATTTAAATGCAATTCCATTGTTTTTCTTTCTAAAACAACTAAGCCCTTTGAAAGCGACTCTTGTAGACAAGTACACAAAATAATCAACATACTTAATAGTATGATCCATCCCTTGGTGAAAAAAAGCTTTACACATGAATCACTAGAATATGATATTTCATAAACATCTCTTGGATAGGTATACTCAACAACTTGTTCAGAAAATGTTACCTTCTTATTAGTTTCTTTTTGCTTTCTAACGGAACATATAGGCTCGCTTAGCCTAACGTATGTTTTTCATTCTCCTTCATCTGCTCACTGCTACAGAGTGGCTGACTTTTGTTTATTTTAATAGTGGAGTCTTCGACTTCAATTTTATTTATATCCAGTTCCAATAGCGACTGTGACTGACAAGATAAGCTTGATTTTTTCTCTGTGCTTCTTTTCATATTTTGTAATTCTATTTTCTTTAGTTCATTTTTCTGCACATTGCCGCCACCGGCTACTGGAATAGGCCTTAATTTTACTAATATATTATCGGCTTTCCGGTCTACTGGCCTTGACCGGGCCGTGTATAGTTTCCCTGACTCTGAGTTGCAGACGGACAGTTTGGTGAAATATGGCCAAACTGTTTGCATTTGTAGCACTGCCTATTATCAACTCTAAGAGCCCCTTGACCATTTTTGGGTACATTTTGACGATCGTTTAACCTGCTTTGTGCTCTATTGTCGTACGTAGTAGTGTTTCGATTTTGTGTTTGATTGCTATTCTCTCTAATTGGATTCTGTGTTTGAAAATTATTCGCCTTCATACTAATTTATTATCTAGGTGCCCGCCAACACGACATATGTGGCAATACATTTCTCTCAACTTGACTAGATAATTTTCGGCTAAATGGCCTTGTTTTTTACAAAAAGTACAACTTAATTTTTGACGTTCCCCTTGGCCGCATTGTGTTCCTCTTTCATGACCATAAATGCTACATTTTTCGCAAAAAGGAGTATTTAATCTTGTCTTACAGTCTGCATAAAAATGTCCTGATTTTTTGCAAAAACTAAAACGCTATCGTCTTTGAGCAGATCTTCTACTAAATTGATTTCGTTTACTTTGCAGCCTATTCGTAACTGGATTCTTTCGACAAAATCTACTAACTGACCAATGGAATCGTTTTCCCTTCCGGCTAACATTTGCTCAAGTGATCGGTCTCGCAATCCTTTAATAAAGGCATTTACCCCAAGATCCTTAAAAAATACCTCCATATTATCTAATCCATAGGTTTCTTTTACGAATTCATTCGCTTCTTTTAATAATTCCTCTATCCTGCTACCAAAAAGGACAACTGGCTCTCTTGGGCCTTGCCTAATGTTATCTAAGTCTGCCCTTATTTGGTCTAGAGTCCTTGCTTTTGCATAATTTTGTTTTATAAATTCGCAAAATTCGTCTATTGATGAAAATTTTTTCTCCCCAACCCGCTTATGCGCCTTTCCAAACAATCTCAGCTTTATGCATTCTATTGCGAGCTCTGTGTCCCCAGGTGAGACTTCTCTCTTAAACAATTGACATCCTTGTATAAATTTATCTACTTCTATTTTAAGCTCTGGGCAAGATGTTCCTGAAAAGATTGACTCAACTACCTTTTTCATTTCACTGACTAATGTTCTCATTGAAGACACGTTTATGTGGCTCGGACGATTATATTCTCTGACTGCGATGGGCTCATTTACTTTTGGAATGTTACCGAAGTGTGAAACTCTCTCTTGTGGACTGTTATCTCTCAAACTATTGTCATTTCTTTGGTTAGCACCAAATTGAAAGAAATGTTCTAAATTAGCTCTTGCGGCTGAAAAATGTGAATCTGAGTTGGTATGTTTGTTTTGCATCATATCAGTTTTCGGTCTCAACTGATGTGATTGACCTGCTGAGGGTGGAGGCGGGGGTGGTGGTATTTGTGTGGGTGTTGGCTGTGGAGTCAACGAAGGACTTAATGAATGTTCCCGTGAATATTCTATTTGACTTGGAGTCAGTTTTGAGATTTCGATACCAGCTTCTGATAATTCTTTTGATAGTGGTGTTACGTTACCGGTCGCTTCGTTATGTACTGTTAATTCGTTATTGTTAGACATTTGAGGACGACCAACGTTACTATTTTCGTGGTTGGCACAACGTAATCTCTCCTTCAAATGCTCTATTTCTGCTTTCTGTTCAACGATCGTTTGTCTATTTTTTTCAAATAGGTTTAACTGTCCTGCGCTAAAATTTTCTATTAATAAAAGTTCCCTTAGTCTGTCGTTTTCTAGTTTTTGTTCTTCCAAGGATGTATCTGAACCCGCTAACGCGTCCTTTAATTTTTTGTTCTGCGATTTCAATAATTTATTACTAATCTGTAATTTTTCTAATTCTTTTTCAAAAGCTTTACTCTTTTTATCACTTGCGCTTTCTCTTATATGTTCAAGTACTATGTCAAATTTCTCTTCTTGAGTTTTACCTTCTATTTCACTGCGAACTGAATTTACAAATGATCTTTTCTTATTTACTGACTCTAGGACTTCCCACAATTCTCTACAATAACTAGCAGTTAAACGTTCATAAGTGAATACTTCTTGCTTTAAATTTTCTATAATTGCGCTATTTCCTTCCATTTGAATTTTAATAAATTAATTTGGCTTTTCATGTACTTACCATCGTGCTTGTGATAGTTAAATTCTATGTCCGATGCGGCGGCTTCGATGAATAAAAAGTTTATTTCGCGTATAAATTTCGCAGACAATTTTTCGCGGATTATTTTCGTGGATTATATTTTTTTCGCGACGAAAAGTACGTTTTACTCTTTAATATAAAAACAAAAGTCAATTTAAATATTAATTCGCCAAGGATTCTTTATTCTCCAAACAGGGAAAACCATGCGCTCTATAAATATAGCAATACCCTCGATGCCCAAACACAATTCCCGGGCTTTGTTAGCAGTGCCTGAACACACATCCAACAGTTAGCAACATTTAATAGTGCAACAAGGCTTACTCTTGCAGAAGAATTTTGATTGAATACCAAGGACTATTTCTCTTTTTAATGTCCCTAAAGGTGCAATACTTCGCGAACGCGATGTTGTACACGTAGGACGTCAACTACTTTGAGTAGTTGTAAAAACCGGCTGCGCCAATAATGTTGTGAGGATTTTCCGAAATCCTTCACTCGCCTATCGGACCGAATTTTCTAAAGGAAACGCTCTTTAGTTTTTTATAATTTATAACGATCTATTAATCGACTGTAAAGACTACTCGCAATTGTTAGCAACTATTAACAACTATTAGCAACTATATGTAACTATCAACTATATCTTAGTATTAAAATGCACAGCTTATATACTAATTATTGTTAACCTAGGTCTGCGCTCTGCAGACGCTGGTGTGTTCTTCGGGAACGGTGTCATGGGCCTGCTGACGCATGCTGACCTGTGCAGATGTACTTCCGGGTATCTTGGTCGTTTTGTTCCATGACCAATATCCGATTCAGCATATTCGGTGATTCTGCGTCAGTCACCTATGACGCAACGTTGTACTTGGCACGCTTGTACGGTGGTGCGAAATGCCAGCTTGCGTTTTTGGCCGTCTGCTGTCGCTTGAGGTATTGCGTAAGTTACAAGATGAGCTGCTCTGCTGTTTGACTCATAACAATCCCAACACCACCAAATCGTCCATATAAAGAAATGCTTGTGCGGGTGATAAACCCGCAAATGCCAAAGTCATCATTCTGTGGAATGAGTTTGGCGCGATTTTGAAACCGTAAGGCAATCGTTTGAACTGGTGACTTCCATTATCTGTTGAAAATGATGTTATATTTCTTGACGCGCTATCGAGTTCGATCTGGTGAAAACCGGATGTAAGATCCAAACATGAAAAAAATTTACCTCTGCCTAGATGATCAAGAATATCGTCTATTCTTGGTAGTGGGAATTTGTCAGCCGTTAATCTTTTATTAATTTCTCTGTAGTCAACGACTAACCTCCATCTCTTAGTATTGCTTCCGGGAAGAGATTTTTTCGGTACCAATAGAATTGGACTATTATATTCTGATGTGGATGGTTCTATTATTTCATCTTTTATAAGTTTATCAATCTGTTTTACAATTTCTTCTTTATGTGCGTGCGGTGTGCGATAATTATTCCTGTAGACTAGGTCATCATTGTTAAGGCGTAATTTCTGTTTATAGAAATTATTGGTTGTAATCTTTTCTGTTTCTAACGCGAAAATGTCTATATATTCTGTACATAATTTATTCAGATTTTCATATGCAAATAGTGGGAAATTTTTTCGCAATTTATTTAGTTTTTCTTCCGAGTTTTCATTTGTGTTTCTTGGTACGATTATTTCGTAATTTTCTAAATTTTCAGTTTTTACATTCAAATTTTTGATCGTTATATTTTGATTGTTCGTATTGATTATTCTAACAAAAGTTTGTGACTTAATTGCGATTGTATTGGCCACAAATACGCTAGGATGGATTTCTTGTTGAAGAATGAAAATCATATTATCATTTTGATTGATGTTAATTAACCGAATTACTTCCGCTCTTGCGTGCACTGTTAATGAATTTATATTGGGTGAATTTCGCATAGGGATGGCCAAATCTTCATGGTAGTCTGTTGGTCTTAATACAAGCCAGTCTTGATCTGGCTGGTAGTCTATAATACAGTTGTATTTTTTAAGGAAATCTAAACCCATGCACGGGCATACGGATTGCAAAGTTATCTTTTACAATGTCAAATTCATGTTTAATTAATAGGTCTTCGCATATTAGAACTGTGGTTATTGTGCCTATTGTACTTATTGAGCCTTATCCTATTCCGTTTAATGTTAGATTTTGGAGGGTATTTATTTGTGTTCTACTGGAGGTATCTATTGAACCAAATTTTAAGAAAGATATGTCTGCTCCGGTATCAATTCAAAAGGTGTGAATTGTGTTGTTTAAAAGAATTTTGGCAGAAATGTAACTATTGAGATTCAGATTGAATGTGTAGAGATTTTTGTTGCGCTATTTAATTTTGTTGTGGAGTTTGCAGTTTTTCCGTCGTTTGTGCAATGACCATTCCTACTGGGTTGTTTCGTGGTGTTGCTTCTATTTCTTTCTCTAAAGCTGTTTCTGTTAAAATAATTATAATTTCCATAATTCATATTTGGATAGGAACGACCTCGGCCTCGAAAATTTCCACGATTGTGGTTGCCGCGTCCACCAATATAGTTATTTCCGCGATTATTGTATTTATTAAATTTTTAAGACTGTCTTCTGTTATAGAACATGATGTTACTTGAGTGATTGGAAGCGTTATTACTAGCCTCCATAAATTTTACAACAGCGCCTTCGACACTGTTGAACTGTCCGCTTTTCATAACCAGTATTACTTCAGGGTTCAAGGAATTTAATTTAAATGTATCTACCGCTATCTGTGCCAAATATGTGGATGCTAATTCGGAAGTTAAACCGTCTGTGATGTAAGCACTTTCTAATTGCTTAGTCAGTTCTCGTATTTCGGTTTTCTTTTCTTGCTTAATATTTTTAATTTTTTTTTGTAAAGCTTTAGTGGATTCCCCTTTACATTTTGATTGTAATTTAATTTTGATTTCATCTATTGTAGCTTCGTTAGTTATTAATCTTCTTGAATCTCCTCTCAATTTAGTTTTTCTTAAATTAACAGCTATCTCTTCGTGTCCTCCGACTACTGTTTTAAGTAATTCCAAAGTGTCAAGGAATGCTTGTAAATTTTGAGGACGCCCATCAAAATCGCTCAGTATTGAGGCTGCTAGTCTTATAAAATCCGGTTGTGACATTTCTATTTGTGTTGATGGATTATCGTCAAACAGAAGGTTTAAAAAATTTGTTGCGTCTTCGCAATTGTCAGATTCTGATTGAAACTTTGTGGAGTCCTGGTTTAAAGAACTCAAATCAACCTCTGCTGGCTCTCTAATATTATGAGAGATTTCATGCTCAATGTCGTACTTTCCTAGTATTTTTAATAGCTTGTCTCTTAATTCCAAAAAAAATTGCTAAAGCTAAATCTTTGTGTTCCTTAGTGAATTTTTCGTATTTGATACTGATTGTAGCTGTTATTGAGTTAAAAATTTTAATCAATGTTTGCAAATGTCTTTGAGCTGTACCTGGTCTTATATACCTGTTTCTATTTAAGAAGTTGCTAATCCGAATAAAATTCCGTTTTTGCGCTTCTAAAAAATTATTTATATGTGTCCATCTTT
The DNA here is from genome assembly GCA_020466095.1 of Chlorops oryzae. NCBI lineage: Eukaryota > Metazoa > Arthropoda > Insecta > Diptera > Chloropidae > Chlorops > Chlorops oryzae. The sequence goes on along the minus strand of CM035806.1, from coordinate 59,516,659 downwards.
CCATAATTTATATTTTGTCTAAATCATTAACTCTACTAACATACTTCTTCTTAATTGATCTGTTATGTAATGTATATATTTTCATTGCTAATTCCACACAGGAAATGACTTAAAATGGTTAAAAGAATTTCTATTGGTTCGAGATTTATTATGTTCGTTGATACTTCTAATTCGTTTATAACGTTCGCTTTGGGATCCTGAATTTAAGATTTTTGGCCGCCCATAGTGAGAATTGGTAGATTTACCAAAAATTCCAAAGATAACGTGTCTTTTATTTTATTTAACGGAATTTATTTACAAACTGTTTTTGCAGATACTTCAACATCAGGGCGGGGCGCAATACATAAGCAAACCTAAGCTCATAAATATGTGGTGGTGCAACAACTTCATAAAATACAAATTCGCTCTTCATTTTGCGAACACGAGCGACATAGGTCCTACCTTCAGAAGCATTCATGCCAAACTAAACTCACAAATCATTATTTTAACGAAAATAGCTCTCTGCTTTGCACTGAAAGAATTGTAGTGGTGCATTTTTCAGTGTCAGTGAAAATTTCAAAATAAAACTAAATTATGTTAAAATTTAAAAAGGAAAATTTAAATTTCAAAATAAAAAGCCTTATTTCAAGGAATTGATAAGTTCATTAAAATCGAAGCTGGCTTAATCCTAAAAAAGAGAAAACATCCAAATTTATAATTTCAAAAAGAGTTCTTAAGCCTAAAAATGCGTTATACGCCAAAAACTTTTATTAATTAAACGCAAACTATTAATGAAAAATATTCGAAAAAGCATTGTTTGGAAAAAGACAGATGGAAAAAATTTCAAATTTCGTATGCTTCAATCTGCACAGTGTATGGCACTATGTTAGAGGTATAATCTTTCGTAAAAATATTCCGAAAATCAATTCGCATAAATCATTCGAAAAACGTCTTGCTTCATTCGCTTCTTAACAGCAACTGAGCTCGTTGCGAGTGCGCTCTTTATATCTGTATACGCGAGCAAGGAAATTGCGCTCTCATTTGCTCGTTTCGTGCTCGCGTGCTCACCCCTGTTCAACATATTTAGCTTGCTTTGTTGCAATATTCTGTGAGATTTTTCTTGTGCTATTTGGAGTCTAAATTTAACTTCCTTATTATATGCCTCATGATTGTAGATTAGCTCAATTGTTGTATGTGATAGAAATTTAGTAAAACAATTTAACGATCAACAAAACAAACATCCAAAGCAAATTATCGAAAGCACAACAATCTAAGTCAGCGTTTCATAACCTTTTGTTGCGATCATTTCGATCCAAATGTGTTGACAGTTTCGAACAGTTGTAAACAGTGGTGTGCAAAACTACAACAACATTCAAGCTACATTGAAATGGTTTCTTCTCCCTCACTTTTGGAATTTTTATGGTTAGTATATTGATACAAATTTTGGTCGCGGTAAAACCCATGGCCCGCTGGTTCGGAAGCACTGATCTGAGAGAACAAAAGTTAGTAGACAATTAAAATTAGGTTAGCAGACTAAAATAAATATTTAATCAAACATAGTTACGCACAATCCAGTAATTGAACAATTTCTGAAAACCTAAGGAAAATATTTATTTAATATTTGCGCTCACCTCACAAAGACGAAAATAAAAGATGAAATATTTCAAAAGAAATTACCAAGCGATCGTCTGGAAAATTAAATTCAAATACAGAAAAATCGTTTGGTATAACCCTTTTCGAATTATGAAAACAAAATCGCGCGAAGAATATGTGTAAAAACCCTTTTTCCTCACTAAAAATATGAAAACAAAACTAAATTTTTATGCATTTTTAATTAACACAACTACTTTAAATAAAATTTTTCCCGAACGGCGTATAATTGGAAGCCACAACAACTCAACTGAATACATTATTTTTCACAGCTCAAACATTTTTGCTGATTAGGAGTAAATTCCAAGTACAAAGATTTTCAAAACTACACAATTGAGGCATGAAGAGCGATCACTGCCTGTGATAAAATAAACAAGAGCAATACATTGTCTCTCCCGTTTATCCAGAAATAGAGAGCATACGCTCTCGCACAAAAGCAAAGATAACACATTGAGTTTCTTTGTTTGAAAGTCATTGTCAAAAATTCTCAATATCCCAGCAGGGAATTGGTACTGAAAATATGCTAAAAAAAGTCATAATAAAAAGTTCTGAAATGAAAGGTCGAAATAAATGAACATTTTATAATAAAAGTTTTTATTTTTTCGGAGGTATAAAGACGTACATAGAATCTGAAACATCTCCCAAAAACTGCAAAATCCCAAAAGCAAAACTTGTATTTTAAAATATCAATTTTTCCCCAAATTTAAAAATGTTTTACCAAGTCCAATAGCCCGACACGCAATTTTAATCACAAGCAGTTCAGATAAAAAAAAAAATAAAAATCAAGGCAATCCGGTTAGAAATAAGAAACGCAACGGCCTAGGCAACAGAAGAACACTTTCTTTAACTTCAAAATAAAGAACATGGTTTCAAAGCATACATTTAGTATTTATTTATTTCCAACCGACATTTATTGCCAACTGACACAATTTTTCAAACTTAGCTTCCCATCCTCACCCAACCGAGGATCAAACAGAATACGCCGAAAGGGGGGCAGCCTGTCTAGATCAGATAAAGAGGAAGTCCGCTTCAAAGGAGGAGGGGTGAAGAGATCACACTGGGATGGTTCCGCAATTAAATGATGCCGGTTCAATATAGGTCCTTTAACAAAATAATAGGCCTCCACGATATATCTATAGGCCAACCTATCCAGGTTCGTCTGGAAAGAGGACCCACGATCATAGTCCTTCGACAGAACTCTTAAAAGGTCCTTTCTTTTTTCGTGACCGAAATCCAGATATCGGAAGCGTTTAAGCTTCTCGAATGTTTCCCGAAGCTGCAGCTTCAGAACGCAGGCGATAACGGGCCCAAGTCGATCCCGAACGCAAGGAAACTTGTAGTACGATGGCAGATAAGAGGCCATCTCCTCGTAGACCTCTGCAGAACCATATAAATGGTAGTCGTCCGAAAAAGTAGCTAGCAAATTATACATGGTGAACGAAGACTTCCGAACAAATAAATTTAAACTGCCAAAAACAGCTCAATTTATTGCAAAAATATGCAGGGTCAGCAAAATCATTAGTTTATAACGATTTAAACAAATTATAACAAACACAGAAAATGATAAGTCAGTGAAAGAATTAGGCAATATTAAAAACTTGTCCAAAATGAAGCATCAACAAAATCGTTTAAACGATACCCTACCTTTTTCAGATTTTTCCTACGATCTTATTATTTCTGGCATACACTCGGGGAACCTTGATCGTCTCCTCAGTGAACGATCAAAAGGGATTCGTGGAAATTCATATGTTCGACACCGAAGTAGTACAAGACTTTTTTACCATTTTGCACATTATACATCCTGGCAAAATTTCAGTTATGATAGACTCCATCCAGCAGCACGTAGAGGGTAAAGAAGTTCAGAAAAAGGACCTACTCTTAATAGAGGTAAAAACAATCAGATCGAAACTTAAATCACTCACGCCTAACGAAGAAAGACGAATGAAGAGGGGTCTTATGAACGCTATAGGAACGGCAGCTAATTGGTTATTTGGGGTTATGGACGATTAGGATCGGAAGGAAATAGAAGAACACTTGAAAGTAGTGTCAGAAAACAGTAATAATTCCATTGAAGGGCTTAACGAGCAGATATCGATAAATTCATACTTTAATGAGACATTAGGACTGTTAAAAAATGCGATAGAAAAGGATCGGAAAATTTTTAACGAGATAGATCGGAGCAATACTGCTATTTTGAAACATCTAGCATTCACTCACCAAAAGCATAAACTCAAAAGCATCGAGGAGAGAATAAATATAATACAGGATAGTATCACAGCAGCCAGGCATGGTTTGGTCCACCCTAGCATTTTAACCACGGAGGAAATAGAAAAGTTCGGTATTGATTTTGACAAACTAAAATTCGTAAGAGTAGGCGTACTAAAATATCTAAGCAATTCAATTATAATAGTAATCAAGTTTCCCAGGACGTTTATAAAACCGGAGGTAAATTTGATCACACCAATACCAAATGAGGAATTTTTTGAGATTATGGAAAAGGACGAATAAGTAATGTCGATCAATGACAAAATCTGGACGTACGATGAGAACTCAATTTTTAAGGAATTGAAAAGAAGTAGCCATTGCACGATTCATAATAACCGCAATTTCATTTTTAATAACAATACCTTTATACAATATATAGAAGAAGACACTATTATTGTAAAAAACGCAAAACGCCTCAGGATAAACCAAAATTGCGATAGAAGAGACACAATAATAGACCGTAACGCCTTGATTTCCTTCTCAAATTGTAGCATAAGGATAGGTAACGAAGAATTTTTTTTACGAAAAATCAATCATAGGAGACAGATATTATTACCCGCAAAATAGCAGACTAAATTCAATTCCGAACAATTCAATAATATTTGAAGATATTGTGGTCAATAGCTTCAAGAATAGACCGTTTATAAAGGAAGTAGCTTTTCACCGAAACATATCGTATGGCATAAGTGCAACACTACTTTTAATAATTATGGCCGGGCTGATGGGAGTCTATATCATATTAAAAAGAAGGTCCGTCAAAGTAGAGATAAAACAAGAAATACCAAAAGATACAGCGAAAGTAAGCAGAAGAGAGAGCGAAGGACCATACTCAAACGGTATAAGAAGAAAGAAAACGTCTCAGAAGCAGAACATACCGTTTAAAACTACAATGACAAGGTATTTAGCAAAAAATTTTCATTTCAGCAAAACAAATACAAAAATCAAAAAGTTTATTGGCCTGCCAATTTCGAAATGCAAAAATTCAATTTGACAATTAATAAAAAAAAAATAAATAAAAAATAAAAACATTTTTTTTTAAGCAAAAGATAGTAAGCGAAAGGGAACGTAATAACTTTTCGCACATTAATATTAAATATTCGTCGCATTTTTTTTTCCAAGGTAACCGGAGAAGGTAATACTGGGTAATACTGAAATTAATAATGACATCTTCATACATTTGTTCCTATAAAATAGGAAATAGAACAACATGTATAACACATAATGATTACGAAAGAATCATCAACAACCAGTGGTTGGGAGATGTCCACATTAATGTTTTTTTGAATTGGCTTATGAAGAAACATACGACAATAGAAACTAAAGTAAATATTTGTAGTTCATTTACTTACGAGGGAATAAAAGCAGCCGCGAAAGCGGATTATTCAATAGCCCAATCGAGAATGAGAAACTTAACAAAAAACATTGATGTGGAACGGGTGGAGAACTGGATATTTCCAGTATGCGAGAGCAACCACCGGATTTTAATGGTAATAAGAGACGACCAAATGCACATTTGGGAGTCTCTGAAGCCACATGACGCATCCGAAATAGTAAAAAATATGGGACAATTTTTTGAAATCTTGAGTAACATAACGGGAAAAAATTTTACGAAAAACTTAAAACCAATATATGTTAATTGCCCTCAATAAACCAATTTTGTAGATTCCCGGAACAAATGATAATATCGTTAGAAGAAGGTAACAATGGCATACCCAGTGAGGAAATATTTGAAAAAACGTGCAGAATAACCCATTTTTGGTCACTCAGCTGAGAAAATGGGGCCTAAAGGAAAATAACACAAACTCGGTAGATTTAAGCTTAGAAGAAGATGTATATCTCCATAAAATTCTGAAATTAATGAAAAAAGAAAAACGCAAACGCTCTGTAATAGCAAGAACCGTAGAACTTAATGGGAAAATTGTTATGCTAAGAATGGATAACACAAATTAGTTTAAGGTCGAAATATCAAAATGCGAAAAATAGTCAGAATATGAGTTTTAAATAAATTAACATTGGTACATATGGTTTTAAAATTAAGAAAAATTGGTATTTTTGCTAACGAAGCATAGTTTAAAATTGAAAAAAAAAAAATTAATTGGAATAATAAATAACAAGAATAAGAAATAGAAATAGATTGATCAATAAGAAAAGTTGGTGGAAAATACTTTTAAGAGGAATAACATTCTTACATTTTATAAGTAAAAATAAGCGAATAAGTCAGCGAAATCGAATGCAAATCAACAATAACAACACCAACAACAGCAGTACGTACGTTTATTTGGCATACAACATATAAAACATGCGGCACACCGTCACGTCCTTGGGGAACATATTTCCACAACAGTCAACTGGGCTATTTAGTATACCTTTTCCTCCGAATAACAACTAAAGAAAGCACATTAACAAGCCCACAAAATCAGTCATCGTATGGGGGGGAAGAGGACAACCGGATCAGTTGCCTTAACCCCAAATCAACGACTAATCTTTAGTAAAAATGAAAAATTCTTCAGTCTATCATCTCAACAACCAAGTTAAAGGCATCAGCAACAATATCGATTGCATCCGCAAATATCAATGCAAAATTCTTCAGTTATCAACAACGTTAAATGCATCAGCAACAATATCGATTGCATCCGCAAATACCAATGCATTATCATCTCCACAGCAGAATGCATCAGCAAAAATATCGAATGCCTCCGCAACTTTCCTCATTCTTTATCAGCACCAGTATCAATTGCAACCAAATTTCAAGAGCAACACCAGGCCGGCGTAACAACAGAGCTCAGACAGTCAGGAAAATCGTCTCAAATTTTCATCAGCGACTCTATAACGAAAGCAGGGTTAAAAGTCCAAGTTGCCCAGAAGTAAGATCTACACGATGATGGCGAATCTTCTCTACGTAACGATGTTCGTGACTTCCATGAAAGGGGAAGGGATGTTGTGAGTCGTCGCTACTCACAACCCTTCTGTATCGCCTCTGATCGACCGTCAGAACCAAAACATAATCAGCTGTGATTGAAATAGCCAAAGACCTGGAAATGAAAGCTGAAAAAAAAGAACTGCAAGCTCACTTTCAAGGCCAGAACAACAACAAACAAACTCAAAGGCGAAGCCAACAGCCGCAACAAGTGCAAAGTAATATGATCGTTGGCATAAATAAGTAAGCGACAGACAGCGACGAACAGCGAGAACAACAAAGAGTGAGAACGACGACATGCGAGAACGGCGGGCAGCGAGAATGACGAGCAAGAAATCAACAACAGTTTCGGCAAATTCGTAGATATTGAATTCAAGCATCAAAGTAGGTCAACAACAACAAGAGATTGCGAAATGTCTATTTCGAAATAGTATTGCAACATAACAACGGTATTCCAGATTACGACATCCCAACAAGAAAGTGAATGCTAAACACTTTCCACCTATAAAACTAAGTGATCAAGATCTGGACAGGGACTTGCATTTTAGTGTTCAAAGTCCCAATTCGAATCGGCAACAGCGACTAGAACGTGGACTTGAAGTGTTAATTAGTATATTAGGAAGTATTTCGAGTGTAAGAAGAAGTTTAGCTCAGGAATAATTCATGTAAAAGTAAACAAGAGGACTATAAATTAATAAAAGAGATTGACTGAATTTATTGTTTGTCCGTGTTTTTATTTTCTACATGAAAAGGGTATTCAGGTGTATCTTTCTTCCGAGAATACGCACAGGAACCCTTTAACAGAATATCTACGATGCAGTAGAAAATATGTTTTTCAAAACGATATATATACAGTTTTACATATAGTCAATGCATTATTACAACCGCAAGCTATTGTACCCGATTGAAAACTAATAAAATATCTTTTTAGAACTGTATACAATTTTATTTTTTCTTTTCTCTATTCGAGAGAGGGTTATATTTTATCATTTATTTCCATTTTAGCTGCAATGTAGAAAGTACAGTGAAAAAGAGACAGAACAAATAGGATTTTCGAATGTTTCTACATGTGTCGAGAGTTAAACATCTCGCTTGAGCCTATAGATGTATGACAACGACATACTCCTAACCACTACGCCACGGAAGGTGGCAATTAAATTGAGGAAATTTATAATATAGAAGATGCCATGGACACTTAAATGATCTCAATAATATTTAAATCATTAATGCAAACAGTTCATTGAGAGCGTTATCAGTAGCAACAACAAAATCATGGATGATGAATTGCTTTCCAAAATTATTTCGACGAGGAAAGTTTTGAGGGATAAGTTCAAAGCCATTAAAATTAATGATTTAAGCGCAGCAGAAAGTCGGGACAAAAACTTTTCTGCCAATCACAGCCCCAATTAAGGATTTGCTTACAGAAACTAAAGTTAAAAATGAAATAGTAAATGATTTGGCTGAAAACTCTTAAGCAAATATTTCAACTTTCAACAAAAAAAGTTTATTGAAAACACCGATGAAAAAAGAAAGAAGAAGCACCCCAAAGGCGCTGATGAGTCACGAGTGGCGAAGTGACGAAACATGGCCATGTCCCACAGGGAGTGCAATGCGGTAAGCTCGAATAAATTGTCAATAATCTGAAATTTTAGCACCGCGATCATTAAAAGATCTTTTTGATCTTTTTGCCATATACATATGAAAAAAAACCCCGAGCAGGGAGTAGACTTAAGCAAATCTTTGCTAAAGTCAAAAACTAGAGGAAAATTGGTTAACCGAAGGTTAATAATTCCTCAATACCACTAATTTTTTACAATTAGTGTGTATATTTCTCAGGAGGTTTTAAAATTCTTCACTTAAAGGTGCAAGAAATTTTAAAACTCCTTAGCACCAAAGGCGCTGATGAGTCACGATGGCGAAGTGACGAAACATGGCCATGTCCGCCAGCGGAGGTGCAATGCGGTTAAGCTCGAATAATTGTCAATAATCTGAAATATTTAGCACCGCGGATCATTAAAAGATCTTTTGATCTTTTTTGCCATATACATATGAAAAAACCCCGAGCACGGGAGTAGACTTAAGCAAATCTTTGCTAAAGTCAAAAACTAGAGGAAAATTGGTTAACCGAAGGTTAATAATTCCTCAATACCACTAATTTTTTACAATTAGTGTGTATATTTCTCAGGAGGTTTTAAAATTCTTCACTTATAAGGTGCAAGAAATTTAAAACTCCTTAGCACCCCAAAGGCGCTGATGAGTCACGAGTGGCGAAGTGACGAAACATGGCCATGTCCGCCCACAGGCGGAGGTGCAATGCGGTTAAGCTCGAATAATTGTCAATAATCTGAAATATTTAGCACCGCGATCATTAAAAGATCTTTTTGATCTTTTTTGCCATATACATATGAAAAAAACCCCGAGCACGGGAGTAGACTTAAGCAAATCTTTGCTAAAGTAAAAACTAGAGGAAATTGGTTAACCGAAGGTTAATAATTCCTCAATACCACTAATTTTTTACAATTAGTGTGTATATTTCTCAGGAGGTTTTAAAATTCTTCACTTATAAGGTGCAAGAAATTTAAAACTCCTTAGCACCCCAAAGGCGCTGATGAGTCACGAGTGGCGAAGTGACGAAACATGGCCATGTCCGCCCACAGGCGGGAGGTGCAATGCGGTTAAGCTCGAATAATTGTCAATAATCTGGAAGAAGGAAAAACATTAATAAACTACCAAAGATTGAAACTAGTACACCAAAAAGGTCTAATGGTGTTGATTCTGTTCAAGATTATGATGATGATGATGAAGAAAGCAATGATCAATTTAATAGCAATGATGATGACGATTTGATGGTGATGATTGTCTGATTTCAGACAAAAGAGGACGTACCTGGTACTCCGCTGCTGACCCTGGGGGATGCCGGGTACGTCGATTTATATGTCGGTTTGCGCGACGATATTTCGGTTTATGAATTTCAAATTTTGGTTTTTCGTTTATCTTATATAAAATTCAACTTCTTCTTTTTTTTCACTTTAATTCTTTTCGTTTGGCCTTTTCACTTATTCAATAATTTCAAATTTGGGTTTTTATTCCTTTTGTTTTTCGTTGGTTAAATTTTAGTTTTCCCGATGGGGTTTTTTGTCTCATTGTATTCGATTAAGTCAAGTTAAGAAAGATTAAAATTAAATTCAAATTTCGCATTTTTTTTTGTTTTGATTTGATCTTTGTGGTTTTAACGTTTTTGCCGGCGCGTGGGTGAGTTGTTAACGCGAAGAGACTTTTTCGACAGTGAAGAGGGCAGCGCGCAGTGCTCCCAGGCAGCGCTGCCAGTTAGCGCAGTCGTACGCGAAAAAGGTACTCAACAAGATTGGTTATTTTGCCGTTCTTTAAAGCCCCGGCTTCAAAGTGGCTACGGCGAAAAACCAACATACTGCCCGCCTTGCGCTACGCAACCGATGACTCGAGACGGAGCGGCGGTATGAGGTGGACAACTCGTGTCGGAACCTCTTTGGTGATACGCAGAGCGCATCAGGTGGCCAAAGTCTATAACTTTGGCTCGTATGTCGGTAATCCAAAGCTCCGCCAGGATCGAATGGCCGGATGATGGTCGGAGTCAGCCATCTACTGGCAGATTCATATTTGTATTCTTTACCACCGAGTATGTATGACGAGGCGATGTTTAGCAAAAGAATAACCAAACCGGTCTGCAGCACCGATACAACATGAAGCACATCGTTCGGCGATAAGGAGGAAGAGGTAGTCTGCCAAGCGCTGCTGACGAAAAAGCTGCTGTGAACTTTCTGGCTGGATCCCTCGCTGCCGTCATAACTTAAAATTAAGATTTTCTGTGTATAGATTTTAATAGTTTCTCATAAATTTTTTTGTTTTTATTATTTTTTTTTTTGTTTTTTTTATTTTTTTTTTTTCATTCTTTGTTATAAAATTTTTTGTTTCAACTGTTTTTTTTTTTTTTTTCTATATAATATATATATTTTTTTTTTTCAAAACCATTTTTTTTATATATATTTTATTTTTTATATATCTATGTGTATATAATTGGTCCTTAAATTACCCATATTCTCCCTTTCTGTCTCGTTAGAGTCCAAGTTTCTGACTATTTCAATACATAATTTTCTTAACGCTAGCCTAAACGGCTGCCCTTTGAACTTAAAAATAATAAATTGAACTTAAAAATAAAAATTTGAACAAGACTTTATGTTACGTTAAATTGAATAATATTTAAATTCGACAAAACTTTTATTATAATATATATATATTTTTTTTTTTGTGTTACGTTACGTTAAGATGAATATAACATGAAAAAATAAACGAAACTTTACTTCGTCAAATTCCCAATCTTTCATACAACTGGTCACCGATTCTACGTTTCTTCTTTTTCCCTATTGGGTCGTTTGGTTTCTCGTTGGCCGTCTTCAGCGTTGTCATTTGACTCGAATTTTGCAACGAATAAATTATTGTAATAACTGAAACTTAGATAATATATATCGCACCCTTGCTAATAAATCTGCACAACTCAAAATTTTTTTAATCAATTTTTTTATGTTGAATTGCATTTTTCTATAAGAAGCCCAACACCTACAAAATTAACGCTTGTATTGACTGATGCAGCATTCGATTAAGAGTAATATAAAATTAGAAAAAATATTATTTCTCCTTAGTTTCAAGAGAGATTGAATGATTTTCGAGAAATGTGAAATTTTGAATTGTGCCGATTTAGTAGCAAGGGTGCGATATATACTACACTTTTCGTTTTATGGTTCAAAACAAAACAATTTGTGAGCATTTAAAATGTAGAATAACTATACTCGTGGCAACGCTGAACGGTCGGGTTACATTAAAAGAAATCAAAGCTGAAAGTGTTGGGCAGTGTAAAATGTGTGTATCTTGTGTATCTTTGTGTGATCTTTGCTCTTCTCTTTCTGATCAGAAGCTTAACCGCTTTTGATACAGTTGTATTAACTTGGACATTTTCTGAATGAAAATGTTTGTTAATACGTTGTCTAAATAAGACACTTCTTGACAATTAATTCACCATCAACAATGAATGGATATTCATTGCTGCTGGTTTTGCATACTTTTTTTTTTTTTTATTAATTTAAACCTGAACCGTCCTCTCTTTGCTGAAATAGCCCTTCTGAAAATAAAAGAAAACAAAACAAAAAAAAATCAAAACAAAACAATGGATTTTTTGTTTGATCATCAGAACATTGGTTGACCATGAACTTGAATTGTTCACTGCTTTCGTTCGCTCCGAATGTTGTCGTAGGTCATCCTTAATGCAATTGCTGAAGTTGGCAATAAAATGAACAGAAAGTAAATGTTAATAATAAAATCATTAATAATTTTGTTTGTTTTGGTAGTGTGTCGGCATACTCACACGACAAATAAATAAATTTTTAATCTTTAACTCGTTTAAAAGAAGAATGGCTTTTCTTGCCCCATTTATAAATTTTCCTCGGCACTTGGCCGGCTATTAGTGTTTGGTTTATCCATTTCTTTCGAATCGATTCTTTTACCTAAGTTGCTACATTTACCTTTTACAGCTACTTCTTTTTTATATAAAAATGATTTGCGGTAACCCGGGTGTTGGGCTAATCGTGCAGGCTGGCATACTTTTTTCAAAATGAGATATAATTGGAAAAAAAAAACTTTTACACAAAAATTGTACATAAAAATTTACACATAAAAATCAGCAATTGCAACTTTTACACGTTTTGTGGTTGCTTCTTGGATGCGTCTACGCTCCCTTTAAAGTTTCGTGATCTCACGAAAAATCTTTTCACCGAATTTACGTTTTGTCGCGACCCCGGATTCGAACAGTTACGTTAACCGGGCCGGTTATCCCGGTGATTACAAAAGGGCCATCCCATAATGGGGATAGTTTGTTTTTCCGCGCATGATTCTTAATTAGAATATGTTCCCCTGTCTTGTACGTGTTCTGTCGTACTTTCTTGTCGTAGTGCTTCTTTGATCGCACCTTCGCTTCGTCTAGGGCTTCTCTCGCTAAATCATGTGACCTCTGAATTTGGTACTTCATGAGTGACGGGAAGTCCTCTGCGTTATAAATCGGATCGGCTTTTCTTATTAAATTTGTAGGTATGTCCACTTCAAAACCGAACAAAATTTTTGTTGGCGTTTAATATGTGGCGGCATGTGGGGTGTGGTTGTGCACGTACATCGCGTGACCCAATCATTGGTCCAAATCTGTACCGTCTTCTTTAGCGAAGTTTCGCAGGTACTCTGCAAGAGGTCGGTGGCTTCTTTCTTGCGCCCCGTCTGCCTGCGGGTGATACGGACTTGTGTGCAGCTTTTTAATGCCAAGCATCTTACACACACTTTTTAATAGATTTGACACGAAATTTGTGCCGTTATCTGTGACCAATTTTAACGGAATCCCATATCGGGCTATAATTTCCGAAAAGAAAACCTGCGCTATGGTGGACGCTTCCGTGCCCACCAGCGGTATGCATGTCATGTATTTTGACACATCGTCTTGAAAGGTTAATATATACCTATTCACATTGCAAGTTACTGGTAATGGACCCACTATGTCCATGTATACCTTCTCAAACGGACGTGAAGCTGTGTCCGTAATCTGCATGGGAGCCTTATTTATTCTTCCTGCCTTATTTTTGTGACACTGTGCACACGCTGCAATGTATTCGCGGATCACGCCCCGCATTTTTGGCCAACTGAATTGTCGCTTTATTCGACGAGTTGTGCTAGTGACACCCCTGTGCCCTCCTAGTGGCGAGTCGTGGAACTGGTAAAGGACTTCCCTGATCTGGTCCTGGTCGTTCAGGACTTGGACCTTTTCAGGTCGACTTGGGGGTTTTTCGGCGGTATTCTTGCCCCCGGTTTCCCTTTCATTTGAATTATTTTTAGCTTGGGTCTGAGCCCTGGTGACTACGTTTGTATTTGTGTCGTTTCGACCCTGCGGAATCCGACTCAAGGCATCCGCGTTAGCATTGTCCTTGCCAGGTTTATATGTGTTTTCAAAATCGAATTCTGATAATTTGTGCCGGAATCTCGCCAAACGTGACGTTTGGTCCTTGAGGTTGGCTATTCCTTTGAGTGGCTTGTGACTACCGTGAAACTTCTACCCAGGTATGGTCTGAACACCTTGGTGGCCCACACAATGGCCAAAAATTCCCTCTCAATAGTGGAATAGCGGAGCTCTGCTTCATTTAACCCCCTGTTGGCGAAATATATTGGAAATGCTTCTCCCTTTTCCTCTTGAGACAATACTGCTCCTAAAGCACCCCTCTAGCATCAGTAGTCAGTCGGATTGGTTTCGAAAAATCTACGTACCGGAGTACTGGTGGATTAAGTATAATCCCTTTCAAACAATCGAGTACGTCTACTCCACCGTCCACTTGAAACTCTCGCCCTTCCGTAGTAGTTTTGTCATGGGCAGCATGATTTTTGCGGCATTTGGAATGAATTTTCGATAATAGTTAATGAAACCTAACACCCCTTGGAGCTCCTTTACATTTCGCGGAGCGGGCATGTTCTTAACACATTCCACCCTTCCCGGATCTGGGGACACGCCCTTTTCGGACAATGATGTTCGAGATATACCACTTCCTTTCGCAGAAATTGGCATTTCTCGGTTTTTGGTTTCAGTTGGCTCTTTCTTAAAGCTTCCAACACTCTGGACATCCTTTCTTCGTGTTGCTTTAAATTTTTGACATACACGACGATGTCGTCTAAATATATGAAACAATCTATTATGTTCCGTCCGGCGCAACTACATGCATCTTCACTGCCCCTGTTGTGCGTGCTGGCATTGTTATCTGCTCCACTGTTCCTATCAGGTTTGTGCAATAATTAGTTGTAAGAGTAAACCCTACTCTGCCTCCTGTGGGTGAATCGAGTACCAGCTCACTACGCCTGGTGTCTATAACAGATCCTTGCCACAAAATATCTCTTCCTAACAGTCCATCTGCTGGAATTCCGGCGGTTACGTTGACTACGTGTAGCTTCATTTCTAGGGCACAGTTGCTACTTTTAATACTGACAACCCCTTCCGTTTCAATTTCTCCTCCAAACGCACCGGTGAGTCGTTTTCTCTTAATACATGTCCTTTCACTAAACTCGTATCCCCCCCGATGTTCACTCACAAACATATTTCTCCCCTTTTCGCTTGCTCGCATGGTATTCTAACATAAACACTATCTGTTGAGTTCGCCGTTTTCACTGAAGCGACATGCCCCGTTTCTTGTTTTTTTCTTTTCTTCTGATTTTTTCTGCATATACAGCTGATACTCCGACAAATTTTCTACCTCTTTTCCGTACCTCCAGTTTGTTTTGCGAACGTTGTCAAACCGCAGGACATGAACAGAACCGGTTCTGTCGCGGACCAGTAAAATAACAGCCGGTACAAAGGGGGGCCGAGCGACCGAGTGATAGGCGTAATACGTGCATGAGGTGCAATCAGCCCGGTCATTGGGCGAGGATGTGTCCCTTAGCCACACACGCGGGAAACGCGAAAGGGCCCAGCTTAGCCCAATAGGCTGGGGTCCCCAAAATTTGACAAAACAAAAAATTACAGCATTTCGAAATACGATGGAGAAGGGGGGAAAAGTGGTTAGATTCAGAGAGGAAATAGAGGTTTTTATAGTTAGCCGGTACATAAAAGAGATGGCAAAGGATATGGAGGTACGGAAAAGAGGTAGAAAATTTGTCGGAGTATCAGCTGTTTATGCAGAAAAAATCAGAAGAAAAGAAAAAATTATAGAACAAGAAACTGGGCATGTCGCTTCAGTGAAAACGGCGAACTCGACAGATAATGTTTATGTTAGAATACCATGCGAGCAAGCAAAAAGCGGAGAATTGTGTTTGTTAGTGGACACCGGGGCGGATACGAGCTTAGTGAAAGGACAGGCATTAAATTCTTATGTGAGAGTAGACGAGGGTAGGAAAAAACGACTTACCGGTGCGTTTGGAGGAGAAATTGAAACGATGGGGGTTGTCGATATTAAATATAGCCACTGTCCTTTAGAAATGAAGTTACACGTAGTCAACGTAACCGCCGGAATTCCCGCAGATGGACTGTTAGTAAGAGAACAGATAAAAATGCCAGCACGTACAAAAAGGGCAGTGAGGGTGCATGTCGCTGCGGCGAACGGAGACATAATCATTAATAAACAAGAGATCGAAAGTAACGTCTTCATAGGAGAAAGCTTGACGAGAGTAAATAATGGTATAGCTTATGTACCTATTCTCAATGCCCAGAATCGCGAAGTATCCATTAAACCAACTAGAATTCTTTGCACCAGTCAGACGGATGAAATTTTAAAAACCCAAAGTCTCGAAAATAGGACCCAGGTAATTAAATACAAAATAATCCCAATTGCCCGAAAAAAGTTCCAGAAAAAATCGAAGGCATTCAGTGACTTTTCCAGAGACGGAGAAACTTACGTATCGGACGTATTACAAAAATCCCTAATCTGTCGGGGGGCGCCTATTAAAAAGGAAAGATTCCAGGCTACGAGAGGGATTAAAAACGGTTCGAAATCAAAGAGGAATCATGTTCCAACAAGTCGCCCTAATTCGCCAAAATTTTGGTACCAAAAAATCAGGGAAGCACTGAAAAAGTGGAGATTGAATAGATTTTGAAGCTTACTGAAGACATTGAAAACCGGTTTCCCTTAGAATTGACGAAACGACCATTACAAGTAGCACTCCACCCTAATTTCCATGGGAAAGGACGGGGGAAAGATAGGGAAAAAAAGCTTTTAGCCAGGCACAGGCCATAGAATTTTCGTAGCCTTTCGGCCTAACCGGGTGCAACCTTCCAACGCAATAAAGCGATTCAGGCTTGCGGGGAGATTGCGGTTATTTGCACTGTCGTGTAGGAAAAATTTAAAGCAAAGAAAAAGGATGTCCAGAGTGTTGGAAGTTTAAGAAAGAGCCAACGAAACTAAAAAGGAAATGAATTTTAGAAAGGAAGGGAATCCAAATTTTCCAAAAGGGTTTCCCCAATCCGGGAAGGGTGGAATGTGTTGAAAGGGCAAAAAAGGAGTCCAAGGGGTTTTTCATTTTATTATGAAAATTCATTAAAGCCGCAAAATCATCGCCCAGAAAAACTACTAAACAGGTTTTTCAAGGGAGAACCAAGCGCCTGATTGTTTAATGGATTATACTTAACCACCAACTCCGGTCGTGATTTTCAAAACCTCCGATGCAGATGCAGTGGGGGGCTTGGAAATTGTCCAAAAAAGGGAAAAATTTCCGCTTATTTGCCACGGGGATTAAAGAAGCAGTGCACCAAAAAATTTTTGGCCATTTGTGGGACCAAGGAAGCCATATGGGGCAAAGTTTAAGGGAAACCCAAGCCATCAAAGGAATGCCAACCCAAACCAAAATCACTTTGGCGGTTGGACTTATAAATTCATTTTGAAATCGCAAAAACCTGGCAAACAAGCAACGGGAGCCTTGAGAGGATTGCGGGTGAAAGCAAAATAAAACTATAAGGGCTCCCCAAGCAAAAATAATTCAAATGAAAGGGAAACCGGGGAAGAATCCGCCAAAAACCCCCAAGTGCCTGAAAAGGTCCAATCCGAACGCCAGGACCAATCGGGAAGCCTTTCCAATCCCGATGTTGGAGGACACATGTCACTGCACAAGTGAATAAACGAAATTCGTTGGCCAAAAATGGGGGCAATCCCGAATCATTCGCTGTCAATTGAAAAAAAGGCAGGGAAATAAATAACCCCCATGCAGATTACGGACAAACGCCTTTGAAAGGTATACTGGCTATAGGCCTTAATAACTTGCAAAAATAGGTATATATTAACGTTTCAAGATGATGTTCAAAAACATGACATGCATACCGCTGGTGGACACGGAAGCGTCCACCACAGCGCAGGTTTTCTTTTCGGAAATTATAGCCCGAAATGGGATTCCGTTAAAATTGGTCACAGATAACGGCACAAATTTCGTGTCAAATCTATTCAAAAGTGTGTGTAAAATGCTTGGCATTAAAAAGCTGGACACAAGTCCGTATCACCCGCAGGCAAACGGGGCACTAGAAAGAAGCCACCGTCCTCTTGCAGAGTACCTGCGAAACTTCGCTAAAGAAAACAGTACAAATTGGGACCAATGGTTGGGCAACGCGATGTACGATGTACGATGTACACAACCACACCCCACATGCCGCCACAAAACAAACGCTAACAAAAATTTTGTTCGGTTTTGAGGTGGACATGCCTACAAATTTAATAAGAAAAGTCGAGCCGATTTATAACACAGAGGACTTTCCGTCACTCATGAAGTACCAAATTCAGAGGTCACATGAGTTAGCGAGGGAAGCCCTAGACGAAGCGAAGGTGCGATCAAAGAAGCACTACGACAAGAAAGTACGACAGAACACGTACAAGACAGGGGAACATATTCTAATTAAGAATCATGCGCGGAAAAACAAACTATCCCCATTATGGGATGGCCCTTTTGTAATCACCGGGATAACCGGCCCGGTTAACGTTACGGTACGAATCCGGGGGCGAGACAAAACGTACCACGTAAATTCGGTGAAAAAATTTGTCGTGAGATCACGAAACTTTAAAGGGAGCGTAGACGCACCCAAGAAGCAACTGCAGTAAGAAACATTGGTGTGCATTTCACATTGCAACTGTCGACCTTTGTGTGTAAATTTTTATATAAAATTTTTGTGTAAAAATTTTTTTTTTTAATAATATCTCATTATACAAAAGGTATGCCAGCCTGCACGATTAGAACAACACCCGAATGGTCATTGCAAACCATTCCTTATATACATATTATATATACATAAAAGTAGTTTAGAAGGTGGTGGAACACTAGAAAAAGTAAATATTATAGTAGTTAGAGAGTATATAGACAGTCGTTTACATTTCGTCCTTTTACGTCCGTTTAGAAAAAAGCATATCTGAAATTGTGCGCAAAGGCATTGCGCTAGCGGGAGCCGCTACACCGCTTCTAAGCAACACAACGCGACGAAACCAGGCCCTCGAGCGTCTGGCGGTCCTCCACGACCACCTACAGCCGGACAGATCATACAAACTCCGCGGACGCAAGGTGACAGTAAATTGTCGGGGCGGCCCTTATCGCTGCCGAACGTGCGGAAAGTGCGTAAATGACCGTTTAGAAAGTCACGCACAATACAAGCGTATGTCGTATTGGGGGAGCCACCTCATCGACGGATATTTAAGGGGGGTCCGAGATCTATGACTGGGTCAAGGTCGAGGACCGAAGGGAGGTCACCCAATTCCTGGCCGGCATACTGGAGGTGAGCTTAAAGGAATGGCATACGCTCGTATATTTCGGCGAGGGGGATGAGGGTCATACCCATTACGTAGGGGAGCTAAGACGGAATTTAAGACGGAATTTAGTAGGGTATAACGAAGGGACAAGCTTTAAAGCAAATGCTTCACGACTACGTTCCCAAAATTTCTAAATCGGACAAATGTACAAGAATAAGGACACATGGACGCGTCGGACTATACTGTCGAAACTACAACGCGAACCACGGACGAAACCTGAAGGTGGTTGCCCCCAGCCGCAGCACTGAACGGTTGTACCCATGGGGCGCCAAAGAACAGTGGAGGGCCCACGAAGGTGCAGAGGCCAGAGAAGCAAGAAGCGAGCCCAACGAAGGCAAGAGAGAGACGGGAAGCATGGCAGGAGCTAAGCGGCTCCTTTGTAGTCATGTTCGGAGGGGGCAGTGGAGGTGAACGAGCCCCACCAAACGAACTGAACGAACTGTACCTCGTCGTAGTACTGGGCGGGGAAGCAGTAGAGGTGTTCACACACCTAGTTTCTTTCGTGATACAATAAGAGGGGAAATTGTAATTCGAACTTCATTTAAAAATTATTAAACTATCTTGCTTACAGTTTTTGCATTAACTTTAATAATAAGTAAAAAAAAAAAAAAAAAAACCTTTTTGTATATAGAGTTAACTAACGCTGTAAAAAAAGGGGGTCCTAAGGGTCAAACTATTAAAAGAAAAAAAATATGTATATAAAAATAAAAAATAAAAAAAATAAAAATAATAAATAAACGGTGTTCCGAATTGTGCTATTCAGTGTAGATAGCGCTGTGTAGATAGATCTGTAACGAAATAGTTTAAAATCTCCGCTTTGTAATATATAAACTTGATTACTCACCTACGGGGTTCCACCGAACAGCCTCTCTTCTTTTTCAGCTCCTGGTCCAAGTAGCACTGATAATTTTTCCGTTCATCAAGTCCCACCACCTACTTTATCTGGAAAAAATAGAGACGGAAACCGGTTTCGCGGAAATACATATGGGTACAGTGGACGTTGTTACTAGGTATGACTACATACTCCATCAAATAGACCCAGCTGCGATCCGCACCATGCTGGACGAGTTCTTAGTGACCAAAGCGACCCTCAACAGTAGCGTATACGACGCACTAATTGATGTCCAAGTAGACGACATTGATTCCATGCTACACACGTTCCGCCGATCGAAAAGAAGTCCTTTCGACTTCATCGGGTCTAGCCTCAAGTGGCTATTCGGTACCATGGACGCTAGCGATCGACAGAATGTAGAAGATCACCTTGCCACTGTAGACGTCAATAATCATAGGGTCATAGAAAACGGCAACCACCAAATCAAAATTAATCGCGATTTTAGTGAGGCTCTAGAAAACATGAGGCAATTAGTACAAGCTGACCAGAAGGCATTAATCGATATGGGGAAATTTAATTCACAAGCCGCTAAGGAAAGTCGAGTAGACGAACTGACTCTCAGACTTTTCTTGAAACTCCAACTACTACGCATCAGGTACAAACTATTCAACAAAATGTGGCCGCAGCAAGGACGGGCATTATCCACCCTTCCATGCTCTCGAAATCCGAGATCGAACAGTACGACATAGGATTCGAGAAGTTGAAAGATATGGCATTAGGCGTAGCCTCGCTGCGAAATGGGGTCATTATTTTCGTAATTAAAGTCCCCGCTGTGGTGGGGCAGTTTCAGAAAAAATTGTTGGTGCCGATACCAAACACCCATGGGCAACAAATAGATGAAATCGAGACGATAATTGAGAAAGACAACCAGACCTATACTTTTGAGGAAGGCAAGTCAGCGTTTGCACTACACAAAAGCACGAACTGTATAATCCGAGGACGCTGCGAGTTAATCATTCGGACAGAAGAGGAAATAATTGAGCTGGAAGAAAGTACTATCCTTTTAATAAACGCAAGAAACGTAAGCCTTAACAGTACATGCGACAGTAGGCGCATATCAGCGATAGGAAACTTCTTCCTAAATTTTCAGAATTGCACCGTCTATTTAGGAAAGTTCAGGTTCGAATCGAAAGTACGAGAGTACAGACAGACGTTTATCATTCCAAACGAGAGGCGTTAGAAAAGGCGGAAGAAATACCGAGTTTTAAAGAAATGGTCTTGAAACAGTTCGAAAATAATGAGGAAATAAAAGAGTTAAAGTTTCAGAAAAAGCTTTAAAGTATTGGGGGAATAAGTTTAACGGGAGTCATAACGATAGTAATAATTTTGGCACTGTGCTGTTTCTGCAAATTACGGAAACGAACACAAACCTCAAGACCACTCCCACGCCCACGACCGTCGGAACCAATTGTCATGATAGACGCTATGTTGGCAAAGTATGAGACACCACTAAACGACTAACACGATACCTAACCGACGAAAAACACTATTCCTATTAACAACTCTCGAAAACAATTTTAACAATTTCATTTTCTCGTGCAAATAAAGTAGGTTCACTTTGAGAACCTACGACAACATTGCACGACCAAAATGAAAAAACAAAAAAAAGAAGAAGCAGTTTTACATTCGCACTGCACTTTCATTAGAGTTTTTATTCGGAATACATACATACGTTCATTTAAGTCAATGCCCTCACGTCGATTCACTTGATAACGGACGACAGCATTGTACGAACGAAAGCAAAACAAAAGAAAGAAAAATAAAAAAAAAGAGAAAAAAAAACCAACACAAATTCATTTTTTTTTCTTTTCATTTTCCCGCCACACCAATGGTTTTTTTTTGCTTATTTTTCCCCTAGAAAAAGTTATTAAAAGTAAAATGTTTTAGAAATGTAAGAAATTTAAAGGCAACAATATACAAAGTATAAAAAGACGCACTAGTCGCCCTCAATACTCACCGCTCGTGTCTCCTCCGGTTGGGCATTTTAAATGGCAAATGCCTTTATTTGACAGGGGAAATAAATTTTTATTTCTGCTTGGCCTTTAAATGGCAAAGAGATTTCCACATAAGCACATTTTTCACTATTACGAACTAATATTACTATTATTTATGCCACAGGCACATAACAATAATAGTAACAAAGAAAAAAACACCGAACACAAAACACGAAACGACCACCGCGTCTATTGTCCGAGACTTGGTGTTACCACACCAATTTTCGTGCGTACGCAACTAAATCTACCACAAAATTTTTGAAAATTTCCTAATGGAGAATTCGTTGTTCCATGATTTTTTTTTGTTTAGCTACTAGAGCGGTTTGAAGGCGTTGTGGCGGTTGTTTTTCTTCTTTCATTTCGTCCTCATAGAAATACTTTTTTTTCCAAAATTAATTTTCCCGCAAAACGACAACACAACAAATAACACTGCTCAACAATAAAAATGCCTTTGACTTGAAACCAATTTTTTTTTGTATATTTGTTTCGCTGAATCTCAATATATGCGTAAAATTTGAAAGTTAGCTCGCGTTTTTTAAATATCCGCTCAGAAAGGTTTTGCGAATTCACTTGTCAATATAGGTTAGTCGTACCCATTGTACGTTCGAACCGCAAAACAAAAAAACTGAAAAATTTATATGAAAGAAGAGTAAAAAATAAACAACATAATCTTCATTTATTTTGGATGAAATCGGTTCAACGTTTAGGCCGCTATCAGGTCGACCAATGCGAGAATTTTATTTTGACTTATTTTTAACCATATTGTACAAAAAGTTGATTTCAAACAAATAGTTTCCGAAAAAGTAAGAAATTTAAAGGTCAGGCAATATACTTAAGTATAAAAAGAGGCATTTCTAAGTCGCCTTTCAATACTCACCGCAAAATCTCCTCCGAGAATTTGGGCATATTTAAATTGGGTTAGAAAATGAGACGACTTTATTTGACAGCCGGAAAATATGCCACAATTTTTTATTTCTGTCTTTAAGCTTTTATATATGAAAGATTGGCATATTTCCGGCGATAAAAAGTCGTACTCATTTTTCTAAAACTCAATTACGAATACTGAACCATTCACGGATATTATTTGTCTTGGTCTTGACAGGCTCATTAGACAATCCACTCTTTTACGTAAGATAGCCTGAATTAAAATACCGGACCTTTTTCGAAATATACGGGTAAATCACCACCGCGTCTATTGTACAGAACTTGGTGTTACCACACCAATTATAAATTCGTCGCCGTTTATCGCAACTAAATCTAGCGCCTAAACTTGTTTGAAACCGATTTCATCCATATATGGAGAATATCGTTGTTCCATGATTTACTCTTCTTCATATAATTAAAGTTTTTGAAACGGTGAACGATATGGGTACGACTAACAAATATTGAAAATTCGCAAACCTTCTTAGCGGATATTTAAAACGTCGAGCTCACTTCAAAATTTTACGCATATATTGAGATTCAGCGAAACAAATACTACAAAAAAAAATTGGTTTCAAGTCAAAGCACGACAACAAAGTTCGATTATTTTGGCAGTGTAATAGACTTGTGTTCATACGGACAAATAACACGACCCAATAGGGAGAAAGACTACACGTAGAATCGGTGACCAATTGAATAAAAATGGGGAATTTGACGAAGTAAAGTTTTGTTTATTTTATTGCTATATTCATCTTAACGTAACACAAAAAAATATATATATATATATTATAATAAAAGTTTGTCGAATTTAAATATTATTCAATTTAACGTAACATAAAGTCTTGTTCAAATTTTTATTTTTCAGTTCAATTTATTATTTTTAATTTCAAAGGACAGCCGTTTAGGCTAGCGTTAAGAAAATTATGTATTGAAATAGTCAGAAACTTGGACGTCTAACGAGAAAGAATGGGAGAATATGGGTAATTTAAGGACCAATTGTATACATATATAAATAGAAAAAAAAACAAACTTGAAAAATTTGGAAAAAAAAAATATATATATATATAAACAAACAAACAAAAAACAGTTAAAAAAAAAAAATTTTATTAACAAAGAATGAAAAAAAAAAAAATTATAAAAACCAGAAAAAAATACATAAAAAAAATAATAAAAACAAACAAAAAAAAAATAAATAAATAAAAAATATTTAAAAAAAAAAATTACATATGAGAAACTATTAAAATCTATATATAGAAAACCTTAATTTTAAGTTGAAGTTATGACGGCAGCGAGGGATCCAGCAGGCGGCATCAGCTTTTTCATCCAGATACCGGGAGTATCCAGTGGGCCACCCTCAAGCGAAATGGGTTGGTCTTTCCTGCGTCGTAACCGTTTGGTGTACGTTCCGACGAAGATAACGTCATCGACACCACAATAACAAACAATGCCGAAATCCGTGACATTAACGACGAAGGCAGTCTACGCACTCCCACCGCACATAATTGTCGGGTGCAGGAAGTTTTCAACCGTACAGTCACGAAGTCAGTTGGAATAAAACCGGTAGAACGATTCACAACGAGACTTTAATTCAGTATAAATTAATACTCCTTTTAGACTCTAGAAGTGGTATTATAACAAATCTTTGTTTGGTTATATACTGGACTGCTCTCTCCATGTCCCTTTCTCTCAATTCGCTTTTTAAAAATTTGCATCCGCTATTAAATTTGGAAACATCTGCGCGCAATTCTGGGCTCGGAGCTCCTGAAAATAGTGGCACAAACGTTTCCACACAGTTTCATTATAGCCGCCCCTGTCATGCCTTCTACTCCTCCTGGCGGAACCGATTGGTGACCAAAGATCGTTCGTTCTTGATATTTGTCCGTTGTTGTTTGTACGTCCGACTGTCACTTCCTGTGCTTCCTCTTCTTCCCTTCTCCCAGA
Organism: Chlorops oryzae; assembly: GCA_020466095.1. Taxonomy (NCBI): domain Eukaryota; kingdom Metazoa; phylum Arthropoda; class Insecta; order Diptera; family Chloropidae; genus Chlorops; species Chlorops oryzae. Next base: position 59,491,777 of record CM035806.1, on the reverse strand, counting down.
AAATATTCCTTCCAACTGTTCTCGCATTGATTGCAGGACTCCTACGCTCCTATTTGCTCCTGACGAGTTTAGTGGTGGAGGTGGTGGTGGTGGAACCAATGGGTGTCCCCCGCTCCCTTTTCCTACTAGGGGTGATGAATGATTTGACATACCCTCTTCCTCTATATTCTCTAACGTGTTCCTTGGCCTCACAGTCACTGAACTCCCGGGTGCGAGACTCCTCTTGTTTTCTCGAATGCTTTCGCTATTTTCGCTAGGTGTGTCTTGCACTTCTCTGAGACTAGTGCTCGCTGCTTTAAAATTTGTAATCCTATCTATTTCCTTTCTGCCCGCACGTAGCTGTTCCCTTAAAATTTCTACTTCCTCCTTGTAATTTTTCACTGCATTTTGGCTGTCCACTAGAAGTTGTAATTGTTCTTCTGAAAACCTCTTCCTCAGAGCTTGTCTTAATTGTTCGTTTTCCTCTTCCAATTCAACTAAACAATCATCTGATTTTCGCAATGCGTCCCTCAATCTATTCTCATGTGTTTTCAAGCTATTGTTTAGTTTTCTCAATTTCTCTAATTGCGCTTCGGAATGTACACGGTCCTGGCATTCACTCAATTCTGCTTATACCTCAATAAGGACCTCGAACTCCCTAAAAACTGACTGACCACGTGCCTGGCTGTCTCTAAGCCTACTTTTATTCAGTTCTTAGAATTCCTTGTTATTGTCCTTCTGCACAATTAAGTCCCACAATAGCTCCTTTAACTTTCCTATGTCCTCTGAAAAACTTTTCGCTTCTCTAATTATTGATTCTACGTAGGTCTAAGAACGAGTCGACATACGTATACGAGCGAGGAAAGAGATCTTATCTTTCCCTTGAAATAGACACTTTAATTTATAAACTTTATTATATTTCCCATTTGTTTTTTCGTTTTTTCTTTTTTTTATCAATCCAAAACAATTTTAAATTGTGAATTTTTCAAAGAATGTTTTGAGAAGGGGAAAAAATACAACTTGTGCAATTCGTTTTCTTTTTTTTTTTTAAATCGATTCAAAACAATTTTAAATTGTGAATTTTTCAAAGAATGTTTTGAGAAAAGAAAAACAATGCAATTTGTGAAGAAAAAAAAATAAAAATGCTCTTAAATATGAGCCGGTAGATCTTATGGACACGAGCTTATGCTAATTCGGTTGATGAGAACCACCTTTTTAAAACCTGCAAGGTTCCGCGTAGCTTTGCATTCGTTTTTCCAGACTTTCTACCGTACAGATTTATATTTTCCTTACTACAAGTATTAAAACTTTTTCAAAGAGAGATCGATAGATTACGTTAAAAATATTTTTACTGCAAGGATAAAAACTTTTTCGAAGGAAATTCATCAATTTATGTCAAAAAAGACTTCACTTGTGAATGTTGGCTTCGTCTTCTCTATCCCAATTGTTTCTGTCGTTTGACTTACGAATTTTCTGAGTTTAGCTTCTTCGGTTCTAGATATTCAATTTTTTAAAGCTTAATTAAAGCTCCGCTTCAACAAAACTCGTATTTTTGTAAGTCAAACTTCAAAAATTTCTTATGATAATTTATCAAAAGTTCTGAACCTTTTAAATCGTGCTACAAGGATTATAACTTTCTCAAAAATTGGCAGATTACGTAAAAAACGTCATCTGTCAATTTTATATTTTTTAAGCCACCTTACTGGTTTTCGCCGTACGACATACGAATTTTTGAGTTCGGCTTTTTCGGTTTTTGTTTACCAATTTTTTAAAACCTGCAAGGTTCCGCTTCAACTGAACTCTTTTATTTTTTCGCACCTCGTCCTGCCAAAACCTTAACTGGTCGTGAACTTAAAAAGTCTTGAGCTTTGACTCCTCACACAGAGCGAAGAACAAAACCCATATATAACTTAATAAAACACTTGTCCTTAGGTTTAAAAAAAGAGAAGACTATGTCTTCTTATTCTCTTTTATTAAGTTCCTTTTTTTTTCAATGTTTTATTATTTTTATAAAAGGATTTGTTTTGTTTTTACTTAATTATTTTATTGGAGAAGACTATGTCTTCTTGTACCAATCGTCAATTAACAACTGACTAAAAATATAACTCCAGTTTATTTGGCCAATGATCATCACGTTGGCATGCAACGTGAATTAAACAAAACTGCACTCAATGCAGGTGAAGTGTCAGCATTTTCTTGTGCGCGTGTAAAAAGAGGGCATGATCAAATCAATTATTTCGGCCGAACACCGGAAAGGTGTATCAGCGATTTTATTGGGACAAGAATTAAGCAACTTTAATAAAAGAAAAAGTAATAAAGAAAAAAGAATAAAAAGAGAATATGGAAAATATGTTGTTGGTATTAACTCCTCCCTTCTTAATTTGATTGTCCCCAATCATTTAGAAAAAGGGTATGTTGTTAAGTCTGGGTGGTTTGGAAGGAGCTTCGATCTCTTTTGGGTTTTGAGAGTTGCTATTAGTGGGTACAGCTTCTAACTCTTGGAGCTCGTTAATAGGAGTTTGGGGTTCCCAGACTACTATTTTTTTTGTAGATTTGAAGAAAAACTTTAAACACATAATCGAGATAATGATTAGACACAGTATTGTGGAGATTGACCGTCCTCCAACTTGTAGGTGTTTTTGAATAGTTGATATTGTTTCGGTATTGTTAATCTGTAATTCATTAAGAGCCGTGAGTGATAGTAGGTTGATTTGGTCAATTTCGAAAGGAGTTGGCTGCATTGACGCAAGGATCGTTTGGAGAGGTGAAGCCTCTATATTACTGAAAGTTCTATTGTTTACTTTTATCGTGCTGTTGTGAAATTTGATGAGAAAGGTACCGGATAAAAATCGATGTGTTTCATCTATGCCAATAGGACCATTATACCCGTTCAACAAGATCACGCCAGATTCAATCATTTCGCATGGCGGAATGTGATGATCATTGCTCATTACACAAGAAGAATTTTTGCTATTAATAAGTTTAGGGATACAGGTAGTATTCGATATGTCTGTTATTTGATTTTCCTTACAAACTATAATATTGTTACATTTTTCGCAATTCCTTTTAATAGCGTAAATTTTTTTCTCATTTTTTAAGATTTCTTCAAATTCAAGGTTAATTACTTGCCTTTTCTTTTTTACTGGTTTGATAATTAAATTTTCGTAGGTTTCATTTTTGGTCAACGGAATTTTTACCATGTAAACTATTGTTTTATTAACATTGTATAGGACTGATATTTTAGGAAATTGAAGGGCATCCTCTGGGCTCGCAAAGGGGATGTGCTCTTCCTCAATCTTGTTTATGGCAATCTCCATTTCTTTTTTACTTAATATTAGTGAATTGACAATTCCAAGTTTTGCCCATTCAATTCCGTTTTCTATATTTATTAATTCTTCTTTAACCAATCTTATTCTATTTTGTAAGTTAATAACTATTTCATTTTCGAGATAAATATCTTGTTTTACTACGTTTGACATTATATTTACCATTTCGGTTAGATTGTTTAGTCTCTTATTAAAGGCTTCGTTTACATAAACATGTTTATTATTGTTTTTATTCAATTCGTTAACATGATTCGCTAGAATTTCGAAGTCATCGTGATCCGGAGATTCGGCGACATATAATATTTCCAAATGGTCCCTATAGCATTTATGGCTCTTTTGTTTCTAATTATAGGTGTTAGATTCTCGAGGACGTTTTTGGTTTGGGTTAGTTCGTGAATTAGGATGGGGTATAGGTTATGGTTATTCGGGATGTTTTGTCGGATAAATGTTTGGGTATTGAATATGGATGTTGCATACTGTGCCAAGTCTATTGAATGAAGGATAGTGAAGGTTCCCTGCTGTATTTTTGCTGATCCTTTATTGATTGTAACAATGTGGGCGGACGTGTAGTCTAGGATCTGGGTTTCCATCGTCACACAGGATAAATAAAATCTGTAAAAATATTTAATTTCTTTTAATGTTACTTTTGTAGACAATCCTGCCTGACGTTGTTAAGACAGTTGTATTTTTATCTTCTTTTACAATTTCTTCTTTATATCTTGGGGTCAGTTTTGAACCTAACCGTTTGTTAACTTTGACAAAAATCTTTTCCCCTGATGAATAGGTTTCGAGTTCCTTTCTATTTTTATTATGGAAGTTTAGGTCTTGTTTTTGTTTTTCGATTAAGCGGTTTATGATTTCTTGCTTTTCTAAAATTGTCTTTTCTGGATCACTACACATGTTTCTATGAAAAAATATGTCTATTGGTTTTTTCCTGGTGGTAGAATGAATTGATCTGTTATATTCGTGAAGGGTTCTGGTAAGAAGGTCGTGAAATGAAGCATGAAGTTTGTCCGGTTTTAGACACCTCATGATCTCTGAGAGAGTAGAGTGGAATCTTTCTACTTGGCCATTAACAGAACTGGAATATGGTGGTGTTGTGAAGGTTTGTATGCCAAATTCGTCCTTGAGGAGGAAATTTATCGTTACGGAGTTTAGTGATTTTTCGTAATCTAAAACTAGGGATTTTGGGATGCCAAATGCTAAAATTATTTCTTTTAATGGTTCCTTGATGTCTTCTACTGCTTTCGATTTCAGAACTTTCCTTAAAGCATACTTGGAAAATTTGTCTATTGCAGTGAGAACTAAGTTTTCTTCGGTGGAGTAAATATCAATGTGAACAATTTCTCCTGGATTCTGTGGAATTGGTGTGGGTTGAAATTGTGGTTTGTTAGGCCGGCGATCATATTTCTGCTCCTTACAAGTCTGACAATTTTTTACTATTCTTTGGGCCTTTTCCATCATTTTATAAATAATAAATAATAAATAAATTTGTTTTATTTGTTCTTTATTTTCCTGGGCATTCCTATGCGCTCTTCTGTGTTCTTTAATCAATACTTCTTCCTGCTCTGTTTCATTAGTTAGCTCTTTGACTTATGACTGGGTGAATGTTATTCTATAATTTTTGAAACGTTCGGGATAGAATTCTTGAATAACCCCCATGATTGGTTCAGTTGTAAGTAAACCATTGATCACACTGGGGTTAAGGTATTTTTTAAAAATTGAAATTAGGATGTCCTTAGTGTAATAAGGTTTTTTTACAATGTGCCTATGGTACGTTGGGAACGGAATCTCAAACTTGTAGTCATCTTGGTTACTTATCAAAATATGCAGTTGATTTTTAAAAGCATTTATAGGACCTTCTATTGTCGGTATTCTGTTATCTGAGGAGCTTTCGTCGCTGTGTTGGGTCGCTGTCATTGAATTTATTTGTGGTGGCCTGGATAATGAGTCTGCAACTACATTTGTGCTACCTGGTTGATACTTCAATTCGTAGTTGTATTCCTCCAAGATGGCTTTCCACCTTTTCATTTTGCTATTGGTGTTTTTGCTGCTAAGACCATATGTCAGAGGTTGGTGATCTGTAAAAATGTTGACTTTTCGAGATCCATATAAATAATTTCGCAGTGAATTTAGGGCCCAAATTATGGCTAACATCTCCTTTTCATTAGTCGCATAGTTTTCTTCAGTTTTGCTGAGAGTTCTTGAAAGGAATGTTATTGGCTTTTTGTCTTGTGAAAGGACTGCACCAATTGCATAATCGGAGCCATCTGTTGTCAATTCAAAACCTTTTTCGAAGTCGGGGTGAGAGAGCATGACATCATCAGAAATTAGGGAATTTTTTAGTTTTTGGAATGCTTCTAATCCGTCATGATCTAAAGAAATTTTTGCATGTTTTGAGGCGTTTTTCGAAATGCGCCCTTCCTCCCCTCTTAAAAGGGATGTCAGGGGTTTAGCATGCTTTGCATAATCTTTAATGAAGCGCCGGTAATATCCTGACATGCCTAGAAAACTTCTCAGATCTTTAAGGGTTTTTGGTGGCGGTATTTTGGCTATTGCTTCTACTTTTCCTTTGTTGGCCTTAATTCCTGCAGCTCCTACAATAAATCCTAGGAATTCAACTTATGTTTTAAAGAATTCACACTTATCCAATTGAACCTTAAAGTTGGCGGATTCTAAGGTTTTAAATATTTTTCCGAGATTTTCGAAGTGTTCTTTTTCATTTTTTGAAAAAATTACTATGTCGTCTATGTAGACGTAACATATTTTTTCGATATGGTCTCTCAGAACATCGTCCAGGGTACGTTGAAATATCGAAAGGGCATTCTTTAAACCAAAAGGGAGTCGCAAAAATTCGAATTTTCCGTTATTAACCGGAAAGGCGGTTTTCTCTACGTCAGATTCCTTTAAAGGAATTTGGTGGAAACCACTCCTCAATTCAACAACTGAGAAGTCGCTGTTTTCCCCTAAGCTTGCAAGAACTTCTTTAATTTCTGGAATGGGGTATCTGTCAGCTACGGTAACCGCATTCAGTTTCCTGTAATCGACAACCATTCGAAATTGCTTTTCCCCGGATGCGTCAATTTTTTTCGGAACGATCCAGACGGGTGCATTATAGGGCGATCTAGAAGGTCTTATAATTCCATCTTTTAAGAGTTCATTTATTTGCTTTTCTACTTCGTTTTTTAACGCCATAGGATAGGGATACGATTTGGAATAAATTGGTGAATCTAATTTCATTCGTATTTCTCCTCGGACTCGAGAAGTGAATGTAAGTTTTTTATTGGGATCTGTGAAAAGATTGGGGTGTTCGTTTAAAACGTGATCTAGCTGAGACTTTTGGCGTTCGTTCATATGATTGATTCTAAGTTCTAGTTTGTTTACTGATTGGGAAATGTGTTGGTGAATTTTTATTTTCGTCCTGTGGTTTATTAACACGTATTTTTCTTTTATGTGAATACTTGCATTTAGCTCTTCTAGACTGTCATGACCTAAAATACATGGAACGATTTTAAAGAAGGTAGGACGTAGAATTTGATAGGATGGTCCGGTAAATTGAACAAATTTGCGAATGTGTGGTGCGTTATTTTAATGTCTCCTGAGACTGAACTGGCAAAAATGGATTTTCATTTTGGATAGGATTGCTAACAAGGGATAGTTGAATATAATTTTTATTGGATCCGGTATCTATGAGGATTTTTAAAAATTTTACCGTTCTTCGCTTTACATTCAAAGTACGGAAGCGAAGAATATGTTAACCTAAAAAATGAATGTCGGTAAAATCTTGAGTGGAAATTTCCTGTTGATCGTAAGATTCAGCGTAATCTTCAATACCTTCATTTCGTATTAATTGCTGATATTCATTTTCGTCGTAATTGTCAGTTTGTCCTTCTTGATGGTTCGTTTCATTATGAGGATCTTGTGTACTTTCGACATGAAAATTTGGCTGTAGTTTATTTGGTGGAGAAACGTAGCCTAAAGATGGAGGTCTTGTCAATTGGGGTTGATTCATTGGACGAGGTCTGTTTTGGTAGTTGATATTTCTTGTTTGTAGTGATTGGTCTACTTCCATAGGTTCAGGCCTTTGAGGTTTTGGTGCCGTGGGTCTTGGTGGTTGAAAATTGGATTGAAAGGGGTGACGTTGTTGAAAATTCGGTTGAAAATGGTGACGCGGTTGAAAAACTTGCTGGATTTGACGGTGGGGATAGACTGATTATGTTGGTATGCGTGTTGTTGCATGTTATTCATTGGTCTATTATAATTATTAGTATTTTAAAATGTCAATTCTGGATAAAAGGGTTGTCTGTTTTGTGCATTTGTATTGCGCATTGGGGGAAGTGGTGGATGGCGTGGTCTATGATTTTGATTTTGATTTGCGTATTCTGATCTGTAATTTTGGTTTTCTAATTTTAGGCAAAGGTGTAGTGCCTGTGGAAGATCTGCAGGCTCACGAATGCCTAGGAGTCTTGGAAGATCTCCATTTAAGCCTCTAACGAAAGTATCGAGAGCTTTATCTCTGTAAGTTTGAGTCAGAAGTCGCATGGCTTCATGTCCCATTTCCATGCAACCGATCTTATTTAGTATTAGAGACAAATGTGAATAAACTTCTTGGTAGAAAGTTTTCACCGTATTCCTTCCCTGTATGAGTGAGGTCATTTGGTACTCTACCGTCCCTAAATCTCTCTTGTCTGCATAATGTAAGGTCAGGCATCTCACTATGCTATTCCAACTCAGTGGGGTATTATAAGATTCTAGCGCTATATCTGCGTTCCCAATTATTTTATTCCTTATTACACTAAGGATACCATAGTACTTAGGTGTACCTGCCATTGAGCCATAGATGTTTAGTATCCTATCGACACTTTTCTTCCACGAATTAAATTCAGCAGGATTTCCAGAGAATTCCCTAAGACTTCGTACTATATCCGGTATTTTATCTAATTCATTCAAATTATCTCTATACCTTTCTTCTATACTTTGATCGATACCATGACTTAAATCTGCATTGGGGTTTATGATAGATTGAACAATGATTCTACATTGCTGCGCACAAATAGAAGCTATTCTGTTTTCTAATTCTTCATTCAATTGCACTTGCATTGGATTAGGGATTGGAGCTGGAACAGGATTAGGGATATTTAGGACAGGAGGTCTGACAAGGTTACTTGGGTTAGCCATAATGATTTGTAAAAACTAATTTTTTTCGGATTTAAAATATGATAATCTTTTTGGCGAAAATTAATTTTTATACACTTTATTTTTATGAATTCAAAAATAATTTTAACTTTGCAAAACTATAATTTTTTATTTGCACTTTTTAAATCTTATTGACGCTATAAAAAAAAATTTTTTGTAGTCTAGTGTAACAATTGAATAACATACAATAAAAGGTAGATCTGCTTCATTTTGTCGTCTTGTATGTAGTTGTTGCTTGGCTCGCTTATCTTTGTTGCAGCTATTGATGTCTGTTGAATAGCTGTTATGACTGCTTTTCTGTGTTGCAGCTAAAGATGAAAAGGGAAATAGCTGATGTTGGTGATGAAATCGAAATAGTTGAATCGTTGAATATGCTGCGCTTCCTTAGAGATGAATTTATCGGTGATTTATGGCTTTTAATTTTTTGTGTCCACCGTTCTTTTTACTTTTTTTTTTTTATTTGAGTATAAATGCTTTATAAATTTCTTTAAATTGTCACTCAATTAAAAATGTTTTTATTTATATTATATTTTAAGTTGAAGTTATGACGGCAGCGAGGGATCCAGCAGGCGGCATCAGCTTTTTCATCCAGATACCGGGAGTATCCAGTGGGCCACCCTCAAGCGAAATGGGTTGGTCTTTCCTGCGTCGTAACCGTTTGGTGTACGTTCCGACGAAGATAACGTCATCGACACCACAATAACAAACAATGCCGAAATCCGTGACATTAACGACGAAGGCAGTCTACGCACTCCCACCGCACATAATTGTCGGGTGCAGGAAGTTTTCAACCGTACAGTCACGAAGTCAGTTGGAATAAACCGGTAGAACGATTCACAACGAGACTTTAATTCAGTATAAATTAATACTCCTTTTAGACTCTAGAAGTGGTATTATAACAAATCTTTGTTTGGTTATATACTGGACTGCTCTCTCCATGTCCCTTTCTCTCAATTCGCTTTTTAAAAATTTGCATCCGCTATTAAATTTGGAAACATCTGCGCGCAATTCTGGGCTCGGAGCTCCTGAAAATAGTGGCACAAACGTTTCCACCAGTTTCATTATAGCCGCCCCTGTCATGCCTTCTACTCCTCCTGGCGGACCGATTGGTGACCAAAGATCGTTCGTTCTTGATATTTGTCCGTTGTTGTTTGTACGTCCGACTGTCACTTCCTGTGCTTCCTCTTCTTCCCTTCTCCCAGAAAATATTCCTTCCAACTGTTCTCGCATTGATTGCAGGACTCCTACGCTCCTATTTGCTCCTGACGAGTTTAGTGGTGGAGGTGGTGGTGGTGGAACCAATGGGTGTCCCCCGCTCCCTTTTCCTACTAGGGGTGATGAATGATTTGACATACCCTCTTCCTCTATATTCTCTAACGTGTTCCTTGGCCTCACAGTCACTGAACTCCCGGGTGCGAGACTCCTCTTGTTTTCTCGAATGCTTTCGCTATTTTCGCTAGGTGTGTCTTGCACTTCTCTGAGACTAGTGCTCGCTGCTTTAAAATTTGTAATCCTATCTATTTCCTTTCTGCCCGCACGTAGCTGTTCCCTTAAAATTTCTACTTCCTCCTTGTAATTTTTCACTGCATTTTGGCTGTCCACTAGAAGTTGTAATTGTTCTTCTGAAAACCTCTTCCTCAGAGCTTGTCTTAATTGTTCGTTTTCCTCTTCCAATTCAACTAAACAATCATCTGATTTTCGCAATGCGTCCCTCAATCTATTCTCATGTGTTTTCAAGCTATTGTTTAGTTTTCTCAATTTCTCTAATTGCGCTTCGGAATGTACACGGTCCTGGCATTCACTCAATTCTGCTTATACCTCAATAAGGACCTCGAACTCCCTAAAAACTGACTGACCACGTGCCTGGCTGTCTCTAAGCCTACTTTTATTCAGTTCTTAGAATTCCTTGTTATTGTCCTTCTGCACAATTAAGTCCCACAATAGCTCCTTTAACTTTCCTATGTCCTCTGAAAAACTTTTCGCTTCTCTAATTATTGATTCTACGTAGGTCTAAGAACGAGTCGACATACGTATACGAGCGAGGAAAGAGATCTTATCTTTCCCTTGAAATAGACACTTTAATTTATAAACTTTATTATATTTCCCATTTGTTTTTTCGTTTTTTCTTTTTTTTATCAATCCAAAACAATTTTAAATTGTGAATTTTTCAAAGAATGTTTTGAGAAGGGGAAAAAATACAACTTGTGCAGTTCGTTTTCTTTTTTTTTTTAAATCGATTCAAATCAATTTTAAATTGTGAATTTTTCAAAGAATGTTTTGAGAAAAGAAAAACAATGCAATTTGTGAAGAAAAAAAAATAAAAATGCTCTTAAATATGAGCCGGTAGATCTTATGGACACGAGCTTATGCTAATTCGGTTGATGAGAACCACCTTTTTAAAACCTGCAAGGTTCCGCGTTAGCTTTGCATTCGTTTTTCCAGACTTTCTACCGTACAGATTTATATTTTCCTTACTACAAGTATTAAAACTTTTTCAAAGAGAGATCGATAGATTACGTTAAAAATATTTTTACTGCAAGGATAAAAACTTTTTCGAAGGAAATTCATCAATTTATGTCAAAAAAGACTTCACTTGTGAATGTTGGCTTCGTCTTCTCTATCCCAATTGTTTCTGTCGTTTGACTTACGAATTTTCTGAGTTTAGCTTCTTCGGTTCTAGATATTCAATTTTTTAAAGCTTAATTAAAGCTCCGCTTCAACAAAACTCGTATTTTTGTAAGTCAAACTTCAAAAATTTCTTATGATAATTTATCAAAAGTTCTGAACCTTTTAAATCGTGCTACAAGGATTATAACTTTCTCAAAAATTGGCAGATTACGTAAAAAACGTCATCTGTCAATTTTATATTTTTTAAGCCACCTTACTGGTTTTCGCCGTACGACATACGAATTTTTGAGTTCGGCTTTTTCGGTTTTTGTTTACCAATTTTTTAAAACCTGCAAGGTTCCGCTTCAACTGAACTCTTTTATTTTTTCGCACCTCGTCCTGCCAAAACCTTAACTGGTCGTGAACTTAAAAAGTCTTGAGCTTTGACTCCTCACACAGAGCGAAGAACAAAACCCATATATAACTTAATAAAACACTTGTCCTTAGGTTTAAAAAAAGAGAAGACTATGTCTTCTTATTCTCTTTTATTAAGTTCCTTTTTTTTTCAATGTTTTATTATTTTTATAAAAGGATTTGTTTTGTTTTTACTTAATTATTTTATTGGAGAAGACTATGTCTTCTTGTACCAATCGTCAATTAACAACTGACTAAAAATATAACTCCAGTTTATTTGGCCAATGATCATCACGTTGGCATGCAACGTGAATTAAACAAAACTGCACTCAATGCAGGTGAAGTGTCAGCATTTTCTTGTGCGCGTGTAAAAAGAGGGCATGATCAAATCAATTATTTCGGCCGAACACCGGAAAGGTGTATCAGCGATTTTATTGGGACAAGAATTAAGCAACTTTAATAAAAGAAAAAGTAATAAAGAAAAAAGAATAAAAAGAGAATATGGAAAATATGTTGTTGGTATTAACTCCTCCCTTCTTAATTTGATTGTCCCCAATCATTTAGAAAAAGGGTATGTTGTTAAGTCTGGGTGGTTTGGAAGGAGCTTCGATCTCTTTTGGGTTTTGAGAGTTGCTATTAGTGGGTACAGCTTCTAACTCTTGGAGCTCGTTAATAGGAGTTTGGGGTTCCCAGACTACTATTTTTTTTGTAGATTTGAAGAAAAACTTTAAACACATAATCGAGATAATGATTAGAAACAGTATTGTGGAGATTGACCGTCCTCCAACTTGTAGGTGTTTTTGAATAGTTGATATTGTTTCGGTATTGTTAATCTGTAATTCATTAAGAGCCGTGAGTGATAGTAGGTTGATTTGGTCAATTTCGAAAGGAGTTGGCTGCATTGACGCAAGGATCGTTTGGAGAGGTGAAGCCTCTATATTACTGAAAGTTCTATTGTTTACTTTTATCGTGCTGTTGTGAAATTTGATGAGAAAGGTACCGGATAAAAATCGATTTGTTTCATCTATGCCAATAGGACCATTATACCCGTTCAACAAGATCACGCCAGATTCAATCATTTCGCATGGCGGAATGTGATGATCATTGCTCATTACACAAGAAGAATTTTTGCTATTAATAAGTTTAGGGATACAGGTAGTATTCGATATGTCTGTTATTTGATTTTCCTTACAAACTATAATATTGTTACATTTTTCGCAATTCCTTTTAATAGCGTAAATTTTTTTCTCATTTTTTAAGATTTCTTCAAATTCAAGGTTAATTACTTGCCTTTTCTTTTTTACTGGTTTGATAATTAAATTTTCGTAGGTTTCATTTTTGGTCAACGGAATTTTTACCATGTAAACTATTGTTTTATTAACATTGTATAGGACTGATATTTTAGGAAATTGAAGGGCATCCTCTGGGCTCGCAAAGGGGATGTGCTCTTCCTCAATCTTGTTTATGGCAATCTCCATTTCTTTTTTACTTAATATTAGTGAATTGACAATTCCAAGTTTTGCCCATTCAATTCCGTTTTCTATATTTATTAATTCTTCTTTAACCAATCTTATTCTATTTTGTAAGTTAATAACTATTTCATTTTCGAGATAAATATCTTGTTTTACTACGTTTGACATTATATTTACCATTTCGGTTAGATTGTTTAGTCTCTTATTAAAGGCTTCGTTTACATAAACATGTTTATTATTGTTTTTATTCAATTCGTTAATATGATTCGCTAGAATTTCGAAGTCATCGTGATCCGGAGATTCGGCGACATATAATATTTCCAAATGGTCCCTATAGCATTTATGGCTGTTTTGTTTCTAATTATAGGTGTTAGATTCTCGAGGACGTTTTTGGTTTGGGTTAGTTCGTGAATTAGGATGGGGTATAGGTTATGGTTATTCGGGATGTTTCGTCGGATAAATGTTTGGGTATTGAATATGGATGTTGCATACTGTGCCAAGTCTATTGAATGAAGGATAGTGAAGGTTCCCTGCTGTATTTTTGCTGATCCTTTATTGATTGTAACAATGTGGGCGGACGTGTAGTCTAGGATCTGGGTTTCCATCGTCACACAGGATAAATAAAATCTGTAAAAATATTTAATTTCTTTTAATGTTACTTTTGTAGACAATCCTGCCTGACGTTGTTAAGACAGTTCTATTTTTATCTTCTTTTACAATTTCTTCTTTATATCTTGGGGTCAGTTTTGAACCTAACCGTTTGTTAACTTTGACAAAAATTTTTTCCCCTGATGAATAGGTTTCGAGTTCCTTTCTATTTTTATTATGGAAGTTTAGGTCTTGTTTTTGTTTTTCGATTAAGCGGTTTATGATTTCTTGCTTTTCTAAAATTGTCTTTTCTGGATCACTACACATGTTTCTATGAAAAAATATGTCTATTGGTTTTTTCCTGGTGGTAGAATGAATTGATCTGTTATATTCGTGAAGGGTTCTGGTAAGAAGGTCGTGAAATGAAGCATGAAGTTTGTCCGGTTTTAGACACCTCATGATCTCTGAGAGAGTAGAGTGGAATCTTTCTACTTGGCCATTAACAGAACTGGAATATGGTGGTGTTGTGAAGGTTTGTATGCCAAATTCGTCCTTGAGGAGGAAATTTATCGTTACGGAGTTTAGTGATTTTTCGTAATCTAAAACTAGGGATTTTGGGATGCCAAATGCTAAAATTATTTCTTTTAATGGTTCCTTGATGTCTTCTACTGCTTTCGATTTCAGAACTTTCCTTAAAGCATACTTGGAAAATTTGTCTATTGCAGTGAGAACTAAGTTTTCTTCGGTGGAGTAAATATCAATGTGAACAATTTCTCCTGGATTCTGTGGAATTGGTGTGGGTTGAAATTGTGGTTTGTTAGGCCGGCGATCATATTTCTGCTCCTTACAAGTCTGACAATTTTTTACTATTCTTTGGGCCTTTTCCATCATTTTATAAATAATAAATAATAAATAAATTTGTTTTATTTGTTCTTTATTTTCCTGGGCATTCCTATGCGCTCTTCTGTGTTCTTTAATCAATACTTCTTCCTGCTCTGTTTCATTAGTTAGCTCTTTGACTTATGACTGGGTGAATGTTATTCTATAATTTTTGAAACGTTCGGGATAGAATTCTTGAATAACCCCCATGATTGGTTCAGTTGTAAGTAAACCATTGATCACACTGGGGTTAAGGTATTTTTTAAAAATTGAAATTAGGATGTCCTTAGTGTAATAAGGTTTTTTTACAATGTGCCTATGGTACGTTGGGAACGGAATCTCAAACTTGTAGTCATCTTGGTTACTTATCAAAATATGCAGTTGATTTTTAAAAGCATTTATAGGACCTTCTATTGTCGGTATTCTGTTATCTGAGGAGCTTTCGTCGCTGTGTTGGGTCGCTGTCATTGAATTTATTTGTGGTGGCCTGGATAATGAGTCTGCAACTACATTTGTGCTACCTGGTTGATACTTCAATTCGTAGTTGTATTCCTCCAAGATGGCTTTCCACCTTTTCATTTTGCTATTGGTGTTTTTGCTGCTAAGACCATATGTCAGAGGTTGGTGATCTGTAAAAATGTTGACTTTTCGAGATCCATATAAATAATTTCGCAGTGAATTTAGGGCCCAAATTATGGCTAACATCTCCTTTTCATTAGTCGCATAGTTTTCTTCAGTTTTGCTGAGAGTTCTTGAAAGGAATGTTATTGGCTTTTTGTCTTGTGAAAGGACTGCACCAATTGCATAATCGGAGCCATCTGTTGTCAATTCAAAACCTTTTTCGAAGTCGGGGTGAGAGAGCATGACATCATCAGAAATTAGGGAATTTTTTAGTTTTTGGAATGCTTCTAATCCGTCATGATCTAAAGAAATTTTTGCATTTTTTGAGGCGTTTTTCGAAATGCGCCCTTCCTCCCCTCTTAAAAGGGATGTCAGGGTTTTAGCAAGCTTTGCATAATCTTTAATGAAGCGCCGGTAATATCCTGACATGCCTAGAAAACTTCTCAGATCTTTAAGGGTTTTTGGTGGCGGTATTTTGGCTATTGCTTCTACTTTTCCTTTGTTGGCCTTAATTCCTGCAGCTCCTACAATAAATCCTAGGAATTCAACTTATGTTTTAAAGAATTCACACTTATCCAATTGAACCTTAAAGTTGGCGGATTCTAAGGTTTTAAATATTTTTCCGAGATTTTCGAAGTGTTCTTTTTCATTTTTTGAAAAAATTACTATGTCGTCTATGTAGACGTAACATATTTTTTCGATATGGTCTCTCAGAACATCGTCCAGGGTACGTTGAAATATCGAAAGGGCATTCTTTTAACCAAAAGGGTGTCGCAAAAATTCGAATTTTCCGTTATTAACCGGAAAGGCGGTTTTCTCTACGTCAGATTCCTTTAAAGGAATTTGGTGGAAACCACTCCTCAATTCAACAACTGAGAAGTCGCTGTTTTCCCCTAAGCTTGCAAGAACTTCTTTAATTTCTGGAATGGGGTATCTGTCAGCTACGGTAACCGCATTCAGTTTCCTGTAATCGACAACCATTCGAAATTGCTTTTCCCCGGATGCGTCAATTTTTTTCGGAACGATCCAGACGGGTGCATTATAGGGCGATCTAGAAGGTCTTATAATTCCATCTTTTAAGAGTTCATTTATTTGCTTTTCTACTTCGTTTTTTAACGCCATAGGATAGGGATACGATTTGGAATAAATTGGTGAATCTAATTTCATTCGTATTTCTCCTCGGACTCGAGAAGTGAATGTAAGTTTTTTATTGGGATCTGTGAAAAGATTGGGGTGTTCGTTTAAAACGTGATCTAGCTGAGACTTTTGGCGTTCGTTCATATGATTGATTCTAAGTTCTAGTTTGTTTACTGATTGGGAAATGTGTTGGTGAATTTTTATTTTCGTCCTGTGGTTTATTAACACGTATTTTTCTTTTATGTGAATACTTGCATTTAGCTCTTCTAGACTGTCATGACCTAAAATACATGGAACGATTTTAAAGAAGGTAGGACGTAGAATTTGATAGGATGGTCCGGTAAATTGAACAAATTTGCGAATGTGTGGTGCGTTATTTTAATGTCTCCTGAGACTGAACTGGCAAAAATGGATTTTCATTTTGGATAGGATTGCTAACAAGGGATAGTTGAATATAATTTTTATTGGATCCGGTATCTATGAGGATTTTTAAAATTTTACCGTTCTTCGCTTTACATTCAAAGTACGGAAGCGAAGAATATGTTAACCTAAAAAATGAATGTCGGTAAAATCTTGAGTGGAAATTTCCTGTTGATCGTAAGATTCAGCGTAATCTTCAATACCTTCATTTCGTATTAATTGCTGATATTCATTTTCGTCGTAATTGTCAGTTTGTCCTTCTTGATGGTTCGTTTCATTATGAGGATCTTGTGTACTTTCGACATGAAAATTTGGCTGTAGTTTATTTGGTGGAGAAACGTAGCCTAAAGATGGAGGTCTTGTCAATTGGGGTTGATTCATTGGACGAGGTCTGTTTTGGTAGTTGATATTTCTTGTTTGTAGTGATTGGTCTACTTCCATAGGTTCAGGCCTTTGAGGTTTTGGTGCCGTGGGTCTTGGTGGTTGAAAATTGGATTGAAAGGGGTGACGTTGTTGAAAATTCGGTTGAAAATGGTGACGCGGTTGAAAAACTTGCTGGGAGTTGACGGTGGGGATAGACTGATTATGTTGGTATGCGTGTTGTTGCATGTTATTCATTGGTCTATTATAATTATTAGTATTTTAAAATGTCAATTCTGGATAAAAGGGTTGTCTGTTTTGTGCATTTGTATTGCGCATTGGGGAAGTGGTGGATGGCGTGGTCTATGATTTTGATTTTGATTTGCGTATTCTGATCTGTAATTTTGGTTTTCTAATTTTAGGCAAAGGTGTAGTGCCTGTGGAAGATCTGCAGGCTCACGAATGCCTAGGAGTCTTGGAAGATCTCCATTTAAGCCTCTAACGAAAGTATCGAGAGCTTTATCTCTGTAAGTTTGAGTCAGAAGTCGCATGGCTTCATGTCCCATTTCCATGCAACCGATCTTATTTAGTATTAGAGACAAATGTGAATAAACTTCTTGGTAGAAAGTTTTCACCGTATTCCTTCCCTGTATGAGTGAGGTCATTTGGTACTCTACCGTCCCTAAATCTCTCTTGTCTGCATAATGTAAGGTCAGGCATCTCACTATGCTATTCCAACTCAGTGGGGTATTATAAGATTCTAGCGCTATATCTGCGTTCCCAATTATTTTATTCCTTATTACACTAAGGATACCATAGTACTTAGGTGTACCTGCCATTGAGCCATAGATGTTTAGTATCCTATCGACACTTTTCTTCCACGAATTAAATTCAGCAGGATTTCCAGAGAATTCCCTAAGACTTCGTACTATATCCGGTATTTTATCTAATTCATTCAAATTATCTCTATACCTTTCTTCTATACTTTGATCGATACCATGACTTAAATCTGCATTGGGGTTTATGATAGATTGAACAATGATTCTACATTGCTGCGCACAAATAGAAGCTATTCTGTTTTCTAATTCTTCATTCAATTGCACTTGCATTGGATTAGGGATTGGAGCTGGAACAGGATTAGGGATATTTAGGACAGGAGGTCTGACAAGGTTACTTGGGTTAGCCATAATGATTTGTAAAAACTAATTTTTTTCGGATTTAAAATATGATAATCTTTTTGGCGAAAATTAATTTTTATACACTTTATTTTTATGAATTCAAAAATAATTTTAACTTTGCAAAACTATAATTTTTTATTTGCACTTTTTAAATCTTATTGACGCTATAAAAAAAATTTTTTTGTAGTCTAGTGTAACAATTGAATAACATACAATAAAAGGTAGATCTGCTTCATTTTGTCGTCTTGTATGTAGTTGTTGCTTGGCTCGCTTATCTTTGTTGCAGCTATTGATGTCTGTTGAATAGCTGTTATGACTGCTTTTCTGTGTTGCAGCTAAAGATGAAAAGGGAAATAGCTGATGTTGGTGATGAAATCGAAATAGTTGAATCGTTGAATATGCTGCGCTTCCTTAGAGATGAATTTATCGGTGATTTATGGCTTTTAATTTTTTGTGTCCACCGTTCTTTTTACTTTTTTTTTTTTATTTGAGTATAAATGCTTTATAAATTTCTTTAAATTGTCACTCAATTAAAAATGTTTTTATTTATATTATATTTATCTTATTTTATACCGTCCCGATCGCGTGAATTTCTCCGTTTTACATAAGAAAGTTACTAAGGATTCACTTTACGACACTTTAACAAACGGTCGCCTGCGAACTGGCATGTACAGGCTTTTGGGTCCGTGGTTACTTTTCGATATTACTTAAAAAGCACCAAAGCGTTGGGCGCCATGTAATAAAACACTTGTCTTTAGGGTTAAAAAAAAGAGAAGACTATGTCTTCTTATTCTCTTTTATGAAGTTCCTTTTTTTTCAATGTTTTATTATTTTTATAAAAGGATTTGTTTTGTTTTTCTTAATTATTTTATTGGAGAAGACTATGTCTTCTTGTTCCAATCGTCAATTAACAACTGACTAAAAATATAACTCAAGTTTATTTGGACAATGATCATCACGTTGGCATGCAACGTGAATTAAACAAAACTGCACTCAATGCAGGCGAAGTGTCAGCATTTTCTTGTGCGCGTGTAAAAAGAGGGCATGATGAAATCAATTATTTCGACCGAACACCGGAAAGGTGTATCAGCGATTTTATTGGGACAAGAATTAAGCAACTTTAATAAAAGAAAAAGTAATAAAGAAAAAAGAATAAAAAGAGAATATGGAAAATATGTTGTTGGTATTAACTTATATCTTACTCGCGTAATTCTATTCGAACGTTCTAAGAACGAAGAAAATTAATGAAATATATGTATCACTCGCGTAAGCTTCTACGTACGTACTAAGAACGAAGAGAACTTATGAACTAGCCAGCTGCACGATATATGCTGATAGAAATGGAAAAAAAAATTAATAATTTTCACTTTTTATAACGAGAAAAATTTCAAAATTTTAAGTGTTTTTTAGTTTTCATGGATATCCTTCTTTTGGAAGGATTTATATTTGTAATTTTATCTTTGTTTCGGTTATATCCTAGAGATTTTTATTGGATTATGTCCCGCTATTGCTGAGCGGCAGGACTCGCAAATCTGTTCGGCGCAAGCGCCCAATTTCTCTAATTTTATACGGCGGAGATACGCCAATTAATTCAGCGCGTAGCGCTTCATTTTTTTTTATTTTGTTATAAATTTTTTTTTTTAAAGAAATATACAATGGATAAAATTCCCATTGTAGTGTAAGTTTCTAATGATTGATAATCACTCAACATTTTGCTCAGGGTCTCCATACTCCTTTTTGCGATCAGGCTGGTTAATTTTTGGATGCTGGTAGGGAGAACGTCTTCGCCTTCAATCGCCTTCGGAATTGCTGATGTTGATGTTGATGAATAGAGTCTCTTGTCGCTGAAGAAACTGTTGGTCTCTTTTGTTTTATTTGATTTGAATCCTTTTTTTCACTTATTTATCTTTCCTCACATATATTGTCACTTAGTCACTTTTCCTTTTAATTATTATCTGTTACTTTTTTCTTTTAATTATTTTTTGTTACGCTTTTCTTTTAATATTTTTTGTTAATTTTATTTTTTTTTTTAATTTTATTTAAGAAAGATAGATTTAATCAAGTGCAAAAAGAAATTAAATCTTCAAGACAGCACTTGTCAGAAAGTATAATTATAAGAATAATTATAAGTGAGAGAGCTAGAATTGCAAGATATTCACACTAATTTTAAATGATCTTAGTATCTATGAAAGGCTTAAGGAAAACATATATTGAACAGAAAGGAAACAAAACAAAATTAATAATTATAATACACTTCAAGAGAAGAAAGTTGCGAGTTTTTGTCTGAAAAGAGAGAGATTGTGAATTTTACGAAGTTCAGGAGTTAAATTGTTCCATAGGCGAATGGCATGTATAAAAAACTGTCGCTCAGATACTAGCGCAAAATGTCGAATAGGTACAATTTTTTTTTTCTCTTGCAGAACGTGTGAAATGAACGCGGTGGTACAAATAGTCGGGTGCATGGCGAACAATAACTTTATGGAAAAGTAGAAGGGTTCGAAAGTTGAGCAGATTGTCAAAGGTCATCCCAAAGATTGATTTAGCATGCATTGAGATATGATCGAAGCTTCTGCGCGAATAAATGTATCTAGCTATATTGTTAAATATTAAATTGAGCTTCCGTCGACAATTCGTATCACAGTTTGAGTAGAGTTCACAACCATAAAGAAGCGTTGGTAAAAGATAAGTTTTGCTTAGTAGCATTCTAATTCTGAGAGGAGTAACTTCATGAGTAATCCCAAAGCACGCGAACCATACCATAAACCTTACCTATCATGGAAATTATTTGATTATTCCAAGTCAAATTTCTATTGAAAATAACACCAAGATTTTTTGCAGTTTCGACAAATTCAATAGGCTTTCCGTTTATAGAAACTACAGGTAGGCTTCGAACATTGATGTTGTTGGTTTTACTAATAACTAGACACTTGGACTTTTTGGGGTTTATACATAAACGATTAGATCGAGCCCAATCAGAAACAGTGCGTAGCTCATCATTAAGAACATCCACACTGCTTTGCACATTGTTCCGCTTGCAATTGATAAGAAGTTGTACATCATCTGCATATAGATGTGCTCGACTATTACGTAGGATATTGGGCAGTTCATTTATATAGATATTAAACAACAGAGGTCCAAGAGTAGATCCCTGTGGAACCCCTCTCCATATGTTCAAAGGGCGTGACGTAACGCATCCAACTTGGACCAGTTGACTTCTGTTACTTAAGTACGAACTGATGAGTTAAACAGCTTCAGGAGAAAAATGAAATTGATTGCAAAGTTTTTTGATTAATATCTGATGGTCTACAGTATCAAAGGCCTTTCTGTGATCAAGAAGCACAAGAAATGATATATCATTGAGATCAATGGCTTCCCTGATGCCCTCAGTTATATCAAGTAAAGCTGTAATGCAGCTCCGGTTAGGCCGAAAGCCAGACTGTAATTCGGACAGAAGACTATTTTGATGTAGAAAGTTGCACATTTGTTGATATAAAATTTTTTCTAGAGTTTTTGACAAGAACGGGAGAATAGAAATTGGTCGAAATTCACCATTTGGCTTAGGTATGGGGATGACTTTAGCACGCTTCCAACTAGAAGGGAAAGTAGATTTGGTTATAATATTATTTAAAATGTAAGTTATTGTCGGCAAAAGCTTTGGCAACAAAACTTTTAGAAATTTAGGGTCAAGCATGTCGAGCCCAATGGAGTTTGATTTGATGGACATTGCACTTTTTAAGACATCGTGCTGTTCTACACAATTAAACGAAAAAAACAAATCAGTCTCAGATGTTTCAGGTACATTACTATCACCAACAGAATAATCATCTTCACACAAATCACAGTCATCAGGCAAACTAAAATTAACAAAATCATTATTAATCACATTTAAATCACAGTCATGTAGGTTATTATCACAGTTTGTTTTAGTGGTCAGTCCAAGTTTTCTTACATTGGCCCAAGTAGCTTTAGAACAAGCAGCAGATTCGAATTGCTTTTTAAAGTAAGAAGTCTTCGCTTTTTTAATTTCAAGCTTTACTTTGTCTTTTAATATTTTAAATTGAGCATGTAGCTGATTAGTTTTATACTTTTTCCATTTCCTGAATGCGAAGTTGCGTTCAGATATCAGTGCAGCAATAAGTGTGCTAAACCAGGGCTCAGATTTTGAACCAGTGGCGGATTTAGCAGGTGGGCAAAAGCGCGCTTGCCCACTGGCCTCCTACGACGAAAGGCTTTCAGGGCCCCTTTTGCTGAACGCATACTTATAAGTATATGAGAATTCCCTAATCGAGTTTAAAGGGGAACGTTTTATCGATAGTTTTTTGGGTGTTGGGTTAGCCTGAAGAAATTTTGCCCACTGGGCCTTTTTCCTTAAATCCGCCACTGTTTTGAACTGTAGGATTTCGTATATAAAGGAACAAACTGTGAGTAGAGAGAGCAGATATTCGCTTCTAGAAAGCAAATTTGATCATCTACTCTTTCTAGACTGCGAATGTGGTGCCAGTCGATAGTGTCAAAGGCAATATCAAGTAAATGAAAGTTGATTTTTTTTAAGTCACGATAGATGAATGAATTTTCGTAATTCTGTAGTTGAAAGTTGTATGTCAAAAATATTAGGTCATGTTTAGAATACTGTCCGGTCGATAGTTGATCATAGTGTAATATTTTAGACATAGAATCCACAAAAAACAAGTCAAGGAGAGTGTTGCTGTTCTGGGACAAGTGAGTAGGGTTTATCCCATTCCTAACGTAGATAGCTACTCCTCCAGCATGCCCAAGACGATCTCTACGGAAAATTTTAAAGCCATTGACGTTGACAAGGCTATCAGGCATAGACGGAATGAACCAGGTCTCGGAAACACAAATGATATCGACACCAGAATTAATAAAATTATGCTTGAATTCATCTATTTTACGAAGGAGGCTCTGCGAGTTAGTGTGACACACTTTTAAACCAGTA
Organism: Chlorops oryzae; assembly: GCA_020466095.1. Lineage (NCBI taxonomy): Eukaryota > Metazoa > Arthropoda > Insecta > Diptera > Chloropidae > Chlorops > Chlorops oryzae. The sequence continues at coordinate 59,468,643 of CM035806.1, read as the reverse complement.
GCTTGAGCTGACAGAATTCGAAGTAAAATATTAGTATCGCCTATGCGGAAATTGTTTAGAATATTATCCATACTCATATTTATAGAAAAAGTTTTGGATAATCTCTCTCTTCACTGAAAGACAAGAACACACAACATGTAAGAAATAATGAGGAGCTTTGAACACAAAACGTTTAGAAACAACAGAAAACATTGTATAACATAAGTTCCTTAAACTAGATAGACTTATAAAAGAATCAAACAAAATATAAATTATGATATAAAAACATTTCCTTACGATAAGTACAATAGTGATACATATAAATAATATATTATATATTAAGTTACAAATATTATTTAAACTAAATAGATGCATTTTTATAATGTAGGGTGCACAACAATTGAAAAATTTTAAGAGAGTAAGCATATTATTAAATGTCTGCAATAGTTTCACGAAAAAGATTCTGAGTGCCAGGTACGTTAACAGAAGAATTAAGTTGTTCAATAGAATTTACTATGCAAGGTTTCGAAGTTTGTGACAGTTTAATATATATGATACCTCTTCTGGCATATGCAGCAGACAGAAGATTTTGCTTTTTAAATTTAAGGGCAGCTCTTAAAATCTTATGGCTCTCAGTCGCTAAGTTTGCATTTATAAAAAAGTTCACTGTAGATTGAAATCCCAAAAGTTGAAGAGTAAGAGGCGCTTTGTTAGTACGACGGAAAGCTGATGCTACCGAAAGGAAACGATTCCGGTCAAACACTGAGCCTAGGGTGACCACAACGTCCGGATCAGCAGTGCTTGGCATATTGCTCACAGATTTTCTTGTCGCTCGATAAATATTCATAAGGTTAGGAGGTGTTATATTAAGCGAAGAACATAATTTCATAAATAGGTTTTGCAAATTCTCTCCATCTTGGTAGGGAATACCATGTATACCATGTATACGTAGATCGCAACAAACAGCTGAGTCCTCTTGCTTCAACAGTCGACTTCTAAGAAGAGAAACTTCAGTTTTAAGAGACACCACTTCAGATGAGCGCTCTTCTAAGCGATCCACGCGTTCGCTAAGAGTTGAGATCTCACGGCAGAGATCTCTCATTTGCATTCCGATGACCTCTAATATTTTCGTTATATTTGTTACTTTTTTCTTTTAATATTTTTTTTTGTAAACTTTTCCTTTTCGCGAAACTTTTTTTTTTCTCTTTTGCTCGGGCGCCAAAATGTTGTACTATAAAATTTTGGAATGAAGGACACTCTTTTGTTGAACTATAAAACGTTGGAATGAAGGACACTCTCTTTAATTTTCCGGTTTTAACTCTTATTCTTCTGTTGGTAATATTACAACTCCACTATATCTAAAAATTCAAAATACATTTTCACTTAAAAATATGCTTAAAATTACTTAAACTAGGTTCGCTGACGCGAGCTCTGCTGCAGTCGCATTTCCCCGCTGCCGTCTTCTCACTCAAGTTTCTGCTGACGTCTTAGTCTTTCGCAACTTTCTTCCACACGCTTTGGACAAATATGGTAAGTGTTAGTTTACGACAATTATGTATAAAAGATTAAAGTGTGGATATTTACAGATGAGAAACCTCAGTACCATTAGACGCATCAAACTAAGTGCGTACGATATACAACATTTGGCACCAGGCGTGTGGCTGAATGATAATGTTGTAAGTGGTCTTCTTCAATGGGTATTTTTAAAATTTCTGAGGCCAGAGCTACGGAGAGTTCATTTGTTTGATACTCATTTGTACCCCCCAATCTGAGAATTAGCGCTTTTCACCGCTTCTGGCGTTCCTGATCACCTCACCTTTCGCCTGAATAGTTACACGCGTCGTATAAATATTTTCAGAAAGGTTTTAGGCATGTCATCGCCCTGAAACACTTTGAGTGTGGCACCTGAAAATGGTTGCAGTTTCGGAACGCACCCTGTCAACCATGCCCTTGTTTCATTATTGCAGCACGTCAATGATAGCCAACCGTCTCTTTTAGCGCTGGTAATGAAGCAATATGTGTTATTATGGCTGGGAATTTTATCGATTTCAGCAAGAAGACTGGCCTTTTTCAGCTCCATCTGATCACTGCTAAGATATGCTTCCGGATAGCTCGCATGTGATATAGCTACCTTACATGCAGTAGCAACATCTCTATACGTGCACGTTTGGGGCGGTCGTGGATCTTCAGACCCTTTTTGAGGGGTAGCGGTCTTCGGCTTCTTCGTTAGCGGACGCGAGATCTCCTCAGGAGTTGTGTTGTTGGATCTGCACCGTGTGGTAGTACTTGTTCCAGCACTGACTCCCTTTTCCGCTACGGAGGCCTTGTAGGTCGCGTATCGCTCGCGCTCCTTACGGCTCCTTACGCGTCCTCGTCGGTATAGCTCACTGCATCATTGCCCCTTCTGCCAGAGGGAAGTTGGTCCGCGACAGAGTTTTTACCTCGATGGCTATAGCTCTGTTTCCCACCCAGCATCTTTTGATGGCTTACCCCTATCCGCCACCTGGGGACGCGCCTGATGGGTACCTAGCCGCAAATTACGGAAACGAACACAAACTCCAAGACCACTTCCGCGCCTACGACCGTCGGAACCAATATCCACGATAGACGCTATGTTAGCGAAATATGAAACACCGCTAAACGTCTAACACAACGTCGTCTAACAAACAAAAAACACCTTTTCCTTTGAAAACAATATTTACATTCGCACTTGTACTTTCATTCGAGTTCTTATTCGGAATGCACTCAAGTCTTCCATAAATTTTTTTTTTTGGAAATATATTCAAGTCTTCCAATCGTTTTTTTTAAATTCGTACATACATACATACATTTAAGTCAATGCGCCCGTTAAGACGATCGTCAACATCGTTCGAAAAAACGCCCTTAAGTCAATTCACTTTGGGGACCTACGACAACATTGTACGAACGAAATGAAAACGAAAAAAAAACACACGAATGACGTTTTTTTTTCATTTCCATTCTCTTCTCTTTCTTCTAAAAAAATTGTTTTTGTCCTTTCTCTTTCTCCGCACAAACCAATGGTTTTAATTTTTTTTTTTTTTTTGCTGCACATTGCAGTATTTCTTTCTTCGAACTTGTTTTTTCTTTGCAAAAAAAAAAAAAAAATATATATATATATACAGGGTGTTTCGCATAAGGATGTATATCCGAAAGGAGGTGATAGGGGTGCTCAATATCGACCAAAAATCGTATGGGAGGGGGGGGTGGAAAATGCTCCCCTAAGGAGTTAGAGGGCCTTAAAGTTTTTAGGCAGTAAGTCAAAAAAAAAAATTCTCCCACGATAACGGTTCATCGTAGAAAAAAAACTGTTAAGCGGTTTGAAAGCCAATTCTATGGGCTTTTAGGCAAAATTAAATTCATGGTAAGAATTTAAGCCAATGATGGTTAATTAAGCGGTCAAAGTCAAAAATTCTGAAAAAAAATTCTATTTTTTTTACTTTGAGAGCCATTTTGGTATGAAAAAGGTCCTATTAACACATACTTTTCTAATTTTTTTCAAAATCCTCGATTAATTTACTTCAAATCTGTGGTACATTTGTCATACCTTATTAGCGGTTTAACCTCAGGAAAAATAAATTAAAAAATCAAATTAAATAATCTCAGCAAAAAATTACCAATTTTTCCAGTTAAAGTTCTATAATTTTAAACCAAAATTTGTCTTAAATAAGAAATTGCTGGCTGGCCATTGTAAGCCAAAGATTGCTCTTTTAAGAATTTCATCACATAAAAAAAGTTCAAGTTTGTTTATAAATCCTATTTTTCCTGAGGTTAAACCGCTAATAAGGTATGACAAATGTACGACAGATTTGAAGTAAATTAATTGAGGATTTTGAAAAAAATTAGAAAAGTATGTGTTAATAGGACCTTTTTCATACCAAAATGGCTCTCAAAGTAAAAAAAAATAGAATTTTTTTCAGAATTTTTGACTTTGACCGCTTAATTAACCATCATTGGCTTAAATTCTTACCATGAATTTAATTTTGCCTAAAAGCCCATAGAATTGGCTTTCAAACCGCTTAACAGTTTTTTTTTCTACGATGAACCGTTATCGTGGGAGAATTTTTTTTCTCGACTTACTGCCTAAAAACTTTAAGGCCCTCTAACTCCTTAGGGGAGCATTTTCCACCCCCCCCCTCCCATACGATTTTTGGTCGATATTGAGCACCCCTATCACCTCCTTTCGGATATACATCCTTATGCGAAACACCCTGTATAATATATAGGGTGTCCCGAAAACTTTTGTAAAAAAATCAAACTATCGGTAGGTCGAGTCAAGAGAAACATTTTTTGTTTACAGACAAAACTCTCCTAGTGGTACCGTTTACGAGCTGTAGCACTTCAAAAAAAGTATATTTTTGTATTAAATTTTGAGTATATTTTCATAAAAAAAAATTTTTTTTTAACCAAAAATTTCATACAAAAATATACTTGTTTTGAAGTGCTACAGCTCGTAAACGGTACCACTAACATAAGAGAGTTTTGTCTGGAAACAAAAAATGTTTCTCTTGACTCGACCTATCGATGGTTTAATTTTTTACAAAACTTTTCGGGACACCCTGTATATGGAAACGAAAAAGAAAGATGTATCACGCAATATCTTTCAAGAAAGGAGGGCGAGCTACGCTAAGGAAATTATTAATAGTAAAATGTTTAAGAAATGTAATTGCGGCCACGATTTTATTTAAAGGCAATAAAATATGTATGTTTTTTATCGGTTGTAGAAGTCTTAACTATTTAAGGATAAAGGAGACGCACTAGTCGCTCCCAAGACTCACCGCTCGCGTCTCCTTCGCGTTTGATACCCTTTTTCCGTTTCACGTGTTAAAATAAATTTTTATTTATTATATTAACAATTACCATTATTACTATTATTTATCACACAAAACAAAAACACCAAACACAAAACAGCCACCGCCTCTATTATCCGAGAACTGGTGTTACCATACC
>CM035806.1:59395061-59463596 GCA_020466095.1 Chlorops oryzae | reverse complement strand
TGGATAGGTAGGACACATTATTAGATCAGAACAACAATATCCCCTAAAGCTCCTGGAAGAAGAGGCAAGAGTCGTTCAAAACTGAGATGGATTGATGGAAACGACTACGACGCAGCCGAGTTAGGTTTGAGATTTTCATGAGCGAAAGCGATTGTTCGAGACGAATGGAGGCGCTGTAACAGCAGGCAAAAATCCGTAAAAGGCTATCTAGCCAATGATGCAGATGAAGTGAAAGATCTTTTTACTCTCATCATGCAGGTCATCGTTAATAAGCATCAGAACAGGATAGAAAAAGACCGGAAATATCATAATTATACCATGTTCCAATTCAGATATGGGTAAGATATGTTATAAGTAGGGCTCGATTAAAATGCCCTAATAATTTCACGAATTTGCTGAGAGAACGATCAAAAATTCCGTTAAAGTTTCCAAAGTCATGCATTTGGAAAATGCTTTGAAAGTCTCTTACTAATGCATTCAAAATAGTTTTTAATTTAAATTAATTGTACGAAACCCCTTCAAACCCCCTTTTTGGAGTGACATTTTAATTAAAAATATAATTCGCCATTGTACTGTGTGTAACATATATTAACATTCCGGACTAACAGCTACAAATGCAACGATTTAATATTTTTTCTAAGAAACTGTTTTTGATAATGCACTTTTCTACTCTGCCTCAGTCATGCACCGCCATATAGATTTTCACGAAAAACGAAACGACATCCACCTAGACGACGTTTTTTATATCTGTTCTTTATATTATATTTACTGACGTTATATCGAATATTGTTTAAAAATTTAATTGACTAACAATTACGTTTTCGGACAAATAATTGAACTTTATATCAACTTTAAACAAATAAATTCGGTAATGTGAAGGACCAAGTGGTTGAAATACATTACCCATAATTTGTCTTTTTTTCTTGTAAGGTGAGAAAGATTTGATCCGTATTTTCGCTTTTCTAGTAATCCTTCTCCTAATTTGCCTTAGATATGTTTCTCATTGTATAAAATTCAAAGACTAATGACTTTTAATTTATCCAAATAAACTGTGCTCGAAATCAAATTTAACATTTGGAAGCGCACTTATTTTGCGAAAACATAGTTCTCAATAGTGTTCATTCGCATTTAACGTCTGAATTATATAGCATCTCCAAAAATATTGTACATACCAAAAATATTTAAAGATTTATTTTACTATGTATTAATGCACTGAGATAAGATTTCACAGAACTCGCCAACTAATATTTTGGTTTTGTTAACAAAGTTCGATATTTTTAAAACAGCTTCAATGAACTTTTAATTGCAATTGGTAACATACTGACTGGTTCAGAGCTGCACGAACCAAACTGCCAGAAACTACAGTGAATTATTAAATTTACCTATTCATATATTTTCCATGAAGGTGGGTGTTATAATATTTCATTAATGCGGTTAAGAGTTGGTGATCAATCATTTATTTGCCAATTATCTGAAGTTTATTGATTTTAATATTCCCATATTCATTACGTGGAAAAAGTAAGACGTTGCGATAAGTAATATTTTAAGCCTGAGACTCTAATACACTGGTTATGTTACTCCTAGTGCTGAAAGGATAATTAAATTACGATACCGCAAACCAATATATTATTCATATGGTATTTCAAGGTGTGTTGGGGATACACATTCATGCTCATGCCCTACCGAAACGAGTATTATTAAAAACATAAACTTTATTTGCTTTTATAATATATACACTGTTGAAAGCCAATTGTCGCCTGTCGCATAGAGATAGAGAAAAAAGGATTCGATAAATACGTAGACAACTGTATACACCCTGTAGCACACTACACTATATATTTCTATATAAAAAATGTTTACTGTACACATATTTTTAATATATAAAAATATCTGCTTTACACTATATAATAAAATTTTGATAGATTTCGTTATTATAATTAGAGATTTTATGATAGATTTTAAAAAAAAATTTAATTAAGTTTATTTTATGAAAAAGCGTAAAAGGGAGAGAGGGCGAGAGACAGAGAGGTGGAGAAAAGCATACAAATATAGTAAGCATACCAGAAAGCCGTAAATTGCTCAAATTGGTTTTTGTAAATTTTTATTCCAGTGCTGCTGCACTGCAAATCGTTTTTGACGAAGACAATTTTTTAAATATGTAGTTGTTTGAAAGAATTCAAAAAAAAAAAAATTCGTTAAATTTCGTTACAATTTTTGCAATTTCTTGAATTATCAAAATTTCAAAATTTATAGCCCTAGCAAAATTTATAGCTCTAGCATAAGATTTTATCGTACGGAAAAATAATTTTGTAGAAAAAAAAGTAGAGATATACTCTAAATACGCCAACGACACATCCACGCAGATCTGTTGAATTGTACAGACCATATAGAACTATAGCTGCAACTTCGGCCAAATTTTGGCGCGTTATGGCATGATTTGGTGAAAAAGTTCAACTGTGGTGAACCACGCCATAAGTCGAGTGTTGTGGTGAACCACGTAAAAAGAAAGTGTGGTGTGCCACGTAATAGCTTTTGGCCGAAGTTGCAGCTATAGTTCTATATGGTACAGACGATCAACAGTGTACACAACAAAGGCTTAAGCTGAAAATCCAACATGGCGAGATACCGAGACATATATTACTATATATGTCACTCTCATAGATTTTTGGCGGGACATTTCGCGCCAGTTAGAAAAAGATGTTACTCGGCAGACAAAAAAAGAGCGAGAAAGAAATACTTTTGGTGAGTACCTAAGTGAAAAATGCTCATTTTGGTGGGTACCCAAGACCGTGGTGGGTACCCAAGACCGTGTTGAAAAGAGCCAAAATAGAAACGGCTCCTGAGTGACATATATAGTTATATATGTACCGAGACGTCAGTAGAAATTTTGCTTCACACACTTCAATCTGTCATCTAGTAATGCAATATTTGCACTTAGTACTAATCTAATGAGTACCGCATACTCATAAAATTTATACGTTATCGCTTGAGCTTAAATTTGAAATACACATTTTTAAAATAAACTGAAACTCGTTCAAGACTGTCGGATTTTTAAACATTTTTTAATCTCTCTTATGAAGTCTATGAGGTGCTGAACTTGTTTACTACATAATTTGACCACTTTTAAATAAATTTTGCTTTCAGTTCTTAAGCCTAGCCCCCTAAAGTTTTATTTGAATAGCTTATGTTTCATTCGTTATTAACGAGTACCCAAGAGCGAGTTCTAAAATATATCTATATCCAGACTTGGGAATTTTTGGATTACATTTATTTGAATTACAATTACAAGTAATCATTACATATAATTTAAAAAGAAATTATATATAATTATAATTGAAATTTATTCCATTACGTTTATTTCAATTACATGTAATTAAAAATTTCAATTACATTCAATTCTAATTACTTTTGTAATTGGATTAGTAATCCATGAAAATGTAATCCTTCAGAGAGTAGTAATGCATTACATTTGCTAAGTAATTTGACATGAAAATGTAATTAATTACACATTTTGCTTCAATTACATGAATTTAAATTTGAAGAAGTACTTAGGTCTTTCATGCATTAGGAAAAGTAACAAAAAATGTGTATGTAATGGCATTTAATATATACATACCGGCACGTAAAAGAAGATTGAATTTTTCTTAAATATATTTTTGAATTTTTTTAGCATTTTTTTACATAAGTATTCAAAATCCGAGCTATACTTATTATTATATGTTGTATTATTGTTGTAAATGTATATATGTTTATGTTTTTGGATGTAGCATTAATTGCTTAAATATAGTAATTGATTACTTTAAACAATGAAAATTACAAGTAAAAGTAATCCATCACAAATTTGGTTCAATTACTTCGCTTTTCAATTACATATTTTGGATTACAGTAATTTCAGTACAAAAAACTTCATTACAATTACTTGTAATTATAATTCCATAATTTTCAATTACCATTACATGTAATTGTAATTGAAATATTTCAACTACAGATTACAAGTAATTGTAATTATATGGGTAATTAATTACCAAATGTAATTGATTACGCCCAAGTCTGTCTATATCATTACATCTCAAACTGCCTCGCAACGAGAAATTTTCAATTTTTCAAACTTTTTCACTACGAGGTATAAAAGTGCGGTAAATTGGAGCTTGTAACTGTGCGAGGGGTGCTTCATTGTTGTGCGTGTTATGCCGGTTCGGCACGATGCACAGTGATTTGTCCCACACACATCAATCAAAATAATTGTGGTCTTGGAAAATAACAAATTTGGTACCGTTTTAAAGAAAATACTTCAAGTAAGAAAACTCCAAAATAGTTTTGTAAAATTGAAATATGTATATACGGACGCTAAATCTCTTCAACGTTAGTGGTTTTTAGCGATTTTTTAGCTAGCCAATGTGCGACTTTGAACTGCTAAAGAAAAAATATATAATAAATACAATTTTAAGATATTAATTTATATTTTTCATTAATTGGAATTTGTGAGCTAAAAAATTAATTTTGAAAATATTTAGAAAAAAGTTTTTATTTATTTTTTATAGCAGCTTAAATTATTGTAAAACTTAAGAAAAATCTTAAACCCATCGATTTTTAGTGGACAAAATCTAAAACACATCTAAAACCTTCTCTCTAGTTTTACACTATTTGAAAGTTAGTTCATTAGCTTTAAGAATTTGTATTAATCTCATCCCCGTTGATCCCCGCCGCTGAGATACGCGCAGTTTAAAACAGGTGTAAAATAGCATTTTGACTTACCGCATAAGTATATAAGTGGAGGTGGTGGGCAGTACAATGATTCGAAATATGTACGTTTATTATACATATATGTATATATTTTTATAATTTTTTTGCATTTGTTTATTATTACGTTCTCTCCTTTTACTTAAAGTTGTTTCAACGCCTAGGCATTTCGTTAAAAACTATTTTGGCTATGGGCAAGAATTGCAGAGTGAAGAGAGAATTCCCTACTTCTCTGTCTTCTGCGTGTGTACCTTGATCTTAAGCAAAATATTTTTCAATGGCAATACCTGTTAATTAGGCTATTCACAGAGGAATGCTAATATGGCAATGTGGCAACATTGCTACAAGCCAAAGTCATTATTGTGAGCACTTAAATCGTACTAAAATCTAAATTCTGTTGAAACCAAGTATTACAGTATGGGAAAGCCTGTCAAAATGCTATATGGCTCCAAATGGTGTGGTGAAGTTGAGTAAAAATCAGCTGACTGTCAAAAATAAGTCGAAGAATTTGCGATTTTTAAACATGCCATAACATTATAGTACGACCCTTTTTAGGTAAAATTGAAGTTGCAAACAACAAAGTTGAGATGCTCCTTCATTTTAGAGTAAATTTGAGCATCTGCAACCCTCGCAAATCACTATTCAATATTGCATTTAAATTCAACGATTTCATCAGCGATGCACAAATACTCTAAGTGCAAAGCTTTTATCGATACTGAACCGGGTACTCAAAAGAATTCTTAAAACAAAATAAAACCAAATCAAAAGCAATTGTAATTGTTTTAAGCAAGATAATTCAACATTAAAGGATTTTATATATTTTTAAAATGCACGTTACAAAATGAAGAAAAGTAAGGGTGTTATAGTAAAGCGAACCTGACCATAGAATACCCTACACAGATAAACAGCTATATATTTTTTAATCGGAGGCTAAACCAAAGCTCAACTTCCTCATTCCACAAAAATATATCGAAAGATTGTTGCTTTACACAATTCAGATGATTTTTGGGGCAGACCATAGTGCTGGAGGAACCCTTAAAAATCGTTCGATTAAGTCAATTTTTGTAGAGGATCTCAACGATTATATAAGAAGTATGTATGCTGTCTTTGGTGCAAGCTCCATCTAAATTTTGGGTGTAAAATTCAATTTCCGAATAACGCCTTTTGGCGCGGCCACTTTTCTAAGATTTGGAAGCTACAATTTATACCTTTGAGAATCAGACAGACAGAAGGTCTCATTTCTAAAAGCTAAGCGTTCAAATTGTAGTCGGTTACTATTTTCACCATCGATTTGCACTATTGACTCGTTCCATTTGGCACCATCTATTCTCCATGGATGCCACACTCACGTCTAAATTAAACAAGACCAAAAACTCGGAAATCAGTTTTTTGTAGTACGTGAAGTTTTCTAATACAAAAAAGAAAAATTAAATGTTAAAAGAAATTCTACAGTTTAAAATGGTATAATCATTCTTAAAAAAACTATATAATATCTGATGTTCTCCGGTTATAAATGAAAAAAAAATCCCTAAAAAAAACTAACTGCTTGTACTTGCCCAATTTCTAGAGACGACAACAATGCCCAAAGAGGCATCGTGGTGGATTGCCTGGTATGCCGTGTGGTTGTTGTTGCCTTTGGTGAATTGCCTATTAGCTTTGTTGAATTGCCTATTAGCTCGTTTCTCATACTGTAATACTTGGTTGAAACAGCTGTTGAAATGTCGTCAGCCAGCGGAAAATGCTCTTTCGATGGGCAATGTGCTTATTCGCGTTTGCATAGAAAACAATAACAACAAAATTTAGTATAGAGCTAAAAGTACTAATTTTAGCTGGTGCTATTTTTAAAAGGGGTTTTAGAAGCCTTTGTGAACTGCCTAAATGTAAATACTGCGTTAAAGCTTTTGTCTTAATATTTGCACTTTGCTTTTGTTTATTGTTCGTAACAAACAATTGAAAAAGTAGAGTGTCAATAGCCGTGCAATAGTTTTTTGATTTTTAAAATTTAAAATGACAATTGTTATATGCAATAATTTTATTTTCGAGTCCGTCTTTGAGATCGGTCTCTTTCAAGTTCGGTTGCACTATGTTGGCTACTTGTCTTATCTGCCTTAACCTTTTCGCAGCGGCTTTCTGTTTGAAGTTCTACATGTTTTTTTTTTCATTTATTATGTTTATTTGAGTAAAAAAAAAATAATTGCATTTTAAAATCTTTAAATTTTTGAGGGGGCTGGGTAGTATCCCCTGGGACCAATGTGTCCCATTCGTCGTATGTGTTGGGACATATATGTCCCAATTTCACAAAAATACCAATTACTTTTGCTGGGACATATATAACCCTGCAGATGCGAAAGGGTTAATGGAAACTGTGATTTGCAATGCACTGAATGCTGTTGTCTATTCCACGGAGCGTGCATTGAAAATAATGAAAGTGTAATTGATATGCTCAAAAACTGTTCTTATATTGTTTTTAAGTGCAAAAACTGCATAAATGCATCCTCAAATTTGGCTAGTAAAGTTTCTTTGCTTTATCGTGAATTATATGAACTTAAATCAAAATTTACAAAGTTTATTGATGGGCTCTCTTCGGAAAAATCTCTTAATATCTCAAATAAGAGTAGGCTGAAAAACGTGGGAAAGGCTTCCCCTGTGACTCTGCTGCTTGATTCTCCTCGTTCTAATGAAACTGCCGTTAAACGAAATCCACCTGTAAACACTAGGGCAGACATCACTCGCTCAAAGGCGCAGATAACTGAGCCTACTCGGCTATCAATATCTCATGGAAATAGTAACACTGCCTTACTCTCGGCTGCTGCAACGCATGATACTAAAAAAGTGCCATTATCTAATTATGCTCTTTCTAGTCAGAGTCGACAAGTACAAAATCAGCTAAACTCAAAAGCAATTACTCCTATGTGTTCGGAGGCACCTAGTATCGTTTCTCTTGCTCCGAGTGATCCACCTGTTCGATCCGCTCTTGGCATGCCTGACTCTCCAGCAATTAATCGACAGAAAGACTCTTCATGGGCTGAAGTTTTGGATAACAGAAAGATAAACACAAAAACTGTTGTTGGTTCTAATAATGATGCAAATTCTGAGCTGAAAGTCGCTGTGCGTTTGAAATGGTTTCATTTGTCGTCATTTGATCCATGTGTCTCTCCAGAGAATATCATTGAATACTTATCTAAACATCTAAATATTGATCAAAAGAATTTCTCTTGTTATAAACTAGTTAAGAAAGATGCTCAAATTGAATCTCTTAAAAGAGTAAATTTTAAGATAGGTGTCTCTTTATCGATTGCTAATAAGCTCTTGGATTCCACATTATGGCCAGCTGAAGTACGCATTAGACCATTTCGTTTTTTCCAATTGCATACAGATCGAATTCCAGTGACGTAACTACTGTCAATAATCAAATAAATTCAAAAAAATTTGTTGATTGCTCTTACCAAAATCATGCAATGCATATCTTAAAAATAGATTATCAGAATGTTTCTGGGATGCGCACAAAATCTAATTTATTTCTAAATAATCCTAGGCTTTCAGAGTATGATATATTTGTTATTACCGAAACATGGCTAAACTTTGATTTTTTTGATGAGGAGTTCTTTGATCCTCAATTCTTTAAAGTTTACCGCAAAGATCGTGACTATCCGAAATCTGGCCTCAGTCGTGGAGGTGGTGTCCTTATTGCTGTAAGAAACTCTCTTGAGGCAAGACAAATAAATTTAAATAATAATGACTCATTGTTAGCTCAAATATGCATTGATATCCGTGGAACCGCGGGCTCGCTGGCTATAGTATTGTCCTATATTCCTCCTAATAGTTCAGTTGATATCTATAATGCTCATTTGCGAAATATTATTTGTGTATTAGATGGACAAAATGATGAAGATCTTCTTTGTGTTTTAGGTGACTTTAATTTAAGTAACATTTATTGGGAATATGAATTTGATAACCATTGCTTGATCCCATCGCACATCTATAATGAAGCTGATTCGTTTATTATTGATAACATTTTTGAATGTGACCTCCGTCAAGTCAATGATTGTTTTAATAAACTCAATAAATTACTTGACGTAATCTTTTTAAGTGAAAACTTAAAGTTAAATATATGTTATCTGAAGACTTAGCTCCTATTTCTCCAAACAATATTCATCATATTGCTTTTTCATTATCATTAGAGTCTTATTCCTTTATATTGCTTCAAAAAAACCATACTCATTTTAAGAAATACAATTATACGCTATGTAATTTTGAGTGTTTAAAACAAAAGGTCAGTGATATAGATTGGAATTTGGAGTTGAGATTCTTGTCGGCTGCTGATGCTTTTAAAGTCCTAAAGAGAAACCTTCTATCGATTTTTGAAAATTCTATTCCACGGTTTCGTCGAAAATCCTATAAACTACCATGGAATACACCTGGGACCCTACTCTGTATTGCGATGCGACAAAAAAAATGCGCAAAATCGAGTAATCGGTACTCTGTATTGCGATAACCGCATTTGAAATTTTCGATATTCGAAATTTCCGCTAATCCCTCAGTTTCACGGTACTCTGAAATGCATAGCGAGTGTCAAAACAACCCGTTTGTCGCAAATTTCATTCGCCAACTGTTTGGCTTGCGGAAAGGTAATGCGATTGAGTAAATTGTCTTAATAAGTGCAATTTTTAATTACTTTCATTGTTTATTTTAATTATTTTATTAAAAGGGGGCTCACAGGGTTATATGTAATTGTTAATTACATAATTCGTTTTTATTTACTATTCTTTTTTTTATAATAAAGTTTTTTATTTTTATAATATTATTTATAATTTCAGATAGCTTAGTAATTTTTCATCTTTTTTTTTATTAGATTTATTAAGATTGGAAGTGAAAATCAGCGTGGTTATAGCTATACACAGAATTGCAAAAATTATAAGCAAACCAAAATTATCAAATCTCTATGTGCGCGTTTTGAGAAATTTTTTTATACTATAGCTTATATATACATATATATATAGCATCGAGGAACGTAAAAGCGAGGTCCATTAATTTTCGGAAACATCACACTTTCTCATTTGAAATTCAAATTTCATATTCAAAAATACCGTAAGCAAAGAAACGTTAATTTAATCCATGATACAAAAAAACAAGAAAGCGCAACTTCACGTACCACATCCAAAAGAGAGAATCGTTGTTTTTTTTTTTTTTTTTTGTATGTTAAACCGACTTTTCATCTTTTGATGCGAATTTTGATTTTATTTGCAAATTTAGATAACTGATTTTTATACTTTTTTGTAAAGAAGTATTTTAAGGAATATTAAACTTTTGGTTTCAAACAAAATAAAAGTTTTGGCTTTGTTATTTTTCAAGCTCACGATGTGATCGCCTAGGCAAACCAATGCAAAAGCTTCAAACCTCAAGCAAATGATTCTTTGCACGAGAAATCATAAATAAAAAAGTTATTATTTTGTAAAACCAGAATTAAGTACTTTTTTTACAACATTTCTTTACATATAATGTAAAAATCGATGATAAAAAATAAAAATAACAGTTATATTGGCATTAAAACATAACAAATCATTTAATTATGGAAAAACAACAATAATGCCTCTGTCTCTTGTAGGTAATACGTCATCTTCGCTCTCATACCCAATGCTACAAAATAGCGGCACCCGTAATGGCGCTATCTTGTTTTCTTGTATCATGAATAAGAAATGTAAACAAACATACGTCCATATTTACAATTCTTATTGACAAAAAAATACGAAGCATGCGACATAGTGCTTGCACCTTGTTTAAACACCTTGACTAGCTGCTTTTGGTTAAGAAACCGATAAATCCTCCATCAAAACAACATATTTTTGACATTTCGAAATTCATTTTCACTTCGAAAAACAGTGTTGCCTCCTTTTCATTTTTTTTTGCGGAAACAAATGCGATAGCAATTCAGGGTAGCGATTTCCTTGCGCATCGCATTCGACTTGCGCATCGCATTGATTTGCGCATCGCAATACAGAGTAGGGCCCCTGGTCTGAAAAAACTAAAAAATCTTAGAAACAAGTTCTCAAAAAAGTATTCAGCTACTGGTAGTATGGATTACTTTCATAAATATCGTCATTATATGAGGGAATTTAACTTTTCTTTTAAAATTTCTCTTTAAACAGTACATGTTTGACCTTGAATTGAAAATTAAAGCAAGCTCAAAAGAGTTCTGGCATTTTGTAAATTCTAAGAGAAAATGTAGTAGTATTCCATCGTCAATGTTCTACAAAAATTCGACTTCTACTTCGGCTGATGAAACTGCTAATCTGTTTGCTGAGTTTTTTAATGCAAACTTTGATTCTGTCGGATATCGGTATTTTGCCCCTGCCTCACAGTCAGCTAGTGTTGACTTTGGGTCCTTAGAGTTAAATGATCTCGATGTTGAAAGAGGATTGAAGAATTTAAAGAATTCGACAAATCTGGATGTGGATGGGGTTTCTGCTTTTCTGCTTTAAAGTTGCTCAAACAATTTGATAATACCGTTACGTTTTATTTTCAATAAATCATTAGGTTCGGGTGTATTTTTGGATGACTGGAAAATTGCATACATTTCACCAGTACTTAAAACAGGTAATAAATGTTATATAACTAATTACAGACTGATCTCAAAATTATCGTGTATGAGTAAACTTTTTGAGTCCATTGCAAAAGATAAAATCTTCTTCGCAGTTAAAATCATTATATCTCCAAACCAGCATGGTTTTATCCCCGGCCGGTCAACGGTTTACAACCTTGTTGTATTCTCTGAATTCTGCATTTCAGCATTCTCCAGTGGGAACCAGGTGGACTCGATTTACTTAGATTTCTCAAAAGCTTTTGATAAAGTTTCTCATTATATCTTAGTTCAAAAGTTTGAAAAAATGGGTTTTCACTGGACTATGTTGAAGTGGATCAAATCATATCTTGAAAATAGAATCTGATATGTGCGTGTGCAGGATTCGCTTTCAAAGCCATTTCTAGCTACGTCGGGGGTGCCTCAGGGCAGTATTTTAGGTCCACTTTTCTTTATCTTATTTATCAATGATTTAGGGAGTGTTATTTCAAATTCACAATACCTATTGTTTGCTGATGATTTGAAAATCTTCAAAAAAATTGATAAAATTGAGAATTCATGCAACCTCCAATCTGATCTCAACGCTGTCTTTGTTTGATGTCGTAAAAATTGCCTGGCTTTGAATGAAAAAAAGTGTGATTTCTTATCATTTAGTAAATCTGCAAATGTTCTCGATACGTATACTCTTGGAAACTCTCTTCTCTCTAAAGCCACAACAATAAATGATCTTGGAATTGTCTTTGATTCAAAGTTTACGTTCTCTCAGCATTTGAATGTTATCTTTCCAAAAGCATATTCTATGTTACTTTTATTCGCAGGAATAGCAACAATTTTATTGATCGATATACATTAAACGCATTATATGTCGCTCTAGTGAGGTCGAAATTGGAATATTGCGCTATCGTTTGGAACCCCTATTTAACTTGCCACACTGTTCGTCTTGAACGGATCCAAAAATCTTTTATAAAATTTGCTCTGCGGACATTAAGTTTTACGGAGCCTGTACCTGATTACATCTCTCGTTGCAGGCTCATGGATTTAAAAAGTCTCGAAGATAGGAGAATTGTACTTTCCCTGCTTTTTATATGTGATGTAACTAGTGGCAGAATTGATTGTCCACAAATTTTGTGCTCAATAAATTTTAATGTGCCCCCGAGAATTCTAAGACACATTGATGTATTTTGTATCGGACTTTGTCGCACATTATATGCTTTAAAATTCTCCGATAAATCGAGCCCTTAGATGCTTTAACTCCATACTGCCAAACTGTAACATTGATTTTTCCTATTCTAAAGAGAACATAGGACTAATGTTAAATAGATATTATTAATCAATCATTTATTTTTTAATTATTATTACTTATATGTACAATTTTTTTTTCTTTTTTTACTCTAGTTTTAAGGTTCTAGTCTGGAAGAACTTTTTTCATAGACTGACTTTGAAATAAATAAAAATAAAGATTTATTTGAACTGTTGTTAAGTGCAGGTACGAGGATTAAAGAGGAATTTCTCCTTACCCATATATCAAATCAAATTGGTACAGAATTATGCGCAAAAAACATATAGAAAGCACTTAGAAATATATGTATTTGCTTGAGCGCCAAGAGCAAATGGATTCATTGCTTCTATATCAAAGCAAATTTGGAAAGGAAATATTCAGATTGGTTAAAGCAATCAGCATTCGAGTTCTTTAATTCATTAGAGGTACACTCCAAAATTGCTTTTTTCATTTCAAAATGTGCACTCCAAAAATTTTTGATTTAAAGTCTAAGCCTTATTTAAACTTATTCATAGTTTAGGGTTCACGCATACTAAAATTAGTTTAGAATTTAAACTTTGCAAAATTATAAAACGATTTCACACCGAAAATATTTTCTTTTAAGCTTTTTTTGTTTTAAACCAAAATTTTTAAACTGAGAAACGTATATTTTAAACCAATTTAAGATATAAATTTATTTTACACCAACATTGTTTAGAGTTTAAACTATTTGTGGTTTAAAACTATAGCAAACATCTGCTCTCGCAACGCAAACAAAACAAAAAGAAACGGTTGGTTTGCACTTTTGCCTCTCCTCTGTTTCACTTTTCTTTGTAAAGTTGATTGAAATAATTGCAGATTGCTAAATTTCAGGCATTGCATTTCATTCACTAGTACCAAAGTGAATTGATTAAGGAACTATTCATCATGAATACGGTTTTGTAAATAGTAATTCCCGTCAAATATGACGACACTATATCGCAGTGTGTAGAAATTAAAAATCTTTCAAGTGATGATTGTGGTTTATCGTACATGGACTTTGTACCTATTATCAGGTAATTATAAATTATTTAATTGCTGGAGGTTTGATCAAAATGGACTTCAAAAAACAAACCGTTTCTTTTTGTTTTGTTTGCGTTGCGAGAGCAGATGTTTGCTATAGTTTTAAACCACAAATAGTTTAAACTCTAAACAATTTTGGTGTAAAATAAATTTATATCTTAAATTGGTTTAAAATATACGTTTCTCAGTTTAAAAATTTCGGTTTAAAACAAAACAAAAGCTTAAAAGAAAATAATTTCGGTGTGAAATTGTTTTATAATTTTGCAAAGCTTAAATGCTTAACTAATTTTAGTATGCGTGAACCCTAAACTATGAATTAGTTTAAATAAGTTTAGACTTTAAACCAAAAATTTTTGGAGTGCACTTTTTGAAATGAAAACAACTAAGAAAGCTAAAGTCGGTCAAGCCCGACTTTGAAATACCCAGCGTCCCGACATTATTGGCGCACTATGTTTTGCCTCTCCATTTGTGGGCGTGGCAGTGGGCGGACCACATACATTTTTTTCCTACACATTTTATTTGCCTTGGTTAACCTATGTTGCGGATTTGAAGCTTCTACGCCTTTTTCCGCGGAAGTTACGAAAAATCTCTATTTGTTGGCGTGGCAGAAGGCGGGCCAGTTAAATTTGTTTCCCACACCTTTCATTTGCCTTGGTCAACCTATGTTGTGTAATTGTAATTTGAAGCGTCTACGCCGATTAATTCGGAAGTTACGATAAACCCTTATTTTTGGGCCTATTTGTGGGCGTAGCACGAAGAGGGCGGCATCTATTTTTTTTCCAGGATATGTCCTTTTTTGTAGTTTACCAGCACACCAAACATCAATGACATGTGTTGAGTGGTTCGCAAGTTACGAGCATTTTACTGAAAACACATTCAATTAATTTGTGGGCGTGGCAGTAGGCGGATGTTTCCGGTTTTGACTTGGGATCATACTCGAATCCCGATATACCTGTATGTAAAATTTCGACTTGGTTGGGCCAGACGTTTCGGAGGAGATCCGGACACAGACGGACGGACAGACGGACAAACAGACAGACGGACAGACGGACATGTCTAAATCGATTCAGTTTTTGAACCTGATCATTTCTATATACATCTAATATAATATTTTTTCGAGTCTGTTGCGTTAAAAACTTTTAAGTAATAAAATGATTCAGAATCTTCATTTTTATTTCAATCGCTTTATTTTGTATATATCTATACGTATTTTGGCGAATTCGCTTCCGCCTTCATCAGGATGATTCCTAATTCTAAATACATCTATGACTTTTAATCCTATTTATACTTAATCGGTAGCCTAATTAGGGGTGGGTTTTGGTGGTGGTTTGCTATTTTGGTGGTTGGGAGTTGGCAGATAGCAGGTAAGTGCTTGGCATATATTCTAATTTTCTGGGGTGTTCCGAATTATCGTAGGTACCAGGTAGAATTTTCTTTGGTGAAAGGTCCGATTTTTTATGGAGTTGTTTTTAACTTTTCAGTTTTCCGTTTTATGGCCTTGTTTGTTTCAATCAGTATTTTTCTGCTTAGTGTTTGGTCAGGTGTTTGAACACCCACGATGATATATTTCCTCTATCTCCATTCATTAAGGCAGGTGGTTGGTGTTTGTTTATTTCGACGCTTTCAGCTGCTTCAAGCTTCCAGTGTTCCTTCACGTTTTTGATAATCTCGATGTTATTGATGTCGATACTATGTCTGTCCTCTAGTTTGTGTTTTGCAACGTTCGACCTCGTTTGACTTTCATCTTTTCTGGATGTTTTCCTTGCTTATTTAATGTATTCCAAGAATCACACTAAAATAGGCCTCTTCGTTTGTGCGATGTATATTTTGTTGCATGTGCCGCAGTGTATTCTATAGATCCCCGATTTTTCGAGCTTGTCGACAGGATCTTTTGTGGACTTCACTTTTGATGCTATCTGGTTTGGTCTGCTGGTGTAGACTAATTCGATGTTGAACTTTTTTAATTTGTGTTTTTGTCCTCTGGAGATGATGTTATTGTATGTTGTGGCTACTCTCTTGACTTTAAGTTTATCTACTGCTAATGTAAAGAGATTTTTGTGTTCAAGTTGTCTGGTTTTCTTCTCGATTATTCTGTTGATGCTGTTTTGTCTGTTGCGTTGAAAACTTTTAAGTAATAAAATGATTCGGAATTTTCACTTTTATTTCAATCGCTTTATTTTGTATATATCTTTACGTATTTCGGCGAATTCGCTTCCGCCTTCATCAGGATGATCCCTAATTCTAAGTCTAAGTCTAAAAAACTCCAAAAACTAAAAACATCAATGGCGAAAATTTGTAAAGACATTGCTTTCCTAACGGAGTGCAGCAAGAATAGGATC
The DNA here is from genome assembly GCA_020466095.1 of Chlorops oryzae. NCBI lineage: Eukaryota > Metazoa > Arthropoda > Insecta > Diptera > Chloropidae > Chlorops > Chlorops oryzae. Next base: position 59,447,620 of record CM035806.1, on the reverse strand, counting down.
ACTTCAGTCAGCCACAAGATCTCGATTAAATCAAAGAAAGTACTGGACACAACAATCAACTAGCTAGAAATAAAAGCAATAGAAGATTCCGATCATCAAGAGCTGAATTAGACAAGAAGAACAGAGAAGCATATTACCTCCATCTTAAACTAGCCAAGGAATACCCAGTTCAGTTCGACCACTTTCTCAAGGAAATCAAAACCACCGAGATGTACGAACGAAAGGAGAAGTCCATCAGCCACGACAAAAAGTAAAAAAGTTCAAAACAGCACAACCTAAACAAAGCAAACCCACAGTAAAACAAGTAGAAAACTTCGTCATCAACCAATCATCACAACAGTTCAGCGAAGAACAACTGAAATTACTTAACAACGGATTGAAAAATGCGATCACAGAAAAACCCAACATTGAACAACTTATTATCGACATCGAATCCGCAATAAAAATACCAACACCAGAAGCCCCACTTACACCAAAAGACATATCAGCGATTAGAAACATCACCGGCAGCGTCATCGAATCAACCACCACTCTACGCACACAAACCAAGGAAAAGAGATTATTGAAAGAATTGCACGAGAAGCCCGTACACTACTTGAAAGCAGATAAAGGAAATGCGCTTATTATTATGGATAAAGAAGAATACAATGCAAGAGTCCAGGAAAAAATCCAAAATGGCCCTTACAGGGAATTCAGGAACGAACCCTTCCCAGGAATTGTAAGCAGGACAGAAAAATGCATCGAAAAGTGCTTAAAGTACCTAGGATTCGACAAGAAATACATGAGAGTTTTAGCACCGATACTTCCTCGCTTCAAGGCCTTGCCAAAAATACACAAACCAGGGAAAGAAATGAGAGACATTATTACCGCCAATAATGCAAAGTTACCAACCTCATTCAACTAGCGCAGCTTTGCATGGAAGAAATTTACTTCACATTCAGGGGAAAATTCTACAAACACACTAAAGGAGCACCAATGGGGAATCCACTGCCATCACTTTTGAGCGAGCATTTTATGAACAAATTGGAGTCCAAATTAAAGGAAAACAACGAAATACCAAGAGTATGGGTAAGATACGTAGACGACGTTTTTGCCATCGTAAAAAAAGGAAAAGTACAAGAAAAACTGGAACAACTAAACAAACCACACAAAAACATTGTGTTCACGTACGAAGAAGAAACAGACGGAGGCTTACCTTTTCTGGATATACTTGTGTCACGTTAAAATGGGTCCTTCGAATTCGAGATTTACAGGAAACCAACAGATACAAAACGCGTCACCCCCGACAACTACAATCACTCTCCACAACAGAAGATGGCGTCTTTCCACCATATGGTACATAGAATGGTCACACTACCATTATCCAAAGAGGCCAAAGAAAAAGAGACACAATACATTCAAGAAGTAGCAGAGATCAATGGTTACAGCCAAAACAGCACCAACAGAATTATCGAGAAGAAAACCAGACAACTTCAACACAAAAATCTCACCACATTAGCAGTAGATAAACCAAAAGTGAAGAGCCACAGCATACAACAACATCATCTCCAGAGGACTAAAACACAATTAAAAAAGGTCAACATCGAACTAGTCTACACCAGCAGACCAAACCAGATAGCATCAAAATTGAAGTCCACGAAAGACCCTGTCGACAAGCTCGAAAAATAAGGAGTATATAGAATTAACTGGAAGATATATGCAAAGTGGCAACGCCGTACACACATAATTTCTTTAATTTAAATTTTTTGTCTTGAATATTTGTAAAAATCGAAAAGTAAAGCTGTTAACGTGTTTATGATTGCCCAAAAATTTAAAATTCAACTATCGGAATCTGTGCAAATTGAAGTACTAGGCTTTAAAGTGCTGAATTCATCAGAAACAAAGTCTTCACATCTAAAATACACGTACCAATATAACATATACTTTTGTATAACTCTAAATGTCAGAAAGAGAAGCAAAACAGAATTCAACATTCTCAGCTGATATCAAAAAAATGTCAACTAGATCAACCACTGGTGCGTCGCGCTCAACTAATAAAAACGTCCAAATCACTTCTCGATCACCATCGCCCATCCTCAAATCAGCTGCTAATTTTCGTAAACAACATAGATGCACTGTCTTATTGAATCATGCTGGTATCGACTCAACTGCTCCCATATATATCAACGAGTGTCTTACCAAGTTTAATAAACAAATACTCAATGCAGCTGTTCATCTAAAGAGAAACAACATCTTTTGTGCAGCTTTCTCACTGAGGGGTCGGGTTTATGTGAAGAGAAATCGGGACGACGCTCCGATTGAAGCTACAAGCATGCAGGTTATTGATGACTTAGCCCGCTCAAGTGGCTTCAAGCAGCGTTTTTTTCAGGGCGACCAGCAAAAAGGAGTTAATCCGTAATGTTCTTAATTACTCTTCATTTAATCTCTCTCCATTTAATGACTCTTTATTTAATTACTCTTTATTTCGACTCGACTCTTTATTTAATCGCTTAGCAGTAAGTCATTTATTTTTATGTACTATTGTGTCTCTTCAGTTTATGTTTGTAATGGTCATGTATACTTTCTGCGTCACATATTCATCCATATATCTTTCTTCTCTTTCTAGTGCCTGCCTAATATGCTACCTAACTGGTGTTAACTATGACATATACTTACAATAATTCACATTGTTCCAAAGACAGTACTGCTGCATTACTTAACATTGTATGCAAGCAAAGCAGTGGCATACATGTATGTCATTTAAATGCGCAAAGCCTGTGTAAAAAAATAGATGAGCTACGGTTTCTCTTTGAAAAATCGTCTGTTGATGCAATCTGTATCTCAGATACCTGGTTTTCTGATTTCATTAACAATGAACTAATTAATGTTGAGGGCTACCAAATATTTCGTTCTGACCGATCATCTCACTGGGGAGGGGTGGCTATATATGTTAAAAATGGAATTAAATGCAAGAAAATCTGCTCTCAGCTCACTGAAAGTTCCATAGAATATCTTTTGTTGGAAATCTTTAATAAAGATGGAAACAAAGTGCTCTTAGGATGTATTTATCGACCAAACTGCAATATCGAATTAGACGTTATTTCTGATGCTATTTCCAATATTTATCTCTGCTACTCGGATATTATACTTTTGGGTGACTTTAACAGCAATCTACTAAAGGAAAGAGCACTAAATAATACGATGCTGAATTTTGGACTACAAGCAGTTAATCAAATCCCACCCACGCACTTTTCCACTCAAACTGAAACTTTAATAGATCTAATTTTCGTAAGTAACCTGCAGAAAGTCCTAAAATATGATCAGATATCGGTTCCAGTCTTCTCAAAACATGATTTAATCTTCATGTCCTACCACTTTAGAAAAGATGCGTCGATAAAGACATACAATTTTAGGGACTTTAAATATATAAATTTTAGAGAGCTGTATTGCAAATTTGAAGAAATTATTTGGGAACTTATATATAATATGACCTCGGTAGACTACCAAGTCGACTTCTTCCAAAGCCATATGAGTTATTTATTCAATACCTGTGTTCCGCTAAAAACCAAACAAGTTAAGTCAACTGAAAAACCATGGTTCACCGAAAATATCAAAAATTTTATTAAGCAACGAGACGATGCCTATAGTAAGTGGAAGAGGTATCGCACGTCAACTTTCCATACAAATTTTAAAGAAAAATCAAAAAAAGCAGCAAAAGCCATTCGAACTGCTAAGATCAATTTCTATCAGGCCAAGTTTGATAGTGCAATTTCCACAAAAAAAACCTGGCAGCAGCTTAGATCTATTGGAATATGCTCAAAAAATTGTAACCCATTCTGTGATACTTCTGTCGATATTAATACACTCAATAAACAATTCGTGCAATCACCCGTACCTGATAATGAGACCTATGTACCATCGCTTTCTGTACCTGAACCCATATGTGATAATAGGCTTTGTTTTATTAGTATTACGCAGTGTGATGTCCTCTTGTCTATCAGTAGAATAACCTCTAATGCTACTGGTTTTGATAATATCGAGCCACGATTCGTGAAGCTATTGCTTCCCCTACTCCTACCATATATTTCTCATATTTTCAACACCATTATCATTACATCTAATTACCCAAAAAATTGGAAACTAGCTAAAATCATTCCCGTATCTAAGCCTAATGGCGAATTTCGTCCAATCTCTATTTTATCATTCTTATCAAAAGCCTTCGAACAGCTTATTTTTAATCAGATTCAAACATTCATTGAGAGTAATGCCATGCTAAACAGTAAGCAATCTGGTTTTAGGAAGTATAGAAGCTGCACAACGACTATCATTGACGTCACCGAAGATATTAGAATCAACCAGGATAAAAATTTTGCTACGCTTCTTGTGTTATTAGATTTTTCAAAAGCATTTGATACAATTGACCACAGTCTACTCTGTTATAAGTTGTACAACTTCTATCGCTTCTCAGAAACTGCAATAAGACTTATTAGATCATATTTGACAAACCGATCTCAAGCAATTCAAACACAGTCCCAGGTATCTGACTTTCGTAATATCTTAGCTGGTGTCCCTCAGGGCTCAGTACTTGGACCGCTTTTTTTTTCGCTTTATGTCAATGACTTACCTGCGATCCTTAAATATAGTTCCTATCATATATATGCTGATGATGTGCAACTTTACCTAGGCGGAAGCATTACTAGAATGGATGAAACTATACGCCTCATCAATGAAGATCTGGATGAAATCCACAAATGGTCATGCATGAATAAATTGATCTTAAATCCTTCGAAAACGAAGTGCATTGTCATTTACAAAAAACCTGTTCCCTATAACAACTTATGCAAATTAAAAAAAAATTCAACTGATATTGAATATGTTCAAAATGCTAGAAATCTTGGTTTCACTCTGAATAACACCCTTACCTGGAACACTCATATCAGCAAGGCTATATGCAAAACCATATTCAAACTCCGAGCTCTTTGGAGCACTCAGCACCTTATTCCTCTAAACACCCGCCTTATGATCGCGAAGACTTATCTTCTTCCTACCCTTCTTTTCGGTGCTGAACTATTTGCCGGGTGTGACAGTGCTTGCCAACAGAAACTTAATGTTGCCTTTAATACTGTCACTCGATATGTCTATGCAATCAGGCGGCGAGATCATATAACCCTCCCTACTAGTGAAATTTTTGGTATGCCACTCAAAAAGCTTTTGGACTTCAAGGCACTGTTAATGCTCCATAAAATTGTCAACACAAAAAAACCTCCATATTTATATTCAAAACTGCAATTTACACAGTCGAGTAGGGTAAATAACATCGTACCCAAACGATATGTTTACCTTAACTCACAAAGACATTTCTTCATCTACACCACACGTCTTTGGAACAATCTTCCGAACAGTTTGAAGCATATTGCTGGTGGCACCATGTTTAAAGTTAAATTGAAGAAAGCAATAAGTGACGCCTAAATGTATTCTATTATATTTAATGTTAAATGTTAACTGTGACTGATATTTTAAATTTTAAATTTTAAGTTATATATTAATATATTGTGTTTTTATATCATATTTTAACTATTTTAAGTTATGTGTATGCATAGATATTAAGATTTTTAAAATAGCTGCATGAAAACTTTTAAAAAATTAGTATTTATTGTGACTAGTGTTTAGTATAAGAGTGACTTCTTGTTACATTAGGAATTGAATTGAATTAAAATTAAAATTAAATTAAAATTAAAAAACTGCGGCACATGCAACAAAATATACATCGTACAAACGAAGAGGCCTATTTCAGTGAGATTCTTGGAACACATTAAAGAAGCAAGGAAAACATCCCGAAAAGATGAAAGTCAAACGATATCGAACGTTGCAAAACACGTACTAGAGGAGAAACATAGTATCGACATCAATAACATAGAAATTATCAAAAACGTGAAGGAACACTGGAAACTTGAAGCAGCTGAAAGCGTCGAAATAAACAAACACCAACCACCTGCCTTAATGAATGGAGATAGAGGAAATATATCATCGTGGCTGTTCAAATACCTGACCAAACACTAAGTAGAAAAATCCTGATTGAAACAAACAAGGCCATAAAACCGAAAACTGAAAAGTTAAAAACAACTCCATAAAAAATCGGACCTTTCACCAAAGAAAATTTTACCTGCGATAACCCGGAACAGACGAGGGACTAACAAAGCCCAGAAAATAAGAAAATATGCCAAGCACTTACTTGCTACCTGCCAACACCCAACCACCAAAATAGCAAACCACCACCAAAACCCGCCCCTAATTAGGCTACCGATAAAGTATAAATAGGATTAAAAGTCATAGATGTATTTAGAATTAGGAATCACCCAGATGAAGGCGCAAGCGAATTCGCCGAAATACGTTTAGATATATACAAAATAAAGCGATTGGAATAAAAGTGAAAGTGCCGAATCATTTTATTACTTATATACATTTGCCTATATCGCCGAAGCTTAGTTCTCCCTGTTACAAGATCGAATTAATCTAATATATCCCGCTAACGCTGGGTATAAAAAGTAATTTTAGAAAGAAGAAGTGTTAAGTAAAAGATAAAAATTAGTATATTCGAACATTTTTTGATTATTTTGTTTTAACAATGCTTTGAAAAAGCTCAAAATTTATAACAAAAACCCAATTTTACAGAAAAATATAGGGCCTACATGAAATTAAATTAAATTTTTCAAATCAGCAACCTGAAATTAATATACATGCCAAATTTTATAAAGATCGGAAGGCTCATTCTATTTTTTACCAACTTTTGTATGGGCTTGAAATGAACTTCATTTCACATCAAAAAAGTGACTCTTGCGTTTATCTTTTATTAATATTTAGTTTTTTATTCCACTTTCCTTTACTTCTTTTAACATCAAAAAAGGGACTCTTTCGTTAATCATTTATTAATATTTAGTTTTTTATTCCACTTTTATATGTTATCCTTTCGCAGAATTCTTATTATAATAAGAATTGACACTTCACTTATTAAATAATTATTGAAACTTATTACACTAGGAATTCACAATTGATAATTTACTTTACTGCGACGACAAAAATCAACTTCCTTATTCTAAAAATTTCACATCCACTTATAACTTACAACTAGGTTCGCCACTGCGAACTCTGCTGCTGTCTTTTTGTTTTTTCACCTTAGCGATCTTTCCATGCAGTCTAATTCCAATCGGCATTCTTACTTCTTCCGCAAATTCGGTTGTCCCACATTTGCAAGTGTGCCGTCTTGACCTTGTTCTGGTTTTCTTCTTGCAATGTCTGCTAACGGGTGCATTTCTGCGTTGACCCGTATTCGTAGTGAAGTTTAGTGCTTACAGTGAGCCCTCGATCATGCTGTTCATGTACAAGCTCACAACATTCCTAACCCCTCCTACCTCCCCCTTGTTTTGATGGGTCGGCATTCATACGGACTGGTTTGTTATTTGAAGAGGGGTTTGTCTCGTTGTTGGGGCGCTGCCGTCTATTTTCGCTTATTTTGTGCGAAGGCGCAATTGAATTGGTTCCCATCTACGAGGGTCCTCTGTTCTTGAGTTCTGAAACCATTGACTTGCGGCGGTGTACGGTTATGTATGGTTACGGTTATGCCCTTGGCCTTGTCGTACGTCGCTTTATTTGTTAATTTTTTGTGGCCTTGACATTAGTGTTTGCGCATATTGTTTAATTCGACTTTCAAGATTGCTGACTTAGGCGAACGTTTCGGCCCCAGATTATTACTGTAGCGCATGATAAAATTCCCAGCCATAATAACACATATTGCTTCATTACTAGCGCTAAAAGAGACGGTTGGCTATCATTGACGTGCTGCAATAATGAAACAAGGGCATGGTTGACAGGGTGCGTTCCGAAACTGCAACCATTTTCAGGTGCCACACTCAAAGTGTTTCAGGGCGATGACATGCCTAAAACCTTTGTGAAAATATTTATACGACGCGTGTAACTATTCAGGCGAAAGGTGAGGTGATCAGGAACGCCAGAAGCGGTGAAAAGCGCTAATTCTCAGATTGGGGGGTACAAATGAGTATCAAACAAATGAACTCTCCGTAGCTCTGGCCTCAGAAATTTTAAAAATACCCATTGAAGAAGACCACTTACAACATTATCATTCAGCCACACGCCTGGTGCCAAATGTTGTATATCGTACGCACTTAGTTTGATGCGTCTAATGGTACTGAGGTTTCTCATCTGTAAATATCCACACTTTAATCTTTTATACATAATTGTCGTAAACTAACACTTACCATATTTGTCCATAGCGTGTGGAAGAAAGTTGCGAAAGACTAAGACGTCAGCAGAAACTTGAGTGAGAAGACGGCAGCGGGGAAATGCGACTGCAGCAGAGCTCGCGTCAGCGAACCTAGTTTAAGTAATTTTAAGCATATTTTTAAGTGAAAATGTATTTTGAATTTTTAGATATAGTGGAGTTGTAATATTACCAACAGAAGAATAAGAGTTAAAACCGGAAAATTGAAGAGAGTGTCCTTCATTCCAACGTTTTATAGTACAACAAAAGAGTGTCCTTCATTCCAACATTTTATAGTACAACATTTTGGCGCCCGAGCAAAAGAGAAAAAAAAAAAAGTTTCGCGAAAAGGAAAAGTTTACAAAAAAAAAATATTAAAAGAAAAAAGTAACAAATATAACGAAAATATTAGAGGTCATCGGAAAGCAAATGGGAGATCTCTGCCGTGGAGATCTCAACTCTTAGCGAACGCGTGGATCGCTTAGAAGAGCGCTCATCTGAAGTGGTGTCTCTTAAAACTGAAGTTTCTCTTCTTAGAAGTCGACTGTTGAAGCAAGGGGACTCAGCTGTTTGTTGCGATCTACGTATACATGGTATACATGGTATTCCCTACCAAGATGGAGAGAATTTGCAAAACCTATTTATGAAATTATGTTCTTCGCTTAATATAACACCTCCTAACCTTATGAATATTTATCGAGCGACAAGAAAATCTGTGAGGAATATGCCAAGCACTGCTGATCCGGACGTTGTGGTCACCCTAGGCTCAGTGTTTGACCGGAATCGTTTCCTTTCGGTAGCATCAGCTTTCCGTCGTACTAACAAAGCGCCTCTTACTCTTCAAATTTTTCAATTGTTGTGCACCCTACATTATAAAAATGCATCTATTTAGTTTAAATAATATTTGTAACTTAATATATAATATATTATTTATATGTATCACTATTGTACTTATCGTAAGGAAATGTTTTTTTATCATAATTTATATTTTGTTTGATTCTTTTATAAGTCTATCTAGTTTAAGGAACTTATGTTATACAATGTTTTCTGTTGTTTCTAAACGTTTTGTGTTCAAAGCTCCTCATTATTTCTTACATGTTGTGTGTTCTTGTCTTTCAGTGAAGAGAGAGATTATCCAAAACTTTTTCTATAAATATGAGTATGGATAATATTCTAAACAATTTCCGCATAGGCGATACTAATATTTTACTTCGAATTCTGTCAGCTCAAGCTACTGGTTTAAAAGTGTGTCACACTAACTCGCAGAGCCTCCTTCCTAAAATAGATGAATTCAAGCATAATTTTATTAATTCTGGGGTCGATATCATTTGTGTTTCCGAGACCTGGTTCATTCCGTCTATGCCTGATAGCCTTGTCAACGTCAATGGCTTTAAAATTTTCCGTAGAGATCGTCTTGGGCATGCTGGAGGAGTAGCTATCTACGTTAGGAATGGGATAAAAGCCAAGATAGTACAACAATCTGCACCCTTTAGTGAAATCGAATATATATTTATCGAAATTAACAACCGTAATGATAAAGTCCTATTGGGGTGTGTCTACAGGCCCAATAGAGGTGTTAGCTTTACTCCCTTACTAGAAAACCTTGAATTGGTCGCAATGAACTACACTAACTTCATAATTACCGGTGACTTTAACAGCAATATCCTTGTTAATCGCAGTTTCTTGACTGAAATGAATGCACTTGGATTTGTAACCGCTAATTCCACCAACCCTACTCACTTGTCCCAGAACAGCAACACTCTCCTTGACTTGTTTTTTGTGGATTCTATGTCTAAAATATTACACTATGATCAACTATCGGCCGGACAGTATTCTAAACATGACCTAATATGTTTGACATACAACTTTCAACTACAGAATTACGAAAATTCATTCATCTATCGTGACTTAAAAAAAATCAACTTTCATTTACTTGATATTGCCTTTGACACTATCGACTGGCACCACATTCGCAGTCTAGAAAGAGTAGATGATCAAATTTGCTTTCTAGAAGCGAATATCTGCTCTCTCTACTCACAGTTTGTTCCTTTATATACGAAATCCTACAGTTCAAAATCTGAGCCCTGGTTTAGCACACTTATTGCTGCACTGATATCTGAACGCAACTTCGCATTCAGGAAATGGAAAAAGTATAAAACTAATCAGCTACATGCTCAATTTAAAATATTAAAAGACAAAGTAAAGCTTGAAATTAAAAAAGCGAAGACTTCTTACTTTAAAAAGCAATTCGAATCTGCTGCTTGTTCTAAAGCTACTTGGTCCAATGTAAGAAAACTTGGACTGACCACTAAAAACAAACTGTGATAATAACCTACATGACTGTGATTTAAATGTGATTAATAATGATTTTGTTAATTTTAGTTTTGCCTGATGACTGTGATTTGTGTGAAGATGATTATTCTGTTGGTGATAGTAATGTACCTGAAACATCTGAGACTGATTTGTTTTTTTCGTTTAATTGTGTAGAAAAGAACGATGTCTTAAAAAGTGCAATGTCCATCAAATCAAACTCCATTGGGCTCGACATGCTTGACCCTAAATTTCTAAAAGTTTTGTTGCCAAAGCTTTTGCCGACAATAACTTACATTTTAAATAATATTATAACCAAAATCTACTTTCCCTTCTAGTTGGAAGCGTGCTAAAGTCATCCCATACCTAAGCCAAATGGTGAATTTCGACCAATTTCTATTCTCCCGTTCTTGTCAAAAAACTCTAGAAAAAATTTTATATCAACAAATGTGCAACTTTCTACATCAAAATAGTCTTCTGTCCGAATTACAGTCTGGCTTTCGGCCTAACCGGAGCTGCATTACAGCTTTACTTGATATAACTGAGGGCATCAGGGAAGCCATTGATCTCAATGATATATCATTTCTTGTGCTTCTTGATCACAGTAAGGCCTTTGATACTGTAGACCATCAGATATTAATCAAAAAACTTTGCAATCAATTTCATTTTTCTCCTGAAGCTGTTTAACTCATCAGTTCGTACTTAAGTAACAGAAGTCAACTGGTCCAAGTTGGATGCGTTACGTCACGCCCTTTGAACATATGGAGAGGGGTTCCACAGGGATCTACTCTTGGACCTCTGTTGTTTAATATCTATATAAATGAACTGCCCAATATCCTACGTAATAGTCGAGCACATCTATATGCAGATGATGTACAACTTCTTATCAATTGCAAGCGGAACAATGTGCAAAGCAGTGTGGATGTTCTTAATGATGAGCTACGCACTGTTTCTGATTGGGCTCGATCTAATCGTTTATGTATAAACCCCAAAAAGTCCAAGTGTCTAGTTATTAGTAAAACCAACAACATCAATGTTCGAAGCCTACCTGTAGTTTCTATAAACGGAAAGCCTATTGAATTTGTCGAAACTGCAAAAAATCTTGGTGTTATTTTCAATAGAAATTTGACTTGGAATAATCAAATAATTTCCATGATAGGTAAGGTTTATGGTATGCTTCGCGTGCTTTGGATTACTCATGAAGTTACTCCTCTCAGAATTAGAATGCTACTAAGCAAAACTTATCTTTTACCAACGCTTCTTTATGGTTGTGAACTCTACTCAAACTGTGATACGAATTGTCGACGGAAGCTCAATTTAATATTTAACAATATAGCTAGATACATTTATTCGCGCAGACGCTTCGATCATATCTCAATGCATGCTAAGTCAATCTTTGGGATGACCTTTGACAATCTGCTCAACTTTCGAACCCTTCTACTTTTCCATAAAGTTATTGTTCGCCATGCACCCGACTATTTGTACCACCGCGTTCATTTCACACGTTCTGCAAGAGAAAAAAAAAATTGTACCTATTCGACATTTTGCGCTAGTATCTGAGCGACAGTTTTTTATACATGCCATTCGCCTATGGAACAATTTAACTCCTGAACTTCGTAAAATTCACAATCTCTCTCTTTTCAGACAAAAACTCGCAACTTTCTTCTCTTGAAGTGTATTATAATTATTAATATTGTTTTGTTTCCTTTCTGTTCAATATATGTTTTCCTTAAGCCTTTCATAGATACTAAGATCATTTAAAATTAGTGTGAATATCTTGCAATTCTAGCTCTCTCACTTATAATTATTCTTATAATTATACTTTCTGACAAGTGCTGTCTTGAAGATTTAATTTCTTTTTGCACTTGATTAAATCTATCTTTCTTAAATAAAATTAAAAAAAAAATAAAATTAACAAAAAATATTAAAAGAAAAGCGTAACAAAAAACAAGTAAAGAAGTTTACATCGGCTAAGCCGATTGCACACATACCTTTTCCTCAGCCTGAAATATGTAAAAACATTACCTTAACAAAAATTCCTGCCGTTCCTAGCTTGGATATCTATTTATACCTTCTAAGACTCGAGATTATTATTAAGCACGAAATTTTCGCGGATGGTGAGCATGGTCAAATTTTAACCGTTAGAGGACATTTTTTCTAGCGCGAAAACCATAATTCAAAAATAGTGAAAATAAAATTTTTGCGAATTTCGCGAATGGTGATCATGGTCAAGTTTTAACCGTTAGAGGACATTTTGTATAGCTGCGAAATCCTCAATTCAAAATAGTGAAAATAAAATTTTTGCGAATTTCGCGAATGGTGGTCATGGTCAAATTTTAACCGTTAGAGGGACATTTTGTCTAGCTGCGAAATACTCAATTCAAAATAGTGAAAATAAAATTTTTGCGAATTTCGCGAATGGTGGTCATGGTCAAAATTTAACCGTAAGAGGACATTTTTTCTAGCTGCGAAAACCTCAATTCAAAATAGTGAAAATTAAATTTTTGCGAATTTCGCGAATGGTGGTCATGGTCAAATTTTAACCGTTAGAGGACATTTTGTCTAGCTGCGAAATACTCAATTCAAAATAGTGAAAATTAAATTTTTGCGAATTTCGCGAATGGTGGTCATGGTCAAAATTTAACCGTTAGAGGACATTTTGTCTAGCTGCGAAAACCTCAATTCAAAATAGTGAAAAATAAAATTTTTGCGAATTTCGCGGATGGTGGTCTTGATCAAATTTTAACCCTTAGAGGACATTTTGTTTAGCTGCGAAATACTCAATTAAAAATAGTGAAAATCAGGTTTTCGCGAATTTCGCGGATGGTGGTCTTGATCAAATTTTAACCCTTAGAGGAAATTTAGTTTAGCTGCGAAATACTCACTTCAAAATAGTGAAAATCAAATTTTCGCGAATTTCGCGGATGGTGGTCTTGATCAAATTTTAACCCTTAGAGGACATTTTGTTTAGCTGCGAAATACTTAAATCAAAATAGTGAAAATCAATTTTTGCGAATTTCAAGAATGGTGGTCATGGTCAAATTTTAACCATAATGGACGACTTTATTTGGCGGCAAAATACACAATCAGAAGAAGCAAAAAAATAATTTTTGTATTCAGATATGAGAATAAGAGAAAGAGTGTTTTTTTCTATTGTGTAGGATGATGACCATAGTTATAGCGATGTCGCAATTTTTTTTCAGCGAAAGCTTAAGCCTACATAGTAGCTATACACTCACCAAATTTCAATAAGCTGGGATGTATAGTAAAAAAGTTATCCAGGAAAAACGTTAAAAATCGTGATTTTTGAAACTTCTGAACCACTTCCCATGACCCAAGAAGGGACTACGAAAAAAAATTTGTATGCAGTTTTTCGGACATTTACCTGGTTGAAGTCCATGCCAAATTTCAATATGATATCTTTCATGGCTTAGGAGTAAATTACGAAAAACTAAAGTTGACCGACAGACAGGCAGACAGACAGACAGCAGACAGACAGACAGACAGACAGACAGACATGGCTAGATCGATTCCTCTTGTCACCCTGATCAAGAATATATATATATGTCTATATCTACCGCGACTCCTTTGGTATGTTACATACACCGTGCCAAACTCAATATACCCTTTCCTTCGGAAAAGGTATAATAATTAAAAGAAAAAAGTAACAGATAATAATTAAAAGGAAAAGTGACTAAGTGACAATATATGTGAGGAAAGATAAATAAGTGAAAAAAAGGATTCAAATCAAATAAAACAAAAGAGACCCACAGTTTTTTCAGCGACAAGAGACTCTATTCATCAACATCAACATCAGCAATTCCGAAGGCGATTGAAGGCGAAGACGTTCTCCCTACCAGCATCCAAAAATTAACCAGCCTGATCGCAAAAAGGAGTATGGAGACCCTGAGCAAAATGGTGATGATTACCAATCATTAGAAACTTACACTACAATGGGAATTTTATCCATTGTATATTTTTAAAAAAAAAAATTTATAACAAAATAAAAAAAAATGAAGCGCTACGCGCTGAATTAATTGGCGTATCTCCGCCGTTAAAATTAGAGAAATTGGGCGCTTGCGCCGAACAGATTTGGAGTCCTGCCGCTCAGCAATAGCGGGACATAATCCAATAAAAATCTCTAGGATATAACCGAAACAAAGATTTTTTTTTTTTTTTTTTGTTTATATAATATAATATTGTATTTTGCCTTTTAGGCTATTAACAATTTTTAAACATAGAATGGGATTGACTGTAGGCGTGCATCCAGTGATGCACCCTAATATTATTTAAAACTTAAATTTTTTTATTTTTTTATTAACAATTAACCAGTTATAACTTATTCTGAGGGATATTCAAAGATCCCTTGGAGCTTTCCTTTTTAATCTGTTAAAAGTTGCATCTGAAGACATTAGGTTGGAGGCTAATTCATTAGGATGGGTCTGAATGCGCTGACGATATCTTATAGCGTGATATTGAATTTCATCTTTGACAAATGGGATGTTGGATCCCTGTGTAATTAGCGTTCGTCACAAACCATGGTGAATCAAAAGAATGCGAAGTACTTTTGATTGGAAGCGCTGAAGTTTTTCAATATTTGAGTGGGAAGCGGTACCCCATAATTGGATACCGTACGTCCAGATGGGTTTAATTACCGCTTTTAGAGCGGATTTTATTGTCAATAGACAGCTTTTGATGACGAGCGAGAACCAGTATATACTTCGAAGTTTAATGCCCAAAGCTTTTCGTTTGGTAAAAAATATGTTTTTTTCCATGTTAACCTTCGATCCAGGTGCATACCAAGATATTTAGCTTCATTTGCTTGCGGGATTTCAGAGTTGTTGATTCGCACAGGCGGGCATGTATCTCGCCTAAGAGTAAAGGCAATTGTTGAGATTTATTTTCATTGGTCTTAATGCGCCATTTGTTTAAAAAGTTCGAGACCTTGCTTAGACTTGATTGTAGTTTTAGAGATGCGTCAAAGGCATTTTCATCTGATGATAAAATAGCAGTATCATCAGCAAAGGTACCAACAATATCGTTTTCTGTCACTGGCAGGTCAGCTGTGAAAATTAATAAAGGATGGGGCCTAGCACACTGCCTTGGGGACGCCAGCATTTATTTTGTTTAGGTCAGAGCGATAAAACAAAGATAAAATTACAAATATAAATCCTTCCAAAAGAAGGATATCCATGAAAACTAAAAAACACTTAAAATTTTGAAAATTTTCTCGTTAAAAAAGTGAAAATTATTAATTTTTTTTTCCATTTCTATCAGCATATATCGTGCAGCTGGCTAGTTCATAAGTTCTCTTCGTTCTTAGTACGTACGTAGAAGCTAACGCGAGTGATACATATATTTCATTAATTTTCTTCGTTCTTAGAACGTTCGAATAGAATTACGCGAGTAAGATATAAGTTAATACCAACAACACATTTTCCATATTCTCTTTTTATTCTTTTTTCTTTATTACTTTTTCTTTTATTAAAGTTGCTTAATTCTTGTCCCAATAAAATCGCTGATACACCTTTCCGGTGTTCGGCCGAAATAATTGATTTCATCATGCCCTCTTTTTTACACGCGCACAAGAAAATGCTGACACTTCGCCTGCATTGAGTGCAGTTTTGTTTAATTCACGTTGCATGCCAACGTGATGATCATTGTCCAAATAAACTTGAGTTATATTTTTTAGTCAGTTGTTAATTGACGATTGGAACAAGAAGACATAGTCTTCTCCAATAAAATAATTAAGAAAAACAAAACAAATCCTTTTATAAAAATAATAAAACATTGAAAAAAAAAGGAACTTCATAAAAGAGAATAAGAAGACATAGTCTTCTCTTTTTTTAACCCTAAAGACAAGTGTTTTATTACATGGCGCCCAACGCTTTGGTGCTTTTTAAGTAATATCGAAAAGTAACCACGGACCCAAAAGCCTGTACATGCCAGTTCGCAGGCGACCGTTGTTAAAGTGTCGTAAAGTGAATCCTTAGTAACTTTCTTATGTAAAACGGAGAAATTCACGCGATCGGGACGGTATAAAATAAGATAAATATAAATAAAAACATTTTTAATTGAGTGACAATTTAAAGAAATTTATAAAGCATTTATACTCAAATAAAAAAAAAAAGTAAAAAGAACGGTGGACACAAAAAATTAAAAGCCATAAATCACCGATAAATTCATCTCTAAGGAAGCGCAGCATATTCAACGATTCAACTATTTCGATTTCATCACCAACATCAGCTATTTCCCTTTTCATCTTTAGCTGCAACACAGAAAAGCAGTCATAACAGCTATTCAACAGACATCAATAGCTGCAACAAAGATAAGCGAGCCAAGCAACAACTACATACAAGACGACAAAATGAAGCAGATCTACCTTTTATTGTATGTTATTCAATTGTTACACTAGACTACAAAAAATTTTTTTTATAGCGTCAATAAGATTTAAAAAGTGCAAATAAAAAATTATAGTTTTGCAAAGTTAAAATTATTTTTGAATTCATAAAAATAAAGTGTATAAAAATTAATTTTCGCCAAAAAGATTATCATATTTTAATCCGAAAAAAATTAGTTTTTACAAATCATTATGGCTAACCCAAGTAACCTTGTCAGACCTCCTGTCCTAAATATCCCTAATCCTGTTCCAGCTCCAATCCCTAATCCAATGCAAGTGCAATTGAATGAAGAATTAGAAAACAGAATAGCTTCTATTTGTGCGCAGCAATGTAGAATCATTGTTCAATCTATCATAAACCCCAATGCAGATTTAAGTCATGGTATCGATCAGAGTAAAGAAGAAAGGTATAGAGATAATTTGAATGAATTAGATAAAATACCGGATATTGTACGAAGTCTTAGGGAATTCTCTGGAAATCCTGCTGAATTTAATTCGTGGAAGAAAAGTGTCGATAGGATACTAAACATCTATGGCTCAATGGCAGGTACACCTAAGTACTATGGTTATCCTTAGTGTAATAAGGAATAAAATAATTGGGAACGCAGATATAGCGCTAGAATCTTATAATACCCCACTGAGTTGGAATAGCATAGTGAGATGCCTGACCTTACATTATGCAGACAAGAGAGATTTAGGGACGGTAGAGTACCAAATGACCTCACTCATACAGGGAAGGAATACGGTGAAAACTTTCTACCAAGAAGTTTATTCACATTTGTCTCTAATACTAAATAAGATCGGTTGCATGGAAATGGGACATGAAGCCATGCGACTTCTGACTCAAACTTACAGAGATAAAGCTCTCGATACTTTCGTTAGAGGCTTAAATGGAGATCTTCCAAGACTCCTAGGCATTCGTGAGCCTGCAGATCTTCCACAGGCACTACCTTTGCCTAAAATTAGAAAACCAAAATTACAGATCAGAATACGCAAATCAAAATCAAAATCATAGACCACGCCATCCACCACTTCCCCCAATGCGCAATACAAATGCACAAAACAGACAACCCTTTTATCCAGAATTGACATTTTCAAAATACTAATAATTATAATAGACCAATGAATAACATGCAACAACACGCATACCAACATAATCAGTCTATCCCCACCGTCAACTCCCAGCAAGTTTTTCAACCGCGTCACCATTTTCAACCGAATTTTCAACAACGTCACCCCTTTCAATCCAATTTTCAACCACCAAGACCCACGGCACCAAAACCTCAAAGGCCTGAACCTATGGAAGTAGACCAATCACTACAAACAAGAAATATCAACTACCAAAACAGACCTCGTCCAATGAATCAACCCCAATTGACAAGACCTCCATCTTTAGGCTACGTTTCTCCACCAAATAAACTACAGCCAAATTTTCATGTCGAAAGTACACAAGATCCTCATAATGAAACGAACCATCAAGAAGGACAAACTGACAATTACGACGAAAATGAATATCAGCAATTAATACGAAATGAAGGTATTGAAGATTACGCTGAATCTTACGATCAACAGGAAATTTCCACTCAAGATTTTACCGACATTCATTTTTTAGGTTAACATATTCTTCGCTTCCGTACTTTGAATGTAAAGCGAAGAACGGTAAAATTTAAAATCCTCATAGATACCGGATCCAATAAAAATTATATTCAACTATCCCTTGTCAGCAATCCTATCCAAAATGAAAATCCATTTTTTGCCAGTTCAGTCTCAGGAGACATTAAAATAACGCACCACACATTCGCAAATTTGTTCAATTTACCGGACCATCCTATCAAATTCTACGTCCTACCTTCTTTAAAATCGTTCCATGGTATTTTAGGTCATGACAGTCTAGAAGAGCTAAATGCAAGTATTCACATAAAAGAAAAATACGTGTTAATAAACCACAGGACGAAAATAAAAATTCACCAACACATTTCCCAATCAGTAAACAAACTAGAACTTAGAATCAATCATATGAACGAACGCCAAAAGTCTCAGCTAGATCAGGTTTTAAACGAACACCCCAATCTTTTCACAGATCCCAATAAAAAACTTACATTCACTTCTCGAGTCCGAGGAGAAATACGAATGAAATTAGATTCACCAATTTATTCCAAATCGTATCCCTATCCTATGGCGTTAAAAAACGAAGTAGAAAAGCAAATAAATGAACTCTTAAAAGATGGAATTATAAGACCTTCTAGATCGCCCTATAATGCACCCGTCTGGATCGTTCCGAAAAAAATTGACGCATCCGGGGAAAAGCAATTTCGAATGGTTGTCGATTACAGGAAACTGAATGCGGTTACCGTAGCTGACAGATACCCCATTCCAGAAATTAAAGAAGTTCTTGCAAGCTTAGGGGAAAACAGCGACTTCTCAGTTGTTGAATTGAGGAGTGGTTTCCACCAAATTCCTTTAAAGGAATCTGACGTAGAGAAAACCGCCTTTCCGGTTAATAACGGAAAATTCGAATTTTTGCGACACCCTTTTGGTTAAAAGAATGCCCTTTCGATATTTCAACGTACCCTGGACGATGTTCTGAGAGACCATATCGAAAAAATATGTTACGTCTACATAGACGACATAGTAATTTTTTCAAAAATGAAAAAGAACACTTCGAAAATCTCGGAAAAATATTTAAAACCTTAGAATCCGCCAACTTTAAGGTTCAATTGGATAAGTGTGAATTCTTTAAAACATAAGTTGAATTCCTAGGATTTATTGTAGGAGCTGCAGGAATTAAGGCCAACAAAGGAAAAGTAGAAGCAATAGCCAAAATACCGCCACCAAAAACCCTTAAAGATCTGAGAAGTTTTCTAGGCATGTCAGGATATTACCGGCGCTTCATTAAAGATTATGCAAAGCTTGCTAAACCCCTGACATCCCTTTTAAGAGGGGAGGAAGGGCGCATTTCGAAAAACGCCTCAAAAAATGCAAAAATTTCTTTAGATCATGACGGATTAGAAGCATTCCAAAAACTAAAAAATTCCCTAATTTCTGATGATATGTCATGCTCTCTCACCCCGACTTCGAAAAAGGTTTTGAATTGACAACAGATGGCTCCGATTATGCAATTGGTGCAGTCCTCTCACAAGACAAAAAGCCAATAACATTCCTTTCAAGAACTCTCAGCAAAACTGAAGAAAACTATGCGACTAATGAAAAGGAGATGTTAGCCATAATTTGGGCCCTAAATTCACTGCGAAATTATTTATATGGATCTCGAAAAGTCAACATTTTTACAGATCACCAACCTCTGACATATGGTCTTAGCAGCAAAAACACCAATAGCAAAATGAAAAGGTGGAAGGCCATCTTGGAGGAATACAACTACGAATTGAAGTATCAACCAGGTAGCACAAATGTAGTTGCAGACTCATTATCCAGGCCACCACAAATAAATTCAATGACAGCGACCCAACACAGCGACGAAAGCTCCTCAGATAACAGAATACCGACAATAGAAGGTCCTATAAATGCTTTTAAAAATCAACTGCATATTTTGATAAGTAACCAAGATGACTACAAGTTTGAGATTCCGTTCCCAACGTACCATAGGCACATTGTAAAAAAACCTTATTACACTAAGGACATCCTAATTTCAATTTTTAAAAATACCTTAACCCCAGTGTGATCAATGGTTTACTTACAACTGAACCAATCATGGGGGTTATTCAAGAATTCTATCCCGAACGTTTCAAAAATTATAGAATAACATTCACCCAGTCATAAGTCAAAGAGCTAACTAATGAAACAGAGCAGGAAGAAGTATTGATTAAAGAACACAGAAGAGCGCATAGGAATGCCCAGGAAAATAAAGAACAAATAAAACAAATTTATTTATTATTTATTATTTATAAAATGATGGAAAAGGCCCAAAGAATAGTAAAAAATTGTCAGACTTGTAAGGAGCAGAAATATGATCGCCGGCCTAACAAACCACAATTTCAACCCACACCAATTCCACAGAATCCAGGAGAAATTGTTCACATTGATATTTACTCCACGAAGAAAAACTTAGTTCTCACTGCAATAGACAAATTTTCCAAGTATGCTTTAAGGAAAGTTCTGAAATCGAAAGCAGTAGAAGACATCAAGGAACCATTAAAAGAAATAATTTTAGCATTTGGCATCCCAAAATCCCTAGTTTTAGATTACGAAAAATCACTAAACTCCGTAACGATAAATTTCCTCCTCAAGGACGAATTTGGCATACAAACCTTCACAACACCACCATATTCCAGTTCTGTTAATGGCCAAGTAGAAAGATTCCACTCTACTCTCTCAGAGATCATGAGGTGTCTAAAACCGGACAAACTTCATGCTTCATTTCACGACCTTCTTACCAGAACCCTTCACGAATATAACAGATCAATTCATTCTACACAGGAAAAAACCAATAGACATATTTTTTCATAGAAACATGTGTAGTGATCCAGAAAAGACAATTTTAGAAAAGCAAGAAATCATAAACCGCTTAATCGAAAAAACAAAAACAAGACCTAAACTTCCATAATAAAAATAGAAGGAACTCGAAACCTATTCATCAGGGAAAAAGATTTTTGTCAAAGTTAACAAACGGTTAGGTTCAAAACTGACCCCAAGATATAAAGAAGAAATTGTAAAAGAAGATAAAAATACAACTGTCTTAACAACGTCAGGCAGGATTGTCTACAAAAGTAACATTAAAAGAAATTAAATATTTTTACAGATTTTATTTATCCTGTGTGACGATGGAAACCCAGATCCTAGACTACACGTCCGCCCACATTGTTACAATCAATAAAGGATCAGCAAAAATACAGCAGGGAACCTTCACTATCCTTCATTCAATAGACTTGGCACAGTATGCAACATCCATATTCAATACCCAAACATTTATCCGACAAAACATCCCGAATAACCATAACCTATACCCATCCTAATTCACGAACTAACCCAAACCAAAAACGTCCTCGAGAATCTAACACCTATAATTAGAAACAAAAGAGCCATAAATGCTATAGGGACCATTTGGAATATAATATGTCGCCGAATCTCCGGATCACGATGACTTCGAAATTCTAGCGAATCATGTTAACGAATTGAATAAAAACAATAATAAACATGTTTATGTAAACGAAGCCTTTAATAAGAGACTAAACAATCTAACCGAAATGGTAAATATAATGTCAAACGTAGTAAAACAAGATATTTATCTCGAAAATGAAATAGTTTATTAACTTACAAAATAGAATAAGATTGGTTAAAGAAGAATTAATAAATATAGAAAACGGAATTGAATGGGCAAAACTTGGAATTGTCAATTCACTAATATTAAGTAAAAAAGAAATGGAGATTGCCATAAACAAGATTGAGGAAGAGCACATCCCCTTTGCGAGCCCAGAGGATGCCCTTCAATTTCCTAAAATATCAGTCCTATACAATGTTAATAAAACAATAGTTTACATGGTAAAAATTCCGTTGACCAAAAATGAAACCTACGAAAATTTAATTATCAAACCAGTAAAAAAGAAAAGGCAAGTAATTAACCTTGAATTTGAAGAAATCTTAAAAAATGAGAGAAAAAAATTTACGCTATTAAAAGGAATTGCGAAAAATGTAACAATATTATAGTTTGTAAGGAAAATCAAATAACAGACATATCGAATACTACCTGTATCCCTAAACTTATTAATAGCAAAAATTCTTCTTGTGTAATGAGCAATGATCATCACATTCCGCCATGCGAAATGATTGAATCTGGCGTGATCTTGTTGAACGGGTATAATGGTCCTATTGGCATAGATGAAACACATCGATTTTTATCCGGTACCTTTCTCATCAAATTTCACAACAGCACGATAAAAGTAAACAATAGAACTTTCAGTAATATAGAGGCTTCACCTCTCCAAACGATCCTTGCGTCAATGCAGCCAACTCCTTTCGAAATTGACCAAATCAACCTACTATCACTCACGGCTCTTAATGAATTACAGATTAACAATACCGAAACAATATCAACTATTCAAAAACACCTACAAGTTGGAGGACGGTCAATCTCCACAATACTGTGTCTAATCATTATCTCGATTATGTGTTTTAAAGTTTTTCTTCAAATCTACAAAAAAAATAGTAGTCTGGGAACCCCAAACTCCTATTAACGAGCTCCAAGAGTTAGAAGCTGTACCCACTAATAGCAACTCTCAAAACCCAAAAGAGATCGAAGCTCCTTCCAAACCACCCAGACTTAACAACATACCCTTTTTCTAAATGATTGGGGACAATCAAATTAAGAAGGGAGGAGTTAATACCAACAACATATTTTTCCATATTCTCTTTTTATTCTTTTTTCTTTATTACTTTTTCTTTTATTAAAGTTGCTTAATTCTTGTCCCAATAAAATCGCTGATACACCTTTCCGGTGTTCGGCCGAAATAATTGATTTGATCATGCCCCTTTTTACACGCGCACAAGAAAATGCTGACACTTCACCTGCATTGAGTGCAGTTTTGTTTAATTCACGTTGCATGCCAACGTGATGATCATTGGCCAAATAAACTGGAGTTATATTTTTAGTCAGTTGTTAATTGACGATTGGTACAAGAAGACATAGTCTTCTCCAATAAAATAATTAAGTAAAAACAAAACAAATCCTTTTATAAAAATAATAAAACATTGAAAAAAAAGGAACTTAATAAAAGAGAATAAGAAGACATAGTCTTCTCTTTTTTTAAACCTAAGGACAAGTGTTTTATTAAGTTATATATGGGTTTTGTTCTTCGCTCTGTGTGAGGAGTCAAAGCTCAAGACTTTTTAAGTTCACGACCAGTTAAGGTTTTGGCAGGACGAGGTGCGAAAAAATAAAAGAGTTCAGTTGAAGCGGAACCTTGCAGGTTTTAAAAAATTGGTAAACAAAACCGAAAAAGCCGAACTCAAAAATTCGTATGTCGTACGGCGAAAACCAGTAAGGTGGCTTAAAAATACAAAATTGACCGATGACGTTTTTTAACGTAATCTGCCAATTTTTGAGAAAGTTATAATCCTTGTAGCACGATTTAAAAGGTTCAGAACTTTTGATAAATTATCATAAGAAATTTTTGAAGTTTGACTTACAAAAATACGAGTTTTGTTGAAGCGGAGCTTTAATTAAGCTTTAAAAAATTGAATATCTAGAACCGAAGAAGCTAAACTCAGAAATTCGTAAGTCAAACGACAGAAACAATTGGGATAGAGAAGACGAAGCCAACATTCACAAGTGAAGTCTTTTTTGACATAAATTGATGAATTTCCTTCGAAAAAGTTTTTATCCTTGCAGTAAAAATATTTTTAACGTAATCTATCGATCTCTCTTTGAAAAAGTTTTAATACTTGTAGTAAGGAAAATATAAATCTGTACGGTAGAAAGTCTGGAAAAACGAATGCAAAGCTACGCGGAACCTTGCAGGTTTTAAAAAGGTGGTTCTCATCAACCGAATTAGCATAAGCTCGTGTCCATAAGATCTACCGGCTCATATTTAAGAGCATTTTTTTTTTTTTTTCTTCACAAATTGCATTGTTTTTCTTTCTCAAAACATTCTTTGAAAAATTCACAATTTAAAATTGATTTGAATCGATTTAAAAAAAAAAAAGAAAACGAATTGCACAAATTGTATTTTTTTCCCCTTCTCAAAACATTCTTTGAAAGATTCACAATTTAAAATTGTTTTGAATTGATTGAAAAAAAAAGAAAACGAAAAAAAAATGGGAAATATAATAAAGTTTATAAATTAAAGTGTCTATTTCAAGGGAAAGATAAGATCTCTTTCCTCGCTCGTATACGTATGTCGACTCGTTCTTAGACCTACGTAGAATCAATAATTAGAGAAGCGAAAAGTTTTTCAGAGGACATAGGAAAGTTAAAGGAGCTATTGTTGGACTTAATTGTGCAGAAGGACAATAACAAGGAATTCTAAGAACTGAATAAAAGTAGGCTTAGAGACAGCCAGGCACGTGGTCAGTCAGTTTTTAGGGAGTTCGAGGTCCTTATTGAGGTATAAGCAGAATTGAGTGAATGCCAGGACCGTGTACATTCCGAAGCGCAATTAGAGAAATTGAGAAAACTAAACAATAGCTTGAAAACACATGAGAATAGATTGAGGGACGCATTGCGAAAATCAGATGATTGTTTAGTTGAATTGGAAGAGGAAAACGAACAATTAAGACAAGCTCTGAGGAAGAGGTTTTCAGAAGAACAATTACAACTTCTAGTGGACAGCCAAAATGCAGTGAAAAATTACAAGGAGGAAGTAGAAATTTTAAGGGAACAGCTACGTGCGGGCAGAAAGGAAATAGATAGGATTACAAATTTTAAAGCAGCGAGCACTAGTCTCAGAGAAGTGCAAGACACACCTAGCGAAAATAGCGAAAGCATTCGAGAAAACAAGAGGAGTCTCGCACCCGGGAGTTCAGTGACTGTGAGGCCAAGGAACACGTTAGAGAATATAGAGGAAGAGGGTATGTCAAATCATTCATCACCCCTAGTAGGAAAAGGGAGCGGGGGACACCCATTGGTTTCCACCACCACCTCCACCACTAAACTCGTCAGGAGCAATTAGGAGCGTAGGAGTCCTGCAATCAATGCGAGAACAGTTGGAAGGAATATTTTCTGGGAGAAGGGAAAGAAGAGGAAGCACAGGAAGTGACAGTCGGACGTACAAACAACAACGGACAAATATCAAGAACGAACGATCTTTGGTCACCAATCGGTCCGCCAGGAGAGTAGAAGGCATGACAGGGGCGGCTATAATGAAACTGGTGGAAACGTTTGTGCCACTATTTTCAGGAGCTCCGAGCCCAGAATTGCGCGCAGATGTTTCCAAATTTAATAGCGGATGCAAATTTTAAAAAGCGAATTGAGAGAAAGGGACATGGAGAGAGCAGTCCAGTATATAACCAAACAAAGATTTGTTATAATACCACTTCTAGAGTCTAAAAGGAGTATTAATTTATACTGAATTAAAGTCTCGTTGTGAATCGTTCTACCGGTTTATTCCAACTGAACATTATATTACAACTTCAAAATTAAAATCTACTTAAATTATATTCTTAAAATTATCTTAAAATAGGTTCGCTGCGCGAAACTTGCTGCAGTCGTATCCCCCGCTGGCGTCTTCTCCCTTTCGTTTCCGCTGACGTCTTCATCTTGCGCAACTTTCTTTCGCTTCTTTCGCATTCTGGTTCTTCAATATTCTGCTAGATTGCATTCTTTGCTTGCATTTTCAAATGCCCCAGTTTAGACTTTTGAGGCCGTTGGTGCTTATTGTTGTTTTCTTTCTTTGATTTCAACACAGTGTTCCCGATGTTTTGACATGATCACAACATTTTTCCCCCTTTTTTTAAAATAGATCCGCATTCATGAGGATCGGTAGAGTAGAGATTGGATTAAGGCTGGGAGGTGGGATCATTTTGTCGTTGTCTTGTAGCGCATTTGTGAATTTCCTGGAACATTCGCCGGGTTTGCCTGTGTCACTTCTTTGCGTTTCTTGTCGCCACTTGTTTATTATTTGCCGATTTTTGTGTTCAGTACCTTGGTTTTTGGTTTGTTTGGACGCTGCTGTCTTTATTGATGACGAAATTTTCCGTTCGTGACTGTCGGTTGAAAACTTCCGCACCCGACTTATGGCGGTGGGAGTTCGTAGACTGTCTTCGTCTTAATGTACGGATTTCGGCATTGTTTGTTATTGTGGTGTCGATGACGTTATTTCGTCGGAACGTACACCAAAACGGTTCGACGCAGGAAAGACCAACCCATTTTGCTTGGGGTGGCCCACTGGATACTCCCGGTTCTGGATGAAAGAGCTGATGTCGCCTGCTGGATCCCTGCTGCCGTCATAACTTCAACTTAAAATTAAGGTTCTCTATTTTAATAGATTTTAATTTTATTTTTTTTCGGTTTTTATAATTTTTTTTTTTTTTTTTTCTTTTTTTTTCATAAAAATTTTTTTTTTAACTGTTTTTTGTTTGTTTGTTTTTTTTATTATTTTTTTTTTCCAAATTTTTTCAAGTTTGTTTTTTTTTTCTATTTTTTAGTTACAATTGGTTTAAATTACCCAATTCTCCCATTCTTTTCGTTAGACGTCAAGTTTTAAACTATTTCAATACATGATTTTCTTTAACGCTGCCTAAACGGCTGCTTTTGAACTTAAAAATAATAAATTGAACTAAAAAAAAAATTTGAACAAGACGTTAAATGGAATAATATTTTAAATTCGACAAATCTTTTATTATATATATATTTTTTTTTTGTTACGTTACGTTAAGATGAATATACAATAAAATAAACAAAACTTTACTTCGCAAATTCCCCATTTTATTCAATTTCACTATTCTAGTGTATTCTTTCTCCTATTGGGTTGTTTTATTTGTCCGTAGAAACCAAGTCTATTATTTGTTGTGTTGTCGTTTTGCGGGAAAATTAATTTTAAAAGAAAAAGTATTTCTATGAGGACTAAGTGAAAGAAGAAAACAACCGCAAAAAGCATTCAAACCGTCTAGTAGCTTAACAAAAAAAATCATGGAACAACGAATACTCCATTTGGAAATTTCAAAAAATTTTGTGGTAGATTTAGTTGGTACGACAAAATTGGTTGGTAACACCAAGTCTCGGACAATAAACGCGGTGGTCGTTTCGTGTTTTGTGTTCGGTGTTTTTTTCTTTGTTATATTATTGTTATGTGCCGTGGCATAAATAATAGTAATATAGTTCGTAAAAGTGAAAAATGGGTTATGTGGAAATCTCTTTGCCATTAAAAGGCCAAGCAGAAATAAAAATTTATTTCCCTGTCAAATAAAGCATTTCCATTTAAATGCCCCCGGAAGAGACACGAGCGGTGAGTATTGAGGGCGACTAGTGCGTCTTTTTTAACCTTGTATTAGGTGTATAAAAGAAATCCATTTTTTTCCAATAGATTTATTTATCTGCATTCGCGGATAAGTCCGATGTGTTCCGCTAGGGGGATTAGAAGATGACAGTTCCTATTAAAAAGCTTTTTGAACTTTTTTATTGATTTCGTTTTGTTTGAGAGTTGTCAAAGATGGAATCGAAAGAGAAAATTTCGCTACATTTACGTTTTTTTCATGGGAGAAAACGCAAGCCAGGCGGCCTGAAAATGTGAATAGCGTTTATGGACCTGATACTGTAAGCCAATATGCCAATTTCGGTTTCGTCGATTCCGTTCCCGGTAACTTCGTGTCAAGGATGCAACGCACGGAAGGCCAATTGTCGAAAATGTCATAAAATCATGGTTTCGAGTCCGACCGTTGTTGACTGTTTCGATTGCAAAAGGCTAAAGATTGCCAAAAAAGTTTAACCATTTGAATAAGGCTGGATACCAAAGGCTCGATGTATGGGTGCCACACGAGTTAACGCAAAAAAAACCTCATAGACCGAATTTCCATCTGGAATCGCTGCTGAACCGCAACAAAATCGACCCATTTCTGAAGCGGTTGGTGATGGTGATGAAAAGTGGGTCCTTACGACAACGTCAAGTGAAAACGGTCGAGGTCGAAACACGTGAAGGCGGAAAGGGGCCAAGCCAGGATTGACGGCGGAAGGTTTTGTGTGTTTTGGTGGGTTGGCAGGGAATTATTACTATGGGCTCCCATACGGCAAAATCTTAACTCGGAACTCTACTGTCAACAATTGGACCGTCTGAAGGAAGCAATCGCCCCTAAGCGGGCTTTGGCCAATGGAGGGAATTGTGTTCCTCAGGAAACGCCAGGCACACACATCGACATGTCGCCAGAAGTCCGGGAGTTTTTATTCTTCTGTCCATTAAGTCCGGCCTGGCCAAGTGATTACCATCTGTTCCTGTCCATGGCGAACTTTTGCTGGTGAAACATTCGCTTAAGGAGGCTTCTGAAATTCGACTGTCTCAATTTTTTGCTAATAAACAGGGCTTCTATGAGAGAGGCAAATGAAATTACCTTTAAAATGGCAAAATTATCGAACAAAACGGCGCATATTTGACCTAAATTCGGTCATTCTAACTATCTTAAATAAAGCCCTCAATTTAATGCAAAAAAAAAATGGAATTTTTTTTATCACCTAATATTTGTTGCCTTTAAATTTCTTAATTTCTGAACATTTTCTTTTAATAACTTTTTTGCAAGGGGAAAATTCCTTGGTTGTTGTTTTTCTTTCCTTTGTTGGCTTTCGTTCGTACAATGCTGTCGTCTGTTATCAAGTGAATCGACGTGAGGGCATTGACTTAAATGAACTATGTATGTATTCGAATAAAGACCTAATGAAAGTGCAGTGCGAATGTAAAACTGCTTTCCTTTTTTTTTTTTTTTTTTTTTTTTTTTCCATTTTGGTCGTGCAATGTTGTCGTAGGTTCTCAAAGTGAACCTACTTTATTTGCACGAGAAAATGAAAATGTTAAAATTGTTTTCGAGAGTTGTTAATAGGAATAGTGTTTTTCGTCGTTAGGTATCGTGTTAGGCGTTTAGTGGTGTCTCATACTTTGCCAACATAGCGTCTATCATGACAATTGGTTCCGACGGTCGTGGGCGTGGGAGTGGTCTTGAGGTTTGTGTTCGTTTCCGTAATTTGCAGAAACAGCACAGTGCCAAAATTATTACTATCGTTATGACTCCGTTAAACTTATTCCCCCAATACTTAAAAGCTTTTTCTGAAATTTTTAACTCTTTTATTTCCTCATTATTTTCGAACTGTTTCAAGACCATTCTTAAAACTCGGTATTTCTTCCGCCTTTTCTAACTGCCTCTCGTTTGGAATGATAAACGTTGTCTGTTCTCTCGTACTTTCATTCGAACCTGAACTTTCCTAAATGAGGTGCAATTCTGAAAATTTAGGAAGAAGTTTCCTATCGCTGATATGGCCTACTGTCGCATGTACTGTTAAGGCTTACGTTTCTTGCCGTTTATTAAAAGGATAGTACTTTCTTCCAGCTCAATTATTTCCTCTTCTGTCCGAATGATTAACTCGCAGCGTCCTCGGATTATACAGTTCGTGCTTTTGTGTAGGCAAACGCTGACTTCCTTCCTCAAAAGTAAGGTCTGGTTGTCTTTCTCAATTATCGTCTCGATTTCCTCATCTATTTGTTGCCCATGGGTGTTTGGTATCGGCACCAACAATTTTTTCTGAAACTGCCCCACCACAGCGGGGACTTTAATTACGAAAATAATGACCCCATTTCGCAGCGAGGCTACGCCTAATGCCATATCTTTCAACTTCTCGAATCCTATGTCGTACTGTTCGATCTCGGATTTCGAGAGCATGGAAGGGTGGATAATGCCCGTCCTTGCTGCGGCCACATTTTGTTGAATAGTTTGTACCTGACTGCGTAGTAGTTGGAGTTTCAAGAAAAGTCTGAGAGTCAGTTCGTCTACTCGACTTTCCTTAGCGGCTTGTGAATTAAATTTCCCCATATCGATTAATGCCTTCTGGTCAGCTTGTACTAATTGCCTCATGTTTTCTAGAGCCTCACTAAAATCGCGATTAATTTTGATTTGGTGGTTGCCGTTTTCTATGACCCTATGATTATTGACGTCTACAGTGGCAAGGTGATCTTCTACATTCTGTCGATCGCTAGCGTCCATGGTACCGAATAGCCACTTGAGGCTAGACCCGATGAAGTCGAAAGGACTTCTTTTCGATCGGCGGAACGTGTGTAGCATGGAATCAATGTCGTCTACTTGGACATCAATTAGTGCGTCGTATACGCTACTGTTGAGGGTCGCTTTGGTCACTAAGAACTCGTCCAGCATGGTGCGGATCGCAGCTGGGTCTTTTTGATGGAGTATGTAGTCATACCTAGTAACAACGTCCACTGTACCCATATGTATTTCGCGAAACCGGTTTCCGTCTCTATTTTTTCCGATAAAGTAGGTGGTGGGACTTGATGAACGGAAAAATTATCAGTGCTACTTGGACCAGGAGCTGAAAAAGAAGAAGGCTGTTCGGTGGAACCCCGTAGGTGAGTAATCCAGTTTATATATTACAAAGCGGAGATTTTAAACTATTTCGTTACAGATCTATCTACACAGCGCTATCTACACTGAATAGCACAATTCGGAACACCGTTTTATTTATTATTTTTATTTTTTTTATTTTTTATTTTTATATACATATTTTTTTTCTTTTAATAGTTTGACCCTTAGGACCCCCTTTTTTTACAGCGTTAGTTAACTCTATATACACAAAGGTTTTTTTTTTTTTTTTCTTATTATTAAAATTAATACAAAAACTGTAAGCAAGATAGTTTAATAATTTTTAAATGAAGTTCGAATTACAATTTCCCCTCGAAAGAAACAGCTAGGTGTGTGAACACCTCTACTGCTTCCCCGCCCAGTACTACGACGAGGTACAGTTCGTTCAGTTCGTAGTGGGGCTCGTTCACCTCCACTGCCACTCCTCCGAACATGACTACAAAGGAGCCGCTTAGCTCCTGCCATGCTTCCCGTCTCTCTCTCTGCCTTCGTTGGCGCTCGCTTCTTGCTTCTCTGGCCTCTGCGACCATATCGTGGGCCCTCCACTGTTCTTTGGCGCCCCATGGGTACAACCGTTCAGTGCTGCGGCTGCGGGGCAACCACCTACAGCGTTTCGTCCGTGGTTCGCGTTGTAGTTTCGACAGTACTAGTCCGACGCGTCCATGTGTCCTTATTCTTGTACATTTGTCCGATTTAGAAATTTTGGCGAACAGTAGTCGTGAAGCATTTGCTTTAAAGCTTGTCCCTTCGTTATACCCTACTAAATTCCGTCTTAAATTCCGTCTTAGCTCCCCTACGTAATGGGTATGACCCTCATCCCCCTCGCCGAAATATACGAGCGTATGCCATTCCTTTAAGCTCACCTCCAGTATGCCGGCCAGGAATTGGGTGACCTCCCTTCGGTCCTCGACCTTGACCCAGTCATAGATCTCGGACCCCCTTAAATATCCGTCGATGAGGTGGCTCCCCCAATACGACATACGCTTGTATTGTGCGTGACTTTCTAAACGGTCATTTACGCACTTTCCGCACGTTCGGCAGCGATAAGGGCCGCCCCGACAATTTACTGTCACCTTGCGTCCGCGGAGTTTGTATGATCTGTCCGGCTGTAGGTGGTCGTGGAGGACCGCCAGACGCTCGAGGGCCTGGTTTCGTCGCGTTGTGTTGCTTAGAAGCGGTGTAGCGGCTCCCGCTACGCGCAATGCCTTTGCGCACAATTTCAGATATGCTTTTTTCTAAACGAGACGTAAAAGGACGAAATGTAAACGACTGTCTATATACTCTCTAACTTCTATAATATTTACTTTTTCTAGTGTTCCACCACCTTCTAAACTACTTTTATGTATATATAATATGTATATAAGGAATGGTTTGCAATGACCATTCGGGTGTTGTTCTAATCGTGCAGGCTGGCATACCTTTTGTATAATGAGATATAATTAAAAAAAAAAATTTTTACACAAAAATTTTATATAAAAATTTACACACAAAGGTCGACAGTTGCAATGTGAAATGCACACCAATGTTTCTTACACATTTTGCAGTTGCTTCTTGGGTGCGTCTACGCTCCCTTTAAAGTTTCGTGATCTCACGACAAATTTTTTCACCGAATTTACGTGGTACGTTTTGTCTCGCCCCCGGATTCGTACCGTAACGTTAACCGGGCCGGTTATCCCGGTGATTACAAAAGGGCCATCGCATAATGGGGATAGTTTGTTTTTCCGCGCATGATTCTTAATTAGAATATGTTCCCCTGTCTTGTACGTGTTCCGTCGTACTTTCTTGTCGTAGTGCTTCTTTGATCGCACCTTCGCTTCGTCTAGGGCTTCCCTCGCTAACTCATGTGACCTCTGAATTTGGTACTTCATGAGTGACGGAAAGTCCTCTGTGTTATAAATCGGCTCGACTTTTCTTATTAAATTTGTAGGCATGTCCACCTCAAAACCTCCTGCGCTAATGTCACATCTGCCTCCGTCCCGTTAAAACCTTGGCAGGCCTCAGAATACGTTCAAAACTCGTCGCCACAGTGTGTGGCCGTGTGGGTTTAGTTGACATCGTCCTAATTAGCACCTGATCCGGCTCTGAGCACACGTCCCATAAGGGCGTGTGCCAACCCTCGCATGGCCTCCCTGCTTGCAAAGATAACCATGGGATCGTGAAGGGTGACCTCACAACGAGTGGAGATAGCGGTTCTGAGTGGGGACCCTTTTTGAATGGACAAACCGACAAAAAAACAACAACAACAACAACAAAAAACAAACAACCCCAACCCATCTGGGGGGCCACAAAAACCTTCGGGTTCAACTTCCACTGGACCATCCAACCCATCAGGGGGACAGTCCAAGAGAGTTTCCAACTCCAACCAGACGGGGAGTAAGAAACTTATCCGACAAGGTGCTGCTCAGCCCAGTCAGTCGCCGAAAACCTCAGGCGGCAATATTAATTCTAAGGACCCTAAAAATGGGCGATGCATCAGGACCAAGCACCAGTAGATCCTCGACTTTAATGTCTGATCGACCGGCTGCTAAGGTCCATACGAACGCCTCAGCTTCAGGCGGCAAAGTGGCCAACCTATCAACGCAGGCTTACCGCATCAGGAGGTCTGCGAGTAGAATAATAGCTAGGCTCGAAAAGACTCCCCCGGAGCAACTTACGGAGGAGGATAAGAAATCGCTGGAATGGGCTCGGTCGAGTGTTGCCACACGACCTGCGCAGCTCCAGGGACCAGCCCAGAAACGTCAACGTTCAGGCGAGACGCTTCCACCTCAAATACCACAAGGGATCAAAAGGCCTAGATTGATACCAAATAGGCCTAAGATCAATCGTCCTTTTAGCGAGATTGCTAAGGAAAGTCTTGTGTGGGCAGTTATAGACGGCAGTAACAGTGACGGCACAATTTCTCCGGCCAACTGGAAAAAGGTGGAGCTGGCTCTGTTACGCGTCTACAAAGATGTAGTTCTTGCCAACCCCGGCCCGTCTCCGGTATGTAGAGACGCTGGCTGGCATCAGGGGCATGTAAAGCTAATCGCACGCGGAGATCAACGATCGGCGGATCTCTTCAAAATTGCGGTGTCCAAACTTGGGGAAATCTGGCCGGGCGCGAAGCTTTCGGCGGTCACTAAAGACCAGATTCCCAACCGACCGAGATCCAAGGCGTGGATCCCATTGGAACCATCCTCTCCGGAGGAAGTTACTGAACTGCTAAAGATCAGCAACTACAACCTTCCAACTCACGATTGGAAGGTCGTCAAATTAAGCGAGCCAAGTGGCAGTACCAGGCAGGCGCTCATTATATTAAATGAAGAGTCAATTGCTCCCATCGAAGCTGCGAAGGGGGTAATTAACTTTGGATTTGGCTCTATCACCCTTCGTATCTACAAGGGTGACAAACCAGGAGCCAACTCAAGCGGCCCATCAGACTCCACTGCTGTTGAACAGGGAGTTGATAAGGATGCTGCTCAGATTGAGGGCAACAGGGATGCAGATCACATGTCCACTGATGACACCTGCAGCGTGGCCTCCACGATTGATATGGCAGGAGGCCTCTTCGATCTTGCTCTGGAGACAGAACAAGAAGAAGGAGATGGCCCTTTGTCAGACGAGGAGGACCATGACCGCACGGTCATAAACGCTGTCATCGAAAGTGAAAATGGTGAAGGTTCTGCAAATTAACCTTCACCACTCAAAAGCTGCCTCTGCAGCCCTAATCCTCCGCCTAATGGCAAAAGCGGAGGACATCTACCTCATCCAGGAACCCTGGGTAGTCCACAACAAGGTGTGTGGGCTTAACACCAAGGGGTATACTGTGATATCCCACAGTGCAGGTAAGCAACGCTCTTGCATTCTTATCAAAAACAGTCTTAATCCATTGGTCCTATCCAGGTTCTGTGATGGGGATATGGTGACGATCGCTACCCATTTAGGGGGATCGTCACTATGGATAAGCTCTTGCTACATGGCGCACGACCAGGGGTCAACCCCTCCATGCGACCTCTTAAAGACCTTGATGTCGGAGGCCAACAGACACCGTACGACAGTGATCATCGGCGCGGATGCCAACGCCCACCATCACATTTGGGGCAGTTCGGACATCAATGTGCGGGGTGAGTCACTTTTTGATTTTATATTAAGTAAGAACCTCTATGTAGCTAACAGGGGGACTGAACCAACTTTTATAACCAGTAACCGCAGGGAAGTTCTTGATATCACTCTTGTCAGTGACCAAGGCTCTCACCTTATGATCTGATTGTTCTCTCTCGGACCATAGATACATTACTTTTAATATTAACTCGCCAAGTATTCCAAACAGGGTATCCTTTGTCAATAGAAGGCGTACCAACTGGGCGAAATTCAGCTCTACTGTGGAAGGGGAACTTTATAGTACTCCTCCCGATATCACAGACGCTAATGAGTTAGATATGGCTGTGGAAACTTTCACCTCCGCGTATAAAACCGCAACCACTTATGCATGCTCTGCTAGTAAGCCTATGGGGAAACCAAAACCCCCTTGGTGGAATGCGGAAATTTGTAATCTTCGTAGCGTTTGTAGAAAACGCTTCAACGAAGCCAAATCGACCTCATCATGGTCTCTTTATAAGGACAGTCTCCGAGAGTTCAAATACGCCGTAAGAAAAGCGAAGCGGGTCTCCTGGAGGGCTTTCTGTGACAAAATAGAGAGCGCCACGGAGACCAATAGACTTCGCAAAGTTTTGAGCTCAATGCCTAGATGTATGAGCAGTATTCAAAAATCAAACGGTACTTGGACGATGTCTACCACAGACACACTGGAGACTCTCCTTGACACACATTTTCCGGGAAGCTATCTGGAACCGGGTGAGAACCACGCACGGGCACATCCTGCGTGCCAAACTGCTTCTGAATACGTGATCACCCACAGGCAAGTACAGTGGGCCATAAATTTCTTTGAATCTTACAAATCTCCTGGGCCGGATGGCATAATCCCAGCAGATTTGCAACATACCCTAGCAAGGGCAGTACCTTGGCTTAAAGCCATCTTTGAAGCATGTATGAAGATGGCA
Organism: Chlorops oryzae; assembly: GCA_020466095.1. Taxonomy (NCBI): domain Eukaryota; kingdom Metazoa; phylum Arthropoda; class Insecta; order Diptera; family Chloropidae; genus Chlorops; species Chlorops oryzae. The sequence goes on along the minus strand of CM035806.1, from coordinate 59,411,598 downwards.
TATATACCCAAACGCTGGTGCAGGTCACAGGTGGTCTTCATTCCCAAGGCAGGGAAAACTTCTCATGCCAGGCCGAATGATTTTAGGCCAATTAGTCTGACCTGCTTCCCGCTGAAGACCTTTGAGAGAATCGTGGATTACCAAATCAAGGTAAACCTTAATTCTGACAAAGTGTCGTCAGCCCAACACGCCTATACAAAGGGTAAATCTGTGGAGACTGCTCTTCACTCCCTGATACAACAAATTGAATGGTCCCTTCTATACAAGGAATACACCCTGTGTGTATTTCTGGATATAGAAAGGGCCTTCAATAATGTCTGTTCGAATGCAATAATACGCGCCCTACGTGACCTTGAAATGAATCCCTGTATCACGGGAGTCATTGAAAGCCTACTTTCAAACAGGAGTATTTCATCCTCAATTGGTGAATCGCAAGTGAGTAGGAGAGTCATCAGGGGAACACCCCAAGGGGGGGTTCTCTCTCCGACACTCTGGAATCTCGTTGTAAATTCACTACTTATAAAGTTGGAGGAGGCAGGCTGTAAAGTCATCGCATATGCGGATGACCTTGTAATCACGGCTTCATGCAAATTCCCCAACGTCCTTTCAGACAAAATCACTCCCTTTTTAGGAATGCTCTCTAGATGGAGCAAAGAATGTGGCTTGAGCATTAATCCCAGTAAGACGGAAGTGGTGCTCTTCACAAGAAAATACAAAATTCCCAACTTTACTCCACCCAGACTGGAGGGAGTTACCCTACAGTTAAGTAACCAGACCAAATACTTAGGTCTCATACTTGACTCTAAGCTTAGTTGGAAAGCCAACATTCATGAAAGAGCCAGTAAAGCGCTTAAGGCACTATACTGTTGTAAGAGGGCCATCGGAGCTAGATGGGGACTTAGTCCCCGTGCTCTACTTTGGCTCTATGAAACAATTGTTGAACCTTTTCTTTTGTTTGGATCTACCTTTTGGCCAACGAAGGCTCTTTTTGCCTTTCTCTGTTGGCTACCTACAAAGCTCCTGATAAAGCAACAAGCCAAATTGGGGGCTGCAAGACTAAATGCCATTTCTCGCTGGACACGTTTGGACTTTGGTCACTCCAGCATCCTTATCAAAGACTTCGACATTCTGACCGACGTCGACTATTGTCCACCTTTTCTCTGCTTTGATCGGGGTTTTGAAACCCGCATTCCGAGCAGGGAGGAGTGGGACGGCAGTCTAAGCGTCGGTCAAAATGCGATATGTATATACACCGACGGCTCTAGATGTAACTCAAGAGTTGGAAGCGGCGTATACTCTGACAGTCTTAATCTTAAGACAGCTATTCGCCTCCCTGACCACTGCAGTGTTTTTCAAGCAGAGGTCATGGCCATCAACCATGCTGCCAGATGGTTAATGTGTAATGAGATATTCGGAAAGGATATCTACATTTTCAGCGATAGCCAAGCGGCCATTAACTCCCTTAGCGGTGTCTACACGACATCCAAACTTGTCGCTGAATGCCGGGCATCTCTCAACGAGATGGCGAGTCATTCAAAGGTCCTAATCTACTGGGTCCCGGGACATAGGGACATAAAGGGGAACTGTGAGGCAGATGAACTAGCTAAGAAGGGCACTATGCTTACTGACATCACCGTTACCTCTATAGGCACTCCGCTTGCCACTATAAAACTCAGAATTAAACAGGAATATTTTGCCCGTGCAAATGCCCAATGGGTAAGAGACAGCTCCTGCTTTATAGCTCGCCAGACATGGACGTCTCTGAATAAGAAACGCTCACAGCAGCTCCTGAGACTAAACAGCAGGTCCATTAACCTAGTGGTCTCCATTCTTACTGGCCACTGCCTCTTTGGTAGGCACGCGGCGAGACTGGGGGCTCCACACAACGATTTTTGCAGCTCATGCGGCTCTGAAGAGGAGGAGGAAACGGTCCTCCACCTGATGGGTCAATGCCCAGCTCTCGCAAGGAGTAGGCTCTCCCTTCTGGGGTCGCTATTCTTTTCCAGCTTAACCGAACTCTCTGAACTGAAATTGTCGGATATAGTGACGTTCATAAGGAAGTCTTGTTGGCTTCCCAATACTTTTTAAGGGGTAATAGTGTCTTTCGTGGTACCACAACGGGCCTCTTTTGTGCCTAAGTGAGCATATGGCTGCCACTTCTACCTACCTACCTACCTACCACCTCAAAACCGAACAAAATTTTTGTTAGCTTTTGTTTTGTGGCGGCATGTGGGGTGTGGTTGTGTACATCGTACATCGTACATCGCGTTGCCCAACCATTGGTCCCAATTTGTACCGTCTTCTTTAGCGAAGTTTCGCAGGTACTCTGCAAGAGGACGGTGGCTTCTTTCTAGTGCCCCGTTTGCCTGCGGGTGATACGGACTTGTGTCCAGCTTTTTAATGCCAAGCATTTTACACACACTTTTGAATAGATTTGACACGAAATTTGTGCCGTTATCTGTGACCAATTTTAACGGAATCCCATATCGGGCTATAATTTCCGAAAAGAAAACCTGCACTGTGGTGGACGCTTCCGTGTCCACCAGCGGTATGCATGTCATGTATTTTGACACATCATCTTGAAACGTTAATATATACCTATTTCCATTGCAAGTTACTGGTAATGGACCTACTATGTCCATGTATACCTTCTCAAACGGACGTGAAGCTGTGTCCGAAATCTGCATGGGGGCCTTATTTATTCTCCCTGCCTTATTTTTCTGACACTGTGCACACGCTGCAATGTATTCGCGGATCTCGCCCCGCATTTTTGGCCAACTGAATTGTCGCTTTATTCGACGGGTTGTGCTAGTGACACCCCTGTGTCCTCCTAGAGGCGAGTCGTGGATTTGGTAAAGGACTTCCCTGATCTGGTCCTGGTCGTTCAGGACTTGGACCTTTTCAGGTCGACTTGGGGGGTTTTTCGGCGGTATTCTTGCCCCCGGTTTCCCTTTCATTTGAATTATTTTTAGCTTGGGTCTGAGCCCTGGTGACTACGTTTGTATTTGTGTCGTTTCGACCCTGCGGAATCCTACTCAAGGCATCCGCGTTAGCATTGTCCTTGCCAGGTTTATATGCGATTTCAAAATCGAATTCTGATAATTTGTGCCGGAATCTCGCCACACGTGATGTTTGGTCCTTGAGGTTGGCTATTCCTTTGAGTGGCTTGTGGTCTGTAACCACTGTGAAACTTCTGCCCAGCAGGTATGGTCTGAATACCTTGGTGGCCCACACAATGGCCAAAAATTCCCTCTCAATAGTGGAATAGCGGAGCTCCGCTTCATTTAATCCCCTGCTGGCGAAATATAGCGGAAATTCTTCTCCCTCTTCCTCTTGAGACAATACTGCTCCTAACGCACCCCCACTAGCGTCAGTAGTCAGTCGGATTGGTTTCGAAAAATCTACGTACCGGAGTACTGGTGGATTAAGTATAATCCCTTTCAAACAATCGAGTGCGTCTTGGAACTCCACCGTCCACTTGAAACTCTCGCCCTTCCGTAGTAGTTTTGTCATGGGCAGCATGATTTTTGCGGCATTTGGAATGAATTTTCGATAATAGTTAATGAAACCTAACACCCCTTGGAGCTCCTTTACATTTCGCGGAGCGGGCATGTTCTTAACACATTCCACCCTTCCCGGATCTGGGGACACCCCTTTTCGGACAATGATGTTCGAGTATACCACTTCCTTTCGTAGAAATTGGCATTTCTCGGTTTTTAGTTTCAGTTGGCTCTTTCTTAAAGCTTCCAACACTCTGGACATCCTTTCTTCGTGTTGCTTTAAATTTTTGCCATACACGACGATGTCGTCTAAATACACGAAACAATCTACTCCCTGCAAGCCTGTTAATACGCTATTCATAATGCGTTGGAAGGTTGCGGGAGCGCCGGTTAGGCCGAAAGGCATACGCATGAATTCGTAGTGGCCTGTGCCTGTGCTAAAAGCTTTTTTCCCTATCTTTCACGTCCACCAGTACCTGATGGTACCCACTGGCCAAATCTAGGGTGGAGAAAATAGCTACTCCCAACTGGTCTAAATTTCCAATTTAATCTCCTCTTTGAGCCTCCGGAAGTCGGAATTGCCGTTTGTTAAAGGCGCCACCCCGAGCAGATTAGGGATTTCATGTGTCAATACGTCCGTATACGTAAGTGGTTCTCCGTCTAACTGGAAAAGATCACTGAATGTCCTTACGATTTTTTCTACGGAACTCCTTTCTTCGTGTGACAGATTGGGATCTAGTTTTAGTACTTTAATTATCTCTGTGGTCCTATTTTCTGATTGATTCTTTGGGTTTTGGGGTAAAATTTCTTGATAGCCGTCTGAGCTGGTGCAAAGAATTCTAGTTGGTTTAATGGATACTTCGCGATTCTGGGCATTGAGAATAGGTACATAAGCTATACCATTATTTACTCTCGTCAAGCTTTCTCCTATGAAGACGTTACTTTCGATCTCTTGTTTATTAATGATTATGTCTCCGTTCGCCGCAGCGACATGCACCCTCACTGCCCTTTTTGTACGTGCTGGCATTTTTATCTGTTCTCTTACTAACAGTCCATCTGCGGGAATTCCGGCGGTTACGTTGACTACGTGTAACTTCATTTCTAAAGGACAGTGGCTATATTTACTATCGACAACCCCCATCGTTTCAATTTCTCCTCCAAACGCACCGGTAAGTCGTTTTTTCCTACCCTCGTCTACTCTCACATAAGAATTTAATGCCTGTCCTTTCACTAAGCTCGTATCCGCCCCGGTGTCCACTAACAAACACAATTCTCCCTTTTTGCTTGCTCGCATGGTATTCTAACATAAACATTATCTGTCGAGTTCGCCGTTTTCACTGAAGCGACATGCCCAGTTTCTTGTTCTATAATTTTTTTTTCTTCTGATTTTTTCTGCATAAACAGCTGATACTCCGACAAATTTTCTACCTCTTTTCCGTACCTCCATATCCTTTGCCATCTCTTTTATGTACCGGCTAACTATAAAAACCTCTATTTCCTCTCTGACTCTAACCACTTTTCCCCCCTTCTCCATCGTATTTCGAAATGCTGTAATTTTTTGTTTTGTCAAATTTTGGGGACCCCAGCCTATTGGGCTAAGCTGGGCCCTTTCGCGTTTCCCGCGTGTGTGGCTAAGGGACACATCCTCGCCCAATGACCGGGCTGATTGCACCTCATGCACGTATTACGCCTATCACTCGGTCGCTCGGCCCCCCTTTGTACCGGCTGTTATTTTACTGGTCCGCGACAGAACCGGTTCTGTTCATGTCCTGCGGTTTGACAACGTTCGCAAAACAAACTGGAGGTACGGAAAAGAGGTAGAAAATTTGTCGGAGTATCAGCTGTATATGCAGAAAAAATCAGAAGAAAAGAAAAAAACAAGAAACGGGGCATGTCGCTTCAGTGAAAACGGCGAACTCAACAGATAGTGTTTATGTTAGAATACCATGCGAGCAAGCGAAAAGGGGAGAAATATGTTTGTGAGTGGACATCGGGGGGATACGAGTTTAGTGAAAGGACATGTATTAAGTTCTTATGTAAGAGTAGACGAGGGTAAGAGAAAACGACTCACCGGTGCGTTTGGAGGAGAAATTGAAACGGAAGGGGTTGTCAGTATTAAAAGTAGCAACTGTGCCCTAGAAATGAAGCTACACGTAGTCAACGTAACCGCCGGAATTCCAGCAGATGGACTGTTAGGAAGAGATATTTTGTGGCAAGGATCTGTTATAGACACCAGGCGTAGTGAGCTGGTACTCGATTCACCCACAGGAGGCAGAGTAGGGTTTACTCTTACAACTAATTATTGCACAAACCTGATAGGAACAGTGGAGCAGATAACAATGCCAGCACGCACAACAGGGGCAGTGAAGATGCATGTAGTTGCGCCGGACGGAACATAATAGATTGTTTCATATATTTAGACGACATCGTCGTGTATGTCAAAAATTTAAAGCAACACGAAGAAAGGATGTCCAGAGTGTTGGAAGCTTTAAGAAAGAGCCAACTGAAACCAAAAACCGAGAAATGCCAATTTCTGCGAAAGGAAGTGGTATATCTCGAACATCATTGTCCGAAAAGGGCGTGTCCCCAGATCCGGGAAGGGTGGAATGTGTTAAGAACATGCCCGCTCCGCGAAATGTAAAGGAGCTCCAAGGGGTGTTAGGTTTCATTAACTATTATCAAAAATTTATTCCAAATGCCGCAAAAATCATGCTGCCCATGACAAAACTACTACGGAAGGGCGAGAGTTTCAAGTGGACGGTGGACGTACTCGATTGTTTGAAAGGGATTATACTTAATCCACCAGTACTCCGGTACGTAGATTTTTCGAAACCAATCCGACTGACTACTGATGCTAGAGGGGTGCTTTAGGAGCAGTATTGTCTCAGGAGGAAAAGGGAGAAACATTTCCAATATATTTCGCCAACAGGGGGTTAAATGAAGCAGAGCTCCGCTATTCCACTATTGAGAGGGAATTTTTGGCCATTGTGTGGGCCACCAAGGTGTTCAGACCATACCTGGGTAGAAGTTTCACGGTAGTCACAAGCCACTCAAAGGAATAGCCAACCTCAAGGACCAAACGTCACGTTTGGCGAGATTCCGGCACAAATTATCAGAATTCGATTTTGAAAACACATATAAACCTGGCAAGGACAATGCTAACGCGGATGCCTTGAATCGGATTCCGCAGGGTCGAAACGACACAAATACAAACGTAGTCACCAGGGCTCAGACCCAAGCTAAAAATAATTCAAATCAAAGGGAAACCGGGGGCAAGAATACCGCCGAAAAACCCCCAAGTCGACCTGAAAAGGTCCAAGTCCTGAACGACCAGGACCAGATCAGGGAAGTCCTTTACCAGTTCCACGACTCGCCACTAGGAGGGCACAGGGGTGTCACTAGCACAACTCGTCGAATAAAGCGACAATTCAGTTGGCCAAAAATGCGGAGCGTGATCCGCGAATACATTGCAGCGTGTGCACAGTGTCACAAAAATAAGGCAGGAAGAATAAATAAGGCTCCCATGCAGATTACGGACACAGCTTCACGTCCGTTTGAGAAGGTATACATGGACATAGTGGGTCCATTACCAGTAACTTGCAATGTGAATAGGTATATATTAACCTTTCAAGACGATGTGTCAAAATACATGACATGCATACCGCTGGTGGGCACGGAAGCGTCCACCATAGCGCAGGTTTTCTTTTCGGAAATTATAGCCCGATATGGGATTCCATTAAAATTGGTCACAGATAACGGCACAAATTTCGTGTCAAATCTATTAAAAAGTGTGTGTAAGATGCTTGGCATTAAAAAGCTGCACACAAGTCCGTATCACCCGCAGGCAGACGGGGCGCAAGAAAGAAGCCACCGACCTCTTGCAAAGTACCTGCGAAACTTCGCTAAAGAAGACGGTACAGATTTGGACCAATGATTGGGTCACGCGATGTACGTGCACAACCACACCCCACATGCCGCCACATATTAAACGCCAACAAAAATTTTGTTCGGTTTTGAAGTGGACATACCTACAAATTTAATAAGAAAAGCCGATCCGATTTATAACGCAGAGGACTTCCCGTCACTCATGAAGTACCAAATTCAGAGGTCACATGATTTAGCGAGAGAAGCCCTAGACGAAGCGAAGGTGCGATCAAAGAAGCACTACGACAAGAAAGTACGACAGAACACGTACAAGACAGGGGAACATATTCTAATTAAGAATCATGCGCGGAAAAACAAACTATCCCCATTATGGGATGGCCCTTTTGTAATCACCGGGATAACCGGCCCGGTTAACGTAACTATTCGAATCCGGGGTCGCGACAAAACGTAAATTCGGTGAAAAGATTTTTCGTGAGATCACGAAACTTTAAAGGGAGCGTAGACGCATCCAAGAAGCAACCACAAAACGTGTAAAAGTTGCAATTGCTGATTTTTATGTGTAAATTTTTATGTACAATTTTTGTGTAAAAGTTTTTTTTTTTTCAATTATATCTCATTTTGAAAAAGTATGCCAGCCTGCACGATTAGCCCAACACCCGGGTTACCGCAAATCATTTTTATATAAAAAAGAAGTAGCTGTAAAAGGTAAATGTAGCAACTTAGGTAAAAGAATCGATTCGAAAGAAATGGATAAACCAAACACTAATAGCCGGCCAAGTGCCGAGGAAAATTTATAAATGGGGCAAGAAAAGCCATTCTTCTTTTAAACGAGTTAAAGATTAAAAATTTATTTATTTGTCGTGTGAGTATGCCGACACACTACCAAAACAAACAAAATTATTAATGATTTTATTATTAACATTTTCTGTTCATTTTATTGCCAACTTCAGCAATTGCATTAAGGATGACCTACGACAACATTCGGAGCGAACGAAAGCAGTGAACAATTCAAGTTCATGGTCAACCAATGTTCTGATGATCAAACAAAAAATCCATTGTTTTGTTTTGATTTTTTTTTTTTTTTGTTTTCTTTTATTTTCAGAAGGGCTATTTCAGCAAAGAGAGGACGGTTCAGGTTTAAATTAATAAAAAAAAAAGTATGCAAAACCAGCAGCAATGAATATCCATTCATTGTTGATGGTGAATTAATTGTCAAGAAGTGTCTTATTTAGACAACGTATTAACAAACATTTTCATTCAGAAAATGTCCAAGTTAATACAACTGTATCAAAAGCGGTTAAGCTTCTGATCAGAAAGAGAAGAGCAAAGATCACACAAAGATACACAAGATACACACATTTTACACTGCCCAACACTTTCAGCTTTGATTTCTTTTAATTAACCCGACCGTTCAGCGTTGCCACGAGTATAGTTATTCTACATTTTAAATGCTCACAAATTGTTTTGTTTTGAACCATAAAACGAAAAGTGTAGTATATATCGCACCCTTGCTACTAAATCGGCACAATTCAAAATTTCACATTTCTCGAAAATCATTCAATCTCTCTTGAAACTAAGGAGAAATAATATTTTTTCTAATTTTATATTACTCTTAATCGAATGCTACATCAGTCAATACAAGCGTTAATTTTGTAGGTGTTGGGCTTCTTATAGAAAAATGCAATTCAACATAAAAAAATTGATTAAAAAAATTTTGAGTTGTGCAGATTTATTAGCAAGGGTGCGATATATATTATCTAAGTTTCAGTTATTACAATAATTTATTCGTTGCAAAATTCGAGTCAAATGACAACGCTGAAGACGGCCAACGAGAAACCAAACGACCCAATAGGGAAAAAGAAGAAACGTAGAATCGGTGACCAGTTGTATGAAAGATTGGGAATTTGACGAAGTAAAGTTTCGTTTATTTTTTCATGTTATATTCATCTTAACGTAACGTAACACAAAAAAAAAATATATATTATATATATATTATAATAAAAGTTTTGTCGAATTTAAATATTATTCAATTTAACGTAACATAAAGTCTTGTTCAAATTTTTATTTTTAAGTTCAATTTATTATTTTTAAGTTCAAAGGGCAGCCGTTTAGGCTAGCGTTAAGAAAATTATGTATTGAAATAGTCAGAAACTTGGACTCTAACGAGACAGAAAGGGAGAATATGGGTAATTTAAGGACCAATTATATACACATAGTATATAAAAAATAAAATATATAAAAAAAAATGGTTTTGAAAAAAAAAATTATTAATAGAAAAAAAAAAAAAAAAAAAAAAACAGTTGAAACAAAAAATTTTATAACAAAGAATGAAAAAAAAATAAAAAAAAAACAAAAAAAAAAAAAATAAAAACAAAAAAAAATTTATGAGAAACTATTAAAATCTATACACAGAAAATCTTAATTTTAAGTTATGACGGCAGCGAGGGATCCAGCCAGAAAGTTCACAGCAGCTTTTTCGTCAGCAGCGCTTGGCAGACTACCTCTTCCTCCTTATCGCCGAACGATGTGCTTCATGTTGTATCGGTGCTGCAGACCGGTTTGGTTTTCTTTTGCTAAACATCGCCTCGTCATACATACTCGGTGGTAAAGAATACAAATATGAATCTGCCAGTAGATGGCTGACTCTGACCATCATCCGGCCATTCGATCCTGGCGGAGCTTTGGATTACCGACATACGAGCCAAAGTTATAGACTTTGGCCACCTGATGCGCTCTGCGTATCACCAAAGAGGTTCCGACACGAGTTGTCCACCTCATACCGCCGCTCCGTCTCGAGTCATCGGTTGCGTAGCGCAAGGCGGGCAGTATGTTGGTTTTTTCGCCGTAGCCACTTTGAAGCCGGGGCTTTAAAGAACGGCAAAATAACCAATCTTGTTGAGTACCTTTTTCGCGTACGACTGCGCTAACTGGCAGCGCTGCCTGGGAGCACTGCGCGCTGCCCTCTTCACTGTCGAAAAAGTCTCTTCGCGTTAACAACTCACCCACGCGCCGGCAAAAACGTTAAAACCACAAAGATCAAATCAAAACAAAAAAAAATGCGAAATTTGAATTTAATTTTAATCTTTCTTAACTTGACTTCCCCCTCGTGATTACTACCTCGCCGTGGTGAGGGGGCCCAGTACGTGCAATGAATCTCCGAGCGATGCCGGACAGGGCCACCCATACCGGTAAGGTCGTCAGAGGAGCACCGAAGCCAAACGTAATCGGGGCAAACGGGAACAACGCCCCATTGTCGAGCATGTAGACGAATCAATTCATGTCAGAGTAAACTGTAAATCTTCTTACCCCCGGTGTGCTTCCTACTGAAGCGCACCAAACGGCACGACCCGGAAAAACTATTTGGTATTGACGCCACGGAGCTGGTGGCTGAGGTATTGCTGGATCTGAATAAGGGGAGTGAAATCCTACTGAAATGACTCCAGCGCTAATGCCTCGGCCATCTCCCGCCCCGTTAAAACCCTGGCTAGGTCTCAAAGTACGTTCAAAACTTGTCACCATTCAGTTGGCGGTGTAGGTGCGGTTGACTTCTGTCCCGCTTAACGCTGGTCTGGCTCTGAGCACATTGCCCCATAAGGGCGTGTGCCAACCCTCGCATGGCCTCCCTGCTTGCAAAGATACCCATGGGACCTTAAGGCGACTACACAACAAGCGGAGATAGCGGCTTTGAGTTGGGGCCCATATCGCATGGACAATTCAAATCAACAAAACACCACAAACCAAGTCCAACCCGTCAGGGGGACAACCCAACACCCCTTCGGGGACGGGAGCAATCCCAAAAACGTCCAACCCGTCAGGGGGACAGAAAAAGTCCACCCCAGGTGGCTTTACAAAAAGTGGTACGCCCAACCCTAAAGGGGGGCCGCCACAAAAGAAAATTCTGAGGCAAAGTGTTATTGCTCTCACCACTCCGGTAAGAGACAGCACTTTGCCATCTACTTCGCGAGGCAATGGAACTGCTCCAACTGCCTCAAAGAGAACCACAGGACCTTCGGCAAGCAAGCCTGTCCTGAAGGTGAAGGAAGCCAGTGCTGCCTCCACGGCATCCAAGGCGACCAATGCCTCCACCCGGGCCTACAGGACGCGGAGATCTGCTCTGCGGATTCTCGCAAAGTACGAGAAGGTGGATCCGAACCCTTAACGGAAAGCGACAAGGCCTCCATTGAGTGGGCCAAGAAAAACGTCGCGGTTCGACCCGTGAGTCTGCCACCTGTCACAGGGGCAACTCAAAAACGGCAAAGGTCCGTAGAGACCACCACTCCCCCCATCTCTCAAGGTGGAAAGAGGCCCAGGCTTGCCACCAAGCCCAACGCAGGGGCACGACCCTATAGCGAGATCGCAAAGAACTCGCTAATATGGGCTATTATTGACGCCAATAAGAGCGACGGCACCATCTCCCCAGCAAACTGGAAGTTGGTACAATGGCTCTTATGCGCATCTACAGAGACGTTGTCCGTGCCCATCCTGGTCCCTCTCCCGTATGCAGGGACGCAGGATGGTATCAGGGCCACGTCAAGCTGATAGCTTGTGCAGATCAACGCTCAGCGGATCTGTACAAGCTTGCAATCGAGCAGGTAGGAGAGGTCTGGCCCGGCGCCTTGATAAAGGTGGTCACCAAAGACCAGATCCCTAGCCGACCTAGGTCAAAGGCTTGGCTACCTACCGAGCCATCGTCGCATGAGGAGATCCTCGAAGTGCTGAAGCTCAGCAACCTTGATCTCCCAACCCATGACTGGAAGGTGGTCAAGGTCGGTGAGACCCGCGGCAACATGCATGAGGTACTCATCGTGTTAAACGCCACGCTCCGCATCTACAAGGGCGACAAATCCAGCAACGCATCAAGTGGCTCAACATCAGCACCCCCTGCACCTGTGCAGGGAGCCGTAAGTCTCACCAGCCAAATGGAAGACAACTCGGTGAAAGAGGCCCTGCAATCCGACGACGGATGCAGTACAACCTCGACTGCCGAGCTGGCGGGGGACTTCTTCGATCTTGTCCTGGTTTCAGAACAAGAAGAAGTCTCCTCCTGTTCTGGTGACGAGGCCGAGGACCTGAACCAGACGATAGTCTGCCAGCCTAAGAATGGTGAAGGTATTGCAGATTAACCTTCACCATTCTAAGGCTGCGTCAGCAGCACTACTCCTCCGTCTGGCAAAATCAGGGGAGGACATATGCCTAATCCAGGAACCCTGGTTCTCGCAGGAACGGGTTTGTGGATTAAACCAACCAGGCTACACCCTGGTATCACCTGGCACAGGTAAGGTACGAGCCTGTATCCTAATTAAGAATTCAATTGACATGATTGCACTCAACAGGTTCTGCGATGACGACAACGCCAGCATAGCGGTCAGAGCGGGTGGTTCGCCACTATGGATAGCGTCCTGCTACATGGCGCATGACCATGGGCCTAACCCTCCAGGCAACCTTTTAAGGGCCTTGACAGCAGAAGCCAACAGGACACACACCCCCATAATCATAGGGGCGGATGCAAACTCCCATCATCAGGTGTGGGGCAGCACCGACACGAATGAAAGGGGTGAGTCACTTTTTGATTATATATTAAGCAACTGCCTTACAGTAGCTAACATAGGTGAGGAACCTACATTTTTGACCTCGAACCGTAGCGAGGTCCTAGACCTCACATTAATTAGTGAACGGTCATCTAGCCTTGTCCGGCAGTGGACGGTCTCTTCAGACTGCTCACTGTCAGACCTAGATATATTACCTTTATAGTTGGAGAGTTAGATACTAAAAATCCAACTAGGTTCACGAACAGGAAACGTACAAACTGGGAGAAGTTTCACTCCTCCCTTAAGTTTGCACTTGATCCGACACCTACTCCCATCCAGAGCATACAAAGCTTAGATGAAACAGTAGACACTTTCACGTTGGCCTACGAAACCGCGGCCAAAGCAGCATGTAACCCCGCTAAACCTAGGGGCAAACTTAAACCTCCCTGGTGGAATGCGGAAATCGCTATCCTTAGGAGGACATGTAGAAAATGCTTCAATGAAGCCAAAATAACATCGGACTGGCAACCCTATAGGAGAACCTCCGAATATTTAAGTACGTCGTCAGGAAAGCGAAGCGATCGTCCTGGAGAACCTTCTGTGATAAAATAGAAAGCATCTCCGAAACGAATCGCCTACGCAAAATCCTAAGCTCGTCGCCAAGGTACCCAGGTTGCATCCAAAGGGGAATGGGACCTGGACTGATACTCCCTCAGAAACCCTGGAGGTCCTCCTGGACACTCATTTCCCAGGTAGCTACCAGGAATCCGACCACAGACTTCCGTCCATACATCACTCCACGAATTCTTATCCCTCCCCCAGAAGGAGAATAAGTCAGAACCAAGTCAAATGGGCGATCAAATCGTTCGCCCCGTTTAAATCTCCTGGCCCAGATGGCATCATACCAGCCGACCTGCAACGCTCGTCGGAGTGGGCGATTCCCTGGCTTACAATGATTTACAACGCCTGTATGAAGTTCTCACATATTCCCGTTAAATGGCGGGAGTACAGAGTAATCTTTATACCTAAGGCAGGCAAAGCAAGTCATACGAAACCGAAAGACTTTCGTCCCATCAGCCTTTCATCCTTTCTTCTGAAAACTTTCGAGGGATCCTTGGCTACTTCATAAACGATACCATCAGTATCGATAAAATATCTGGATCTCAACATGCCTTACCAAAGGCAAATCTGTAGAGACAGCAATGCACAAAGTAATTCAACAAATTGAGAAATCACTTTCTCACAAAGAATATACGCTCAGTGCGTTTGTAGACATAGAAGGGGCGTTCAACAACGTCTGCCCACAAGCCGTGACGTCAACTTTAGCCAACTTAGGAGTTGATGGCACGATAAATAACATAGTGAAAAGTCTACTTATTGATAGGACTATCACTGCGTCGGTGGGGAACACGCAGCACAGCAGAAAAGTGGAGAGAGGAACACCCCAAGGAGGTGTCCTCTCCCCCCTTCTCTGGAATCTGGTTGTGAACTCTCTGCTAACTGTACTCGATGACATCAGATGCAATGTAGTAGCGTACGCAGATGACATTGCAATATCCGTCACCGGGAAGCATCTCGACATCATCTCGGATAGGATGTCTCAACATCTAGGAACACTCAGCCGCTGGAGCGGGGAGTGTGGACTAAAAATCAATCCTAATAAAACGGAACTCGTACTCTTCTCCAGAAGATACAAGATCCCATCTTTCAACCTACCAAAATTAAATGGGGTTGTCTTGAAACTAAGCAGCCAAGTCAAATACTTAGGGCTGATACTCGACTCTAAGCCCTATGGAGAGAAAACACCAAGGAGAGAGCCAGAAAAGCACTCTGTGCGTTATACTGCTGTAAAAGGGCAATAGGCACAAAATGGGGACTTTCCCCCAATTCTATACAATGGCTCTACCAAGCTGTGGTGGAACCGATCCTTCTATATGGCTCAACCTTTTGGTGGCCGATCACCTATAAATCATCGTATATTCAAGCCTTAGACAGGGGAGGAGACAGTCTGCTCTATTGATAACAAGAGCACTGAGAACTACCCCCCCAAGGCACTTTTTACAATCCTTTGTTGGCTACCAACATCACTCCTCATCAGACAACAAGCGAAGATCGCGGCTGCGCGATTGAACACCGTCTGCCGAGGACCAGAACAGACACTGGTCACTCACAAATCTTGACAAAAGATTTCAGAATCCCGACTGATGTGGACTATCGCACCCCTTCGCTCTGCTTCGAATGCGGATATACCACCCGCATACCGAGCAGGGAGGGTGGTGCGATGGTCTACAAATCAACCGGGACGCAATTGAAATTTATACTGACGGCTCTAAACTCGACTCAAGGGTAGGGTGCGGTATCTATTCTAACAGCTTAAACCTTAGTTCAGCCCTCCGTCTGCCTGACCACTGCAGTGTATTTCAAGCGGAGGTCATGGCCATTAACCACGCCGCCAGGTGGCTCATGTGTAATGAGATTTTGGCAGGAATATTTACATTTTCACCGACAACCAGGCGGCTATCAAATCCTTTGATTGCGGACTGGAGTCCACATCAAAATTTCCAAGAATGCCGGAAATCTCTCAACGAGATAGCGGAACATTCAGCGGTATCCATTTGCTGGGTACCGGGGGACAGGGACATTGAAGGAAACTGCAAGGCCGATGAACTTGCTAAGATGGCACATCGCTTCCAGAGACCTCCTTTTCTAACATAGGAATCCCACTGGCTACAGTGAAATTCCGCATAAAAGAAGAATATCTCGACCTGGCAAATAAGCTTTGGGTCGAAGAAGATTTCTGCAGGATCACTAGACAAACCTGGCCGTCTCTGAATAAGAGAGACCAGTAACCGGGAAACTCAGCAACACCTCCATCCATCGACGGTATCAGTTCTCACCGGCCATTGCCTGTTCGGCAGACATGCCGCAAGGCTGGGAGCCCCATACAATGTTTTGCCGGAGCTGTCGCTCGGAGGAGGGGAGGAATCCATTCTCCACCTCCTGTGTCAGTGCCCGGCCTTAGCGTCAAAAAGACTGTCTCTACTGGGACACACCTTTCTGACCAGCCTCACCGAACTGTCAGAAATCAAAATTTCAGACATCGCGCGGTTCATCAGGAAGTCAAATTGGCTTCCATAGGAAGTAGAAAGGGGATGTCGTGTCTCTATGGTACCACAAAGGGCCTATCTGTGAGCCTACGTGAGCTATAAGCTGCCGCACCAACCTACCTACCTAACTTGACTTAATCGAATACAATGAGACAAAAAACCCCATCGGGAAAACTAAAATTTAACCAACGAAAAACAAAAGGAAAAAAAACCCAAATTTGAAATTATTGAATAAGTGAAAAGGCCAAACGAAAAGAATTAAAGTGAAAAAAAAGAAGAAGTTGAATTTTATTAAGATAAACGAAAAACCAAAATTTGAAATTCATAAACCGAAATATCGTCGCGCAAACCGTATAAATCGACGTACCCCGGCATCCCCCACGGTCAGCAGCGGAGTACCAGGTCGTCCTTTTTTATCTGAAATCAGACAATCATCACCATCACATCGTCATCATCATTGCTATTAAATTGATCATTGCTTTCTTCATCATCATCATCTAATCTTGAACAGAATCAA
>CM035806.1:59293230-59394961 GCA_020466095.1 Chlorops oryzae | reverse complement strand
TTCGACACCGTATCATCATCAAACGGTAGGCTCAGTAGAACGATTACATCGAACATTTAACGAATAAGTACGTACTTATATATCAGTAGAAAAAACTGATTGGGATGAGTGGTTGAAATATTTCACTTATTGTTATAACACAACCCCATCTACAGCACATGGCTACTGCCCGCTCGAATTAGTTTTCGGTAAAAAACCACCCAAGTATGAATTTCTATCACATACAACAATTGAGCCAATCTACAATCATGAGGCATATAATAAGGAAGTTAAATTTAGACTCCAAATAGCACAAGAAAGAGCTCACAGAATATTGCAACAAAGCAAGCAAAATTCAAAAAATTATTATGATAAAAATGTAAATAGTATAAACATAAAGATAGGAGATTTAGTTTTGGTTAAGGATGACACAGGTCATAAATTCGGCAATGCATATAGGGGCCCTTATAGTGTTGAAAAGATAGATGATAGAAATAATTTTCATTTATAATGTAATAATAAAACTATTATTATACATAAAAATAGACTTAAGCTATTCAATAAAGAATAAAAAAAAAAAATATATATATTTATATAATATATATAAATTATATAAACTAGTATTTCCCGATATTCATCATCAACATATTCAAATTTGTAATAATCGATATGTAAATCGATTAAACTTGGACAAGACCAACGAGCCGTTCTTTTTCTTATAGCGAAACGCGAGTGTGCAACAAGTTAAAGTTTTTTTCTTTGCCTTTTTTTCTTATTTCTAGTTGTTCCTTTATAACTTTCCTTTTAGTCAACAGTTAATTTCAGTCATTATTAAATAATAAGCTATATAAAGAATAATTTTCTCATTAAAACTTTTAAAATAAGACATAAAATACTCTTAACCTTCACGTCTTATTGTCTCGCGACAACATTCTTTAACTTTCGAGTTTCGAGACCGCTATAAGAAAAAACAAAAAAAAAAAAAAAAAAAAAACAAGTAAGAAAGCTAAAGTCGGTCAAGCCCGACTTTGAAATACCCAGCGTCCCGACATTATGAGCGCACTATGTTTTGCTTCTCTATTTGTGGGCGTGGCAGTGGGAGGGCAACATAAATTATTTCCCTACACCTTTCATTCGCCTTGGTGAACCTATGTTGCGAATTTGAAGCTTCTACGCCTTTTACTTCGGAAGTTACGAAAAAGCTTTATTTGTGGGCGTGGCAGTGGGCGGGCCACAAAAAATTTTTTCCTACACCTTTCATTCGCCTTGGTGAACCTATGTTGCGAATTTGAAGCTTTAACGCCTTTTACTTCGGAAGTTACGAAAAAGCTTTATTTGTGGGCGTGGCAGTGGGCGGGCCACAAAAAATTTTTTCCTACACGTTTCATTCGCCTTGGTGAACCTATGTTGCGAATTTGAAGCTTCTACGCCTTTTACTTCGGAAGTTACGAAAAAGCTTTATTTGTGGGCGTGGCAGTGGGCGGGCTACAAAAAAATTTTTCCTACACCTTTCATTCGCCTTGGTGAACCTATGTTGCGAATTTGAAGCTTCTACGCCTTTTACTTCGGAAGTTACGAAAAAGCTTTATTTGTGGGCGTGGCAGTGGGCGGGCCACAAAAAATTTTTTCCTACACCTTTTATTCGCCTTGGTCAACCTATGTTGCGAATTTGAAGCTTCTACGCCTTTTACTTCGGAAGTTACGAAAAATCTTTATTTGTGGGCGTGGCAGTGGGAGGGCAACATAAATTATTTCCCTACACCTTTCATTCGCCTTGGTGAACCTATGTTGCGAATTTGAAGCTTCTACGCCTTTTATTCACAAGTTACGATAAGACCTTATTTTTGGGCTTATTTGTGGGCGTGGCTCGAGGAGGGCGGCGTCCATTTTTGCCAGGATATGTCCCTTTTCGTAGTTTACCAGCACACCAAATATCAATGGAATGTGTTGAGTGGTTCGCAAGTTACAAGCCGTTTCGGAGGAGATCCGACCACGGACGGACGGACAGACGGACAGACGGTCAGACGGACATGTCTAAATCGATTCAGTTTTTGATCCTGATCATTTCTATATATATTTTCTATATCTCCGGAGCTTAATTCTCCCTGTTACAAGATTTGCACAAAACTAATATACCCCGCTTACGCTGGGTATAAAAACCGCATAAAATGGTACGATTGAACCTTAATGGAAATTGCTCGAAATGTGAAGTATTCGATAACGACCGCATGGTACAGTGCGACACGTGTGACCAGTGGTTCCATTTTGAATGCGTGGGCGTGGATGAGAGGATTCAAAACGCAAACTGGAATTGCGACACATGTTCGAGTCGGATCATACCACAAGATCCCGAAGTTGCGCCGACCATCGCACGGGCCAAATCTATGAAGAAGTCCGCTGAAAAGTCCAACAAAAAGGGTACATCAGCTACCAAGTCGTCCGAGACGACAACAACTACAACGGATACCACAGCAGCAACCTTCAATCGACCTTTAATGGAAAGCGCAACAAGAGCACCAACCAAAATTATTCCAACAACAGCATGTGCAGATGTACAGTTATCAGTGCTGACACCACAGGTAACAACAACACATACAACTAATCGACAGTTAATCCGTCCAATGGAAGCGTTGTCGCAACTCTCTTTGGAAACATTTATGTGCAACACAACTCAAACGTCAGCCAACATCGGACAGACGCAACATTTCGATTCGATGCAACAAAACGAGCAGATCGAAGGAATGCGAACTTCCAAATCGATGCAACAGGGCAAGCCAATCGAACAAATAAGACAGTTCGATTCGCGACAACAGAGTAAACAATTAGAATTAGAGTTGTTGGAAGAAGAAATTCGCATAAAGCAGGAATACCTTCAACGTAAATACGAAATTCTCAGTCGTATGGGACACAACAGCGGACTGCAAGCAACATCAATGTCTGGGCCTACACCATCGCAGATCGCAGCACGTCAAGTTCTTACGCAAGGTCTGCCAGAATTCAACGGCGATCCGGAAGACTGGCCTTTGTTCATATCAGCGTTTGAAAACACAACACATATGTGCGGCTTCACAAATGCGGAGAATTTAATACGGTTACAGTCCTGCCTGAAAGGGAAGGCAAAAGAGATGGTGAAATGCAGGTTACTACTACCAACGATGGTCCCCGAGATTATATCGATTCTCAAAACATGTTTTGAACGTCCAGAACTAATCATCGAAAAAATGATCGAGAAAGCAAAACAACTTGCACTACCTAAGGCAAAACTCGAATCTCTAATCGACTTTGGACTCGCCGTCAAAAATGTAACGTCGACAATAGAAGCTTGTAATCTGAACGAATATCTTAATAATCCACTGTTGGTAAAAGAATTCGTTGACAAGCTCCCTAACCATTACAAATTATCGTGGGCAATGCAGCCAGCCACCGGAGAACCTGCCGTAGCGGCCTTCAGTAAATGGCTATTCTCTCTTGCAGAAGCAGCATCAAAAGTAGTAACTCCAACGATTACCAAGGCGAAAGGCGCAGTAAATGTACACACGGCAGAGAGCAACACCAAATACACCTGCATCGTATGCAAAGCTGACCACACGCTAGCGAAATGCACGAAATTCAGCGAACTCAGTCTGGATAAAAAATGGGAAGCGGTCAAGCAGAACAAATTGTGCAGAAAATGGTTGAAGTCACATCGGCGTAAATGTTATTCGGATCGAGAATGTGGTGTGGAAGGATGTACAGCAAAACATCACCCCCTTCTACACCACCCAAGCAACACTGCAACACAAGTAAGTCAAGTCAATACACATAATGCAAACGGGCCTACGCTTTTCCGAATTATTCCAGTGAAAGTCAGAGGCAGTCAAGGGACGATTGATACGTTCGCGTTCCTGGATGAGGGCTCATCGATAACCCTTATAGAAGAGGAGCTTTTCAATCAACTGGGCATCAATGGCGTAAGGAAACCGCTGCACATTAAGTGGACTGGAGCTGCGACACGCCAAGAAGATTCAAGTATCTGTGCATCGGTACAACTGATCAACGTAGAAAATGGCAGAGAATACACGCTTCATGACGTTCAGACGCTGAAAAACCTCAATCTTCCCGTACAAACACTCGCAATCGAGGAACTTAAGGAGACGTATCCATATTTAAAAAGGTTGCCTATCCGATCCTACATCAAAGCCAAGCCGCTTATATTAATTGGAGCAGATAACTGGAACTACGCCGTTCCGCTAAAATTAGAGAAGGCACGAACCACCAACCAATTGCTACCAAGACCCGCCTAGGCTGGGCGTTGCAAGGATGCGCCACAGATAAAACTGGACAATATCACCTTAATTTCCACCAATGCGAATGTGAAGTCGGATATGAGCGGCTCCACGATCTCGTGAAACGCTCTTTTAACCTAGAGGTAGTGCCACGAGCTCTTACGTCTAAGGAGGACGAGCGAGCGCTACAAAAATTACGTTCATCATGTAGGGAGGTTGGAGGGAGATTCCAAATTGGATTTCCGTGGCGCGATGAGGAAGCAACCTTAACAGAAAGCTTCAACACGGCGAATAAGCGACTGAGGTGCCTGGAGAGAAAATTTAGAACAGACCCCGGCCTAAAAGAGAAGATGCAAGTTGAAGTCGAAAAGCTCCTAGCGAAAAACTACGCAAGGAAAATTGACAAACAAGAACTCTCGGTACCGAATAAGCGAACTTGGTACCTCCCAATCTTTGTCACTACAAATCCCAATAAGCCTCACAGAGTGCGTTTGGTTTGGGACGCAGCAGCGAAAAGCAACGGTAAAAGCCTCAACGATTTCCTCCTTAGCGGGCCAGACCTTCTTACGCCGCTGGTGAATATTCTGCTAACATTTCGCGTGGGTAAAATTGGCATCTCTGGCGACATCGCGGAGATGTTTCACCAAATTAGAGTCCAACCAGAGGATGTTCATGCACAACGCTTTCTGTGGACCAGCCCAGATGGGGAACAACCGGACGTATACGTAATGGAAGCGCTTACCTTTGGAACGAATTGCGCACCATGCATAGCACACTTCATCAGGAACTTAAATGCAGACAGATTCGAACATCAATTTCCTGAAGCTGTTGCCGCAATCAAAAATTCGCATTACGTCGACGACTTTATAGAAAGTGCCGATTCCAGAGAAGAAATACTTAAATTATGCAGAGACGTCAACTCGATCCATACATCTGGCGGGTTCCATATTCGGAACTGGATATCCAACTGTGCGGATGTGGTGAAAGAACTGAATAAGGACAGCCAATCGGCACAGCCACCTGCCAAGCTCCCAGAACCCGAGAAAGTCCTAGGTATGTACTGGGACGCAAATACTGATCAGCTTAGATATCTTTGCAGATTCGCCCGTCTAAAACGTAATATACTCGCGCCTGATGTCACGCCCACCAAGCGAGAGGTCCTGAAAGTACTAATGTCAATCTATGATCCCCTCGGCTACATATCATGCTACACCGTTGGCCTTAAAGTTTTACTGCAGTCTATATGGAGATCTGGCCTCGGATGGGATGACGACCTGTATGGTCAACTACTCGACGAATGGAATGAGTGGAAGCGAACGACGGACAGCATAAAACAAATCGAAATTCCTCGCTGCCTGAGCCCTTCGCTGAAAGATGCAAAAAGAGTGGACGCAAGCGAGAACGCCTACGCAGCAATCTGCTACCTTCGGAGGGAAACTGAACTGGGGGTAACTTTATCTATAGCCATGGCGAAAGTGAAAGTTGCACCATTAAAACCTATTACAATACCACGAATGGAGCTACAAGCAGCGACGATAGGAGTGAATCTTGCCCAACAAGTATACAAAATCGATCGTATACCAATTAAGGATAAGATTTACTGGACCGATTCTAGGACAGTTCTAAACTGGCTCCGAATGGATCCTCGTAAACTGAAGCAGTTCGTTATGTTCAGAGTAGGGGAGATACTGGAACATACGAACATTGACCAATGGAAGTGGGTTCCAACCAAGCTTAATCCAGCGGATCTGGCAACGAAGACCTTTCGCAACAACAAATTCCAGCAATGGTTCGATGGTCCAGATTTCCTCCGCACAAAGCCAGAAAAATGGCCAATATGCAACGGGTTGACACTGACAGACGTAAGTGAGCTACGTCACGTTCTTGTCATACGCAACACACCGATCACCACTCTCAACTTCAACGTGACATATTTTTCCAAATGGAGAAGACTTTACCGAGGCGTAGCAAACTGGATCCTGTATGTCGAACTATTGAGGAAACGCCACACAGCTGACATCCCTCCAAGCTCATGTCATCAACGAAGCCAACAAGCGAAGAATCTGCTGTACCGTCATGCGCAACTGAGTGCGTATTCGAAGGAAATCGAAAATCTGAGTAAAGGAAGCGGGATTCCAGTTAGTTCAACATTAATATCGTTGAACCCGTATTCAGATGAAGCAGGAGTACTACGAATGAGGAGTAGAACTGAACGTCTCACAAATCACGAAGATGTGGTAATACTCCCAAAAGGACATCATACAACTCTTCTAATTGTTAGGGACATTCACGAAAAATATCACCACCAGCTACACGAAGCAGTAGTCAACGACATCAACACAAAATTTTACATTCCACGCCTCAGAGTATTGTACAAAACTATTCGCAAAAATTGCAGTCGATGTAAAATCCTAACGCCAGTCCCGAACCAACAAATGATGGCTTCATTACCCACAGCACGGCTTAGAGTATTCGTACGTCCATTTACATGCACGGGAATTGATTTTTTCGGACCACTAACCGTCAACGTTGGACGTCGCCACGAGAAACGCTGGGGAGTTGTCTTCACATGTTTAACAGTTCGAGCGATTCACATCGAAAATAGCGCACTCGCTGGACACAAGCTCTTGCGTTATGGCCATCCTGAATTTTATATCGCGCCGTGGCGTTCCGAAGGAAATCTATACGGATAATGGTACCAACTTTAAAGCGACCTCAAAATTGGAACAGCAACACTACACCAACCTCGACTACCCATATATCTCTAAAAAATTTGATGAAATACATTGGTTCTTCAATCCTCCGGCCGCCCCCCACATGGGAGGGGCGTCGGAACGCTTGATCCGCTCAATTAAAACCGTTCTGTTCAGCCTCCATGAATCGACCAGCTTCAGCGACGAGACACTGAAGTATTCCCTATGCGAGGTAGAGTTCATTATCAACTCCAGGCCACTGACGTTTGTTTCCCTTGAAGTCCATAACGATGAGGCCTTAACTCCCAATCACCTTCTCCTTGGCTCAGCAAGTGGGTATAAGCCCCTCTGCGAAGGGACCACTTGTCTCAGAAAATCACGGCAACAAGCTCAGACATTTGCGGAAATATTCTGGCAGCGATGGCTCAAGGAATACGCACCGATAATAGCGAGACGTGGGAAGTGGTTCTCAAAGAAGCCTCCTCTAGAAAAGGGAAATGTTGTCACCGTAGTGGACGAAAGATTGCCGCGAAATTGTTGGCCCAAAGGCGTTGTGGAGAACGTAACATTGGCACAAGACGGGCAAGTCCGCATGGCTAAAGTGCGAACTCAGTACGGAGTCATGGAAAGACCCTCTGTTAAACTAGCATAACTGGAAGTTGGCGCGTAGTTATGAGCAGCACCCGAGGTTTACTCATGGGGAGGAGACTGTTGCCACCACCCTGCATATAAACTAGTATTTCCCGATATTCATCATCTACATATTCAAATTTGTAATAATCGATATGTAAATCGATTGAACTTAAACAAGACCAACGAGCCGTTCTTTTTCTTATAGCGAAACGCGAGTGTGCAACAAGTTAAAGTTTTTTTCTTTGCCTTTTTTTCTTATTTCTAGTTGTTCCTTTATAACTTTCCTTTTAGTCAACAGTCATAAAATACTCTTAACCTTCACGTCTTATTGTCTCGCGACAAAATATATGTATACTTATATATAATAATAAAGATACAAGATACACATACCTATATACACACATTTAAAATTGTGAAACCTTAGAATGATCATACAATTGTAAAATCATTCTTTTAAAGGATGGGAGGTGTGGTGAACGAATGACATTTCAAAGCATAAAGAACAAACGCACTGAAGTCGCCGAACCTCACGCGGTGCAAAAGCTTAATAAACAAATGTACTCAGAATGCCGAAGCTCACGCGGCGCATCATATTTCCAACTTGGTTCATTGCGCTTCGCTCAAGTCTTATGTTCGCGATAAGCACAGTACAATTTAAAGTCACTGAACCCCAAAAGTGCATAGCGTTTGGAATGCACTTGTTGATTCAATAAACAATACTTCGATGCATTTGGTGTGGTTAGATTCATTGACCACTTTTGCATGAAAATCGATATGTTCATTTATCGCCGAATTTTCCTTGCTTTGAATATTGCAGACGTAAGATATTTTGTTTAAGAAACCTTTATTTAAGCATTTTTGTAAACATCCAAAATAGGTTTAAACATGTAGTATCCAAGAATTTACAACCTATCGATTGGTACCAAATTTCTTAAATTGAATAATGGTTGAATTGTTAACTCGCAAAGACTTTTATTTTTGACAAAAAAAAAATATTTGTCTCAGTTTAAAAGTTATCGTTTGACTAGAAACATAAAACTCAATATTTAACAGTAAAATTTTTTCAAATAAAATAAAAGTCAAAAAATGTCGGGTTTTGTTAAACTTTTATTATAAAAATTATAACTGTTACGGTCCCTGTTTGTGAGTCTAAGCGAGATCGCGACTCACAACACACTCCATCAAGAAAACCTTCGTTGTACACCACAAACACTTATGAACATAATACGCCAACGATTCTGGCCCATAAAAGTAAAACAAATGACAAGATCCATCGTAAATCATTGCATCAGATGCAGAAGAGCAAGACCAATTTTATATAATGAAATCATGGGTCAATTGCCAGCTGTACGCGTGGAGCCAGCTAGACCCTTTTTAACTACAGGAGTGGATTAATGTGGACCGTTTAAAATCCATTTCAACATAAGAGGGAAGCACCCTCAAAAGGCATACGTCGCCATCTTCTGCAGCTTTGTTACAAAGGCAGTGCATTTGGAGTTGGTGTCCAATCTTTCAGCAGAAGCATTTGTTAGAGCACTGAAACGTTTCAGAGCCCTAAAAGGACACTGCAAGGCCATGTATAGCGACAACGCAAAAAATTTTGTTGGCGCTCGAAACTTAATTCAGGAGGCTGTCCTAGCGCCCGACGCACAAGAAAAGATAATGAAGACCTGTAGCATGAAGGGAATCGAATTCCGTTTAATTCCTCCCATATCTCCTCATTTTGGCGGGCTGTGGGAAGAAACTGTCAAGTCAGCAAAACATCTATTGATTAGAACAGAGTCGGGCAAATCGTTGCTCGCGAGTAATACTCATATATGTATACAAAAACCAAACAGTGCTGCCGAGCCCCTACAATTGAATCGAAAATATTACGATTTTCGAAAGTTTTAATACAATGCCATTGTTGATGTTCAATACTTTTTTAGGGAAATCAAATTTCAGCGAAATTTTGAGCTAAATACATAAGATTTTATGTTTATCAATGTAATTGATCACCTCAAAATCTGTTCTCAATTTTTGTTGTCAAATTATAATTATTTTCGATTTATTTGAATTGTTGTTTAGAAAAAAGTATCAAATATTTTGATACGCTTTTAAAAATTGTTTGTGCCATTTTATTTTAAGTCAATTGCAGCCCTGACCAGCAATGACTTCACAAATTTGGCTTCAGTTGTGTATTGAATTTCATGAAGGTGGGTCTATGTTCGCATGTTTTTACATTTTCAGGTACACTGCGCAATTATTGAAAAAGTTTAAAACGGAATGGAAAAATAAATATTTGTTTTCATTAAATGAAAGGGGAGCTTCGGAATGTTTAATTTGTAGACGTGAGATTGCTGGCAATCGCTTATTTAATATTAAAAGGCATTATGAGTCTTGCCATAAAGACTTTGATAAGTATCAGGGTGCAGATCGAGAGACATTAATTGACGAACTGCAATTAATTTCAAGCAATGGTCCTTCTGAAGTCGATAAAAATCCAATCGATAAGGCATCGATAAAAGCTTCTTATTGCGTTGCGATGGGCTTAGCAAAACATTGCAGACCATTCGATGATGGAATATTTTTTAAAGACCTTAGCATAGACGTACTTAAGTGCTTTGGAGATGAGGGGTATAAACTGTTAGAAGTCTACAAAAAGTTGCCGTTGTCACGCCGCACTCTTACTCGTCGAACGGAAGATTTGAGTTGTTTTATTCACTCTGAAATAAAGAAAAAGATTTTCAAAAGTAAATATTTTTCGATTTGTATTGATGAAAGCACTGATGTGACCGATATTTGTCAGTTGATTATTTGCATAAGATGCATCGATGAAAAATTCAATACATATGAAGGTTTTTTGTCAGTCGAGTCTCTGCATGGAAATGCTAAAGGAGAATCAATTTACGAAGCTGTTGATAAGAGCGTATTTTCCTTCGCTGACAAAAATAAACTGTCGTCTGTATGCACGGATGGTGCTCCTGTGATGACTGGAAGAAAGGAGGGTTTTATCGGGCATCTATTGAAAAACATTATTGATGTTCCAACATTCCATTGCATCATACACCAACAAGTTTTGCTTTCAAAAAATTTAAAAGGAATGGAGACATTGAAAATCGCAGTAAAAATAATAAACAAAATAAGAGGTGGTCATAATGCACTATCCCACAGAAAGCTAAAGGTTTTCTTGAAAGAAATTGAAGCCGACTACAAGGACTTACTTTTGTTTACGGATGTCAGGTGGTTAAGTTGTGGTCGGAGCCTTCAAAGGCTGTTTGAATTGCAAAATGAAATTAAAATGTTTTTAGAAACAGGCAACTTCGCTGTGGAATTAGCGCAACATTTATATCGTTCCGACTTTTTACTGTCTTTAGCTTTGCTTTGTGACCTTTTTGAATTCATAAACCTGCTAAATCTTTCTTTGCAAGGAAGAGATAAACACATATTTGATTTAGTCAAATCAATAGATGAATTCGAAAGGAAACTATTAATTTTATACACGCAATTCCAAAACAAAGATTTGTCGAATTTCAAGAGGACAGCGGAGATATTTAATGAATATGCTAAGGATAACGAGCTTGAGCTTTATAATAATATTTTCATTGATTTGATAAAGGAATTTACAGGTAGGTTTAAAGATTTTGATAAAGTCCGCAAACCGTTGATCGTGTTCTCAAATCCCTTGCATTGTGAGGTTGAAGAACAGCCCGAAGAAATCCGTCAAAAATTAATTAAACTTCAAAATGATTTATTTTCCTCCATTGAAACAGGCTTCGATTTTGGAGAAATGTGAATATTTCCATTTATCCAAAAACTGTAGATTACATTTTGAAGTTGCATTCAATGTTTGGTACAACATATTTGTGTGAGAGTGCATTTTCTTTTATGAAACTCATAAAATCAAAACATCGAAGTCAATTATCCGATGCGCATTTGACGGACTTGTTACGTATTAAACTCTACAATAGCGAAATAAATCTTGATGATTTGGTAAACACAACGCAACCCGAGGAAACATAATTTTACGCAAGTGAACGTACAACTCAATCCCTATTTATACATATGTTCCTTCATCAGCGCAAAAAACAAATTTAACACACGTAACATTTTTCTTTGCCATTTACAACACAAAATTTCGCTCAGTGCCGCTACGAACACAAACGTTTGGCTAAAAGTGTTAGTGTGCCCGACTCTGGATTAGAAGCACAGAAGCGGCATCATTGACAGATGAACAACTACGCACTGCGATTGCCGAAATTGGAGCCATATTAAATTCCCGACCACTAATACCAACGTCCAACGATCCTAATGATTAAAACGCCTTAACACTAGGACATTTCTTGATTGGAGAGCCGATGATATCAACAGTTGATGAAAATATTGCTTAATCATCAAGCACGCTACAAACACATTGGAAAAGAGTCATTCAAATAAAAAACGAATTCTGGGATCGGTGGAGAAAGGAGTATCTGAAGGACTTACAGCAAAAACATAAGTGGAAGGGGCCAGTAACCAATATAAATGAAGGCACGATGGTCATATTAAAATAAGATAATCTTCCAGTGGCCATTGGCACGAATTATCAAAGTATACCGAGGAGAAGATGAAGTGGTTAGAGTAGTGGACGTCAAAACTGAAAAGGGGATTTTCAAACGTGCCATTCATCGCTTAGCTCCACTATTTTTAGAAACAAAAGGAGACGAAGAAATCAATCCTTCAATTTCAATTGAAGAAGAACAAAGGGATGCTCATTCACAGGAACAAGCAAATTCCGTTCTTATCAGCATCCCATTAGATCAAATCAAGAACACTAGCAGTATGGACCAGGAAGCAACGCCTGCCAAGCGTTCCCGACTAAGCTCAAATTTAGTATTCACAATTATCACCTTGCTACTTGTATCGCTTGCTCTTTGCAATCAGATAAACGTAACGCCTCTACCAAACAATCCCGGAATCCAATTTGATGAAATTGGTCAAGTCAAATTAATTAAGACAACCTGGAAAATAATTGTATATTTTAATTTAGAGCCATTCAAAAGGAATGTAACACTTTTGACTTCTGGAATATCTGATTTGATGGACACTTGCGCACAAAAAGGAAATCATCCACCTTGTGATCTGATGCCAAAACATCTTAAACGGATAGAAAATGATTAACAGTCAAGATTTGAAATTCTTTCCAAAAGAAAAAGACGCGGTGCCGTTGACATAATTGGGAATGTAGCTAATTCGCTATTTGGAGTACTTGATTCAAACTACGAGAAGCAAATGTCTTAAACGATCGCACACATTCAAGACAATGAAGAACACTTGGTAAAACTCTTAAAAAATCAAGCTTCGCTCGTGGACTCAACGGTTAACATTATAAAACAGGACCTGGAAAATATTAAAATTAAATTGAATGAAATAGATACACGACTAAACACAATTGGTGAAGAACTCGGAGCAGGCATAATTTATTCTACCCAAGCAATTATGAGCATGTGCGCCCAGCTACTAGCATTATCATCATCCCTTTTACAAACACGATCTTCAATTCTTGATATCTTAATTGATAGCCACCATGAAAAAGTGAACCCGTATGTTCTTACTCCTCATCATCTTTCTGAAGAAATTAGAAAAATCAGAATGCACCTTCCATTACATCTTCAGTTACCTACTATGCAAGATAACATTCTACAGTTCTACAAACTAATGGAAATTGATGAAGTAGTCGGACAAAATCACATCATTTTTACCATCAGTCCAGGATTAGCAAGTATATCATCTGCAATATTTAACACTAATCACTGAAAGAATAAATGGCATACTAATATGAATAAAAGTGCCCGCAAGATGGCTAGCTACCAACAATCACAGAGATGAATATTTCACTATGGCAGACAGCATCATCGAAGGCTGTACAGTGTACACACATAAACAGCAATTTTCTCCTATGCTCCAATATACAATCTACACGTCACAAAAAGTTCAACATAAGAAAATGTGAATTGGACATCCTTAATCAGGAACTAAAGCCTTCGTGTGAGCTGCAATGCACTAATCAAGATGTGGTGTGGCACCAGTTATACGACAAAAACAAATGGATATACGCCACCACCCAGGTATTGCGCATGACAGCAGTATGCGGTGAGCAAAGTGACGTCAAATCTTTATCCGGAATAGGCATGGTCGTACTTAAAGCAGAATGCAACCTGAAGGGTGACGACATAACCATTCATGGTCATCAACTTATATCGACAACACGAAAAGGCGGTTACACATCAATGGGAGTTTTATCTACAAATTTTAGCGAGAAACGTGTAGACCTCACAGCGTTTAGCTCATACGAATCAAAAATTGATGAGCAAACGAAAATTCAACAAACTCTCAAGAGCCACGATTTCAAACTACCAATGGAAGTGCAATCATCTGTCACGCACAGTCTAGGTATAGCATATGGATCATTGGGAATCGCCGCATGCGTATTACTTTTCGTCATCATCAACTACGGCAGGCGAAGATACAAGAGCAGAATTCGGCAGCTTGCTCCACAAAAACCACCACTAAAGCGTTCAACATTTGATATTCCACAATATGACGATAAAAGAGTCATCTAGAGGCAAAAGGAGCTAGATTAGATAATTAATTATAAATTTCAAAACCTCACCAAATAAAAAGGCACTTCCTTTGTTAAAAGTATTTTAATTCCAAAGAGCCAATTGGACTCAAGTTGTAGTCTATGTAAAATTTAAAATCAAATACGCGATTTCTCAGATCTACATGGGAAACGGTCTCTTTCTCGTAAAATTGTATATTCAGCAATTCATGTGAATACAAGGCGAGCAAATGCATACAGGGCCGAGTACGGGCTTCAATATTCGAATCTCGAGGCGGGAGTATATTGATACTCAACATAATGTGTTGTTTTGTTTTATTTATCAAGTATAAATTTCTGCGACGACAGAAGTGGCTCCCTTTTGAATGCTTTGTTTGCACTTTCGTTCATAAGGCGTTGAAATACCAAAGCAAATTCGAAGCCCATTGCACTTGCTTGATGCGATCAATTTATCAATATTGCAATTACTGCAATTTTATGTAAGAAATTTATAAAAAACTAAATTTTACTAAATCAGTATGTTCTACCTTTTTTGGCATTTTGTTATTAGTATATAAGAAAATTTTTCGTTCAATAAAGAGGAGTTAACAACCATAATTCAACGAGTTAATTCATGCTCTAGACAGGTACATGCGCTTGGCTAGAATAATTCAATTGTGCTTAAACACAAAGGCTTAACAGCCCATATTAGATTTAAGGTCTAATCACCAACAAAAATTTCAATGTGCGACTGCTCATACAAACCACTGTTGTGAATTGCAACTTTTCGTTTACTCACTGTTACGACCTAGCGTGAATCGAGGCAGCCAATCGTTTTCGCTTGAACAGCGATAACGGACAGAAGCAAACTAATGAAATGCAACGATCGAAGACAATGACACAATATCGTCACCAAAGCAGAACTAGAATGGAACCGCAGAATGTAGGTCAGCGGTTAATGAGAGCAAACGACTACGTCAGCACCAGTGTTATACGATGTTATGGGAGAAGGGGAAATCGAAATTGGGCAATAGGCGATTGCACAGCAGCAGTTCGTCATTTGCGGAAGTGTTCCAGTTTTGGCGAGAAAGTGCAGCCTAAGCACTTTCTACTTATAAAGAGAGAAGAATCAACATCGACAAAGGGACTCTTGATTCAGTATTCAAAGTCTTCAAACTCGGTGTGCACGTACTCACCCAAGGGCCACGACAGCGGAGCGTAGACTTAAGTGTTAGACAGGGGAATTAGGGAAGTCCTTCGAGTCAATTAGGAGCTAGAGTAGGATCTAAACATTGTAAATTAAAGTAATAAGTAAATCAATAAAAGGCCTTAAATGAATTCCCTGTGTCCTGGTTTTTGGTTTAAGACAGTTAATTCGTTAGCAAAGAATGATATTCTAAAATTTTGGTTTTAAGACAGTTAATTAGCAAGCAAAGAATGGTAGTTTACAAATAAGAATGACTAATACTTTTAAGTAAACATCGGAAGCCGCTCTGGTACATCAACATGGCTCATCAACATAAAAACCAAAGCACATCATGAGGCAACCGTCTACATTGCCCAGCAACAACTTCCGGCACCAAAGAACAAAGTAAATCAGTATAAAACGCAGCCGTCCCAATGTCTCGTAGTACAACAGCAAAGACTTTGACAGAACCGTTTCACAGTCACGATGCTCGCGACTCCGTTAAGAGGGGAGAGTTGGCAGTCAATATAGACTCACGAGCTACTGGTCGACAAAAAACTACAATCTACGAGCATACATCAGATATCGACACATGGCCATTGTCAAGGTCGAATCATAATTGCTTCATCAGCATGTTTTGGGAATAACAACAAAACAAATTTTACCCAGCTGCAATTTTTTTGACAATTTTCAAGGCCGAATCAGAATTGCTGCACCAGCGGTTTTTTGGAAAAGTATCAACGAAAAATCAACAGAACCTACTCGACATTAAGTCAATGAAACATAATAGTGTATGCATTCGAGAGGAGTACACAAACACTCAAAGAAAAAGGGGAACAAAACAACACCAAGGCATAATCTACTACCTACTACCCTGAGGACTAATTGCCGTCACGATAAACGCGACTTCTTCAAAAGGAGGAGGGATGTTGTGAGTTACAACATTCGTGTACTCACTGTACGACCTAGCGTGAATAGAGCAGCCAATCGTTTTCGCAAGAACAGCGAATAACGGACAGAAGCAGAGGTGATCGAGCAGGATAGAGCAAGTCTGAAAGCAAGTGAAGAAGAAGTAAGTTATTTGAAACAAGAAGTTAAAAAATTGAAAAACAACTTAAGGACAGTCTGTGCCACTTCTCCCACTCCAAATCCGACACGAAAAATACGAACGACAAGTACAAATACAGTAAATATTGATTCTTCACCTGTTGCGTTCACAAGCACAGCCACACCCCAAAATAACATTACACCGGTGACGGTGTCAAAGACAAATCCTTCTATAAAAATAATTGAACCTTACAGTGACACACCTAATTTTCAACCTGAACCCTTTGTTGCGAGCAGTTTGCCTTCAGTAAGAATGACAATGAATAATCCTGTACAAGTAGATGAGCTAATGAAAAAGGTAACTCGCCTTGTGCCTTACTTCTCAGGATCAAATAATCCAGAATTAAGCCTGGAAGTGGACAAATTTGTAACAGGAATAGAATTATTAAAAAGCGTAGTAAATGGTAGCGATATAAGGGACACTATTAAATGCATAAAAAATAGACTATCTGGCGTAGCTTATGTAAAATTAATCAGCGGACAATTAATAGCCTGGATGAGCTTTGTGACATAATAAAAAGGGAGTTCTTAAAGCGTAGGAGTCTCGAAACGATTAGATCAGAAATAGCAGGAGCAGCGCAACAGGATACCGAGAGAGCGTCAGCATTTGGGGGAAAATTGGAGTTTTTATTAAATGAGGCACAAGAAATTATCAGTAAGTCGTGGAATTCTTCCGAAGCGGTATCCGCATTAAGCGAGTATAGAAAACTGGCCATAAACAAGTTTATTTTTGGCGTTAGGGATCCCTATATGCAAATTAGACTCGAAACAAATAAGGATAAGCCGATTTCTGATTTAATCAAATTGGCCGAAGAGTCCGAAGATCTTCACATTGAATATAATATAAAATCTAGTTCCAACCATTTTGTGAGTCAATGCCTCCCCGCATCCCCTAAGCCAATCATTTGTTCTTTTTGCAAGACAGTAGGGCATACTTGGGACATATGCCAGCAGAGAAGGAATACCCCTTACTGCGAGTTTTGTGCTGAATATGGGCACCAATATAGCAGAAAATGCAATTTAAGCGATAGCAAGAACACACGCTCGGATGCACAAACTTGCACTTATTGTGGAAGAAGAGGCCATGTAGATAGTAATTGTTTCGACAGACTTAGGAATCTATTTTGCAATATATGTCAAACAAATGGCCACGAAAGTAACAAATTTTGTAAAAGAAGGCAAGATAATTTTAATATGCAAGAAATTCAGCTCCTGAATAGAGCACCGTTTAGAAGAGACGAAATTCAAAACACGACAGAAAATTTTAATCATAACCACTCGTACAATCATCAATTTTCACCACATAGTGGGTCGAATAGTTTCATAAAGGATTTCCCTGAAAATAGCCGCACTGATATCCAGTGCTACAAATGCTCGCAATTTGGGCATACAGCAAGATTTTGTAAGCAACAGCAAGGAGATAGTAGTCAGGGAAACTCCCAGCGGCCCGGTCAAGGCCAGTAGACCGGAATGCCACAGTAAAGTTCAAAGTTCAAAGGCCATACCTAGTTCATAATAAGGAAAATTTAAGAAAGAATAACGAAAAAGAAGGAAAATATAAAGAGAAACCAACAGATTTAAAGGAATTAGAAGGTATCAATGAAATGTTCCTCGATGAGTTAAATGAACAAGATATTTGCAG
The DNA here is from genome assembly GCA_020466095.1 of Chlorops oryzae. Classification (NCBI taxonomy): domain Eukaryota; kingdom Metazoa; phylum Arthropoda; class Insecta; order Diptera; family Chloropidae; genus Chlorops; species Chlorops oryzae. The sequence continues at coordinate 59,376,897 of CM035806.1, read as the reverse complement.
AAAGACAAGCAATATAGTAAGAAAAAATGAAAATTTGTTTAATAATAATAGTCTCGGGAAAAAGAAGGTTCGTTTTAATGACAAAATCGTTGTGCATTTTATGGAAAGTGAAGATTCAGTATTAGAAAACGAATCTCAAGAAGATATTGCAGAAGATAAGTTAGTGTTGCAATACCAGCAATCAGAAAAGAGGCAAAAGGAGAATTTTTTAGGCAAAGATATGCCTAGAGAGCAGTCAATAATAAATAATATCAGTAAAGATATATCTTTCTACAACAATGATAAACAAGTTGTATCCCTACCAATTCTGGTTTCCAATTTCAGCGATAGGATTTGTAGTGCAGAGACAGTCACGGTCCAAGCTAATGAAGCAAGAGTAGTAGCAACTTGTGCCAAAAAATTGTTACGAGATAAAGGAGAACATAAAGAGGGAATTATGCCAGATTTGATAAGCAAATCGCCTAAGAATATTGGCGGAAAAGGAGTTGTACCTATTTTTAACAGCAGTGAGGTTGAAGTAAATAGAGAGTCAGGTAGTAAAGAAGATTATAAACTCGACGAGGAAGTCGATAGAAATCGTTATGGTAGTTTAATGAAAATGAAAGATGATGTGTCAGTTAAAGAAGAAAATTCAAAGGAAATTTTCAAAGACAACCCACTGAGTAGGCTACACAATTCCGCAATAAAGGTACCAGCTTTTACCTCGCAGGAAAATAAAGAAAGAGTAAAATATCATGAGACGATAAATTTAACTAAAAAATTAGATTTCAGTGACATGTCAGTTATTTTAAATAACCCAATTATAATTGTAGAAGTATTAAAAAAATTCTTTGATACAAGGAAAGCAGTCTATACGAGTTTTTTAAAAACATTTGCGCTCATACAAAATAATTTTAAATGGGATGGCGTGAACCGCAACATAAAATCAAATTGGAGCGATAGCGAAATTTCAATTTTAAAAATGAATCCGTTAAACAAAACATTTTCGTACAATTTTAAAGTGCCGTAAAGAGTTATTTAATGTAAAAAATCAATCGAAAAACAAAGATTTTTATCACGTTAAGTGAGGTCTTACTGTTTTTAAACTTAATTATGACTATGAATTTCTTTTGTATAAATAAGAATGCCCTATCGAAACTTTGAAAACCATATATCTCGAAAACTATTTGAAGTCTTACAGTCACGAATATTTTGAACAATCCCCGGTATAAATTTCAATTGAACTAAATCTTCAAAATTAAAAGCATTAATAAGCAGAAAACAAAATCAAAAGAACTGAGAATACAGTAGGGACTCGACAACCGTAATTTGTGTTTTTTTTTATATTTTTTTTTAGACAAGCTTAGGCACAAGATGTGTTTGGTGGAAATAAAACTGGCCCGACCAGAAGAACGAGAGGGAAGAATAGCAACAAAAACAGGAAAAAAATTGGTAAGTATTAAAAAGTATATATGTACAGAGATTTACTAAATATCTGTATATATTCAAGAAAAAGTACATAGAAGACAATACCTTGAAAAAATAGGTATTTTTGGCATATTCAAAACACTGTAAACCATTTTAGAAAGAAAAAAAAAAAAATTTTTTTTTAATAAATAAAAAGAAAGAAATGGAGAAAATAATAGTTAAAAAGATACCCTATACTAAAATTGAAAAAATTAATGGATCAGAACTAAATTTGTATAAAAATAAAGAGTAAAAAAAAAAAAAAAAAAATAAAAATAAAAAAAAAAAAGTACCTACAAAGAGATTGAAAAGTCAAAAGCATAAATTACAAAAAAAAAAAAAGAGAGACAAAAGAAAAAAATGCAAATTGAAAACATACATTGAAAATATACATTGAAAACAACACACATAAAAAAAAAAAAAAAAAAAAAAAAATATAAATACAATAAGAATATTATTGCATGTCTAAGTTGAGAATTTAAAAAAAATAAATAAAAATTATAATAAGCACTCAATAATTATAATATTTGCCTATTGTTGTATAAAATCTTAAGAAGAACAAATAAATCACTATATATATTAGCAAAAGAGCAAAAAGAATATATAAATTTCAAAACAATTATGTTCACAATAATGTTCTACAATTTTGTATAATTAACTTTGGTTTTTAGCAAATAATGGTATTCTAAAATTTTGTATAATTAGTTAAAGAAAGTCTTTTTGGTTTAAGACAGTTAATTCGTTAGCAAAGAATGATATTCTAAAATTTTGGTTTTAAGACAGTTAATTAGCAAGCAAAGAATGGTAGTTTACAAATAAGAATGACTAATACTTTTAAGTAAACATCGGAAGCCGCTCTGGTACATCAACATGGCTCATCAACATAAAAACCAAAGCACATCATGAGGCAACCGTCTACATTGCCCAGCAACAACTTCCGGCACCAAAGAACAAAGTAAATCAGTATAAAACGCAGCCGTCCCAATGTCTCGTAGTACAACAGCAAAGACTTTGACAGAACCGTTTCACAGTCACGATGCTCGCGACTCCGTTAAGAGGGGAGAGTTGGCAGTCAATATAGACTCACGAGCTACTGGTCGACAAAAAACTACAATCTACGAGCATACATCAGATATCGACACATGGCCATTGTCAAGGTCGAATCATAATTGCTTCATCAGCATGTTTTGGGAATAACAACAAAACAAATTTTACCCAGCTGCAATTTTTTTGACAATTTTCAAGGCCGAATCAGAATTGCTGCACCAGCGGTTTTTTGGAAAAGTATCAACGAAAAATCAACAGAACCTACTCGACATTAAGTCAATGAAACATAATAGTGTATGCATTCGAGAGGAGTACACAAACACTCAAAGAAAAAGGGGAACAAAACAACACCAAGGCATAATCAAGATATATCGTCTTGTGGGCACGAAAACAACACCTTACTACCCTGAGGACTAATTGCCGTCACGATAAACGCGACTTCTTCAAAAGGAGGAGGGATGTTGTGAGTTACAACATTCGTGTACTCACTGTACGACCTAGCGTGAATCGAGCAGCCAATCGTTTTCGCAAGAACAGCGAATAACGGACAGAAGCAAACTAATGAAATGCAACGATCGAAGACAATGACACAATATCGTCACCAAAGCAGAACTAGAACTGGAACGCAGAAGTAGGTCAGCGGTAATGAGAGCAACGACTACGTCAGCACCAGCTGTTATACGAAGTTATGGAGAAAAGCGAAATTGGGCAATAGGCGATTGCACAGCAGCAGTTCGTCATTTGCGGAAGTGTTCCAGATTTGGCGAGAAAGTGCAGCCTAAGCACTTTCTACTTATAAAAGAGAAGAATCAACATCGACAAAGGGACTCTTGATTCAGTATTCAAAGTCTCAACTCCGGTGCACGTACTCACCCAAGGGCCACGACAGCGGAGCGTAGACTTAAGTGTTAGACAGGGAATTAGGGAAGTCCTTCGAGTCAATTAGGAGCTAGAGTAGGATCTAAACATTGTAAATTAAAGTAATAAGTAAATCAATAAAAGGACTTAAATGAATTCCCTGTGTCCTGGTTTTTATTTATAAAGGATATTTAGGTCTGGGTATTAGTCTGGAGGAGTCAGACTGATACATTCCCCTAATAATCACAACACCACCAAAAATTTCAATGTGCGACTTTTTCCGATTTTCCATACAAAAAAGTTGCACACCCCAGAACGAACATATCCACTATACTCTCTTCTTTGTATTGGGTGAAGGTTTTATTGTAAAATATTAAATTACAGTTATTCTGTATTGTGCAATGACTTATTCTTTTTAACTCTATCAATATTGATTTGTCCTTGTAGGTGAAGATTGTATTGTTTATTGGGGTCACTAGATCGTCGTCCTCCAAGATGTGAAAAAACTATTTATTTGGCAAGGCTGTAATCAAGTTTACCTCAATTTTGACTAACGTTCTTGGTACTTTTATTACTATTATTATTATGTTTTGAGCGAATGTTAATACACCTCCTCTCATTAAATTTAACTTTAAAAACTCAAATCAAATGTTTTCTTTTTCCTCGGAGGTTAGTATACAAGGGCGAATCAGCCCGTGTCTAGCTGCTGCTATGCTATCCTGTATTAGATAAATTTTTTCGTGAAGGGTTTTCAGTTTGTACATTTGGTCGTTGAACAACATGTGCTCTAATATGTCAATATTTGTCTCATCAAATGCCTTGAAAATTTTCCTGTCGTGTTTAATCACCTTTTTTAGTACTCCCAGTGTAGCATTAAAATAGCTTTTAATTATGACTTGCTCATTTAAACCTCCTATCATATTGTGACTATTTTCTGTTACTGTTTTAAGATGTTCGTCGATTTCTTTCCTGTCGTCGTCATCCATGACTCCGCATAACCAATGTAAACCTGTTCCTACCACATTAATCACGCCGCTTCTTGTGCGTCTGTCCTTATTTGGTATAATCGATTTTAGCTAAGATTTAATGGTTATCACCTCTATCAATATTAGATCTTTGTTTTGTATTTCTACTTTCTGCACTCGAAGTTGAATAGAGTGTAGAATTTTTGAAATCTCATCTGGGTGGATTATGTGTAATATTGTGAAGGAATCCTTGACAATTTTGTTGTTGAATATATGAACTTCAATGAAACCTCGTTGTTCGTTTATAAGGGTCACCGTTAGACTCCCTTGGCTGGCTGTTATGAGTTACATAATTACTGGAAAAATTTGAAATGTGCTTGACTCAGAACCGCACCACATGCTATTTTGCTTGCATCTGTTGTTATACAGAATCTTTTTTCGAAATCTGGGTATTTTAAAATGTTTGGTGATAATAAAGAATTTTTTAAGTAAATAAAAGCTTTTTCGCATTTTTACTCCATGTGAATGGTGTTTTCTTTCTTGTTAATTTTGTAATGTGAGCTGCATGGTGAGAAAAATTAGGTATAAATTAGCTATTTTTTTTAGTCACGGCAAAATAACCATATACGGACACCACTACGTGATAAAAGACTAAAAAAAAAAAGACCCGTGTCTCCCAATTTTCCCCAAAGTCCTGGACTTTTTGTTTTATGGGCCCCAAAGATTTGTGGCCTCGGTATCATTTTCGTAAAAATGTGATCATTTTCTCAGGCTCATATCTTGTAAACCGTTCAGAATTTCGATTTACTCTCTGAGGCAAAGTTGTAGCTCTTGTCATAAGGAACAAAAATTGCCAACATATAAAACGATCAAAATATGTACGATCTGGAGTTGGCGGCCTTGGTGATACAAAATTTTCAGGTGCAAGCACTGGTAGTGTGGCTGTTGCAGTTGCTTTATAAATTTTGTTCTTCTCAGCATGTCGATTTAGACGAAATGTGTAATTTACGCATGCATAGCAACTGGTTGCACCATGATCACCTGGACGATAAATCCAGTTTACCGGCTTACAATACTTCATAGTACCTCTGCCTCCACTCAACCATGCCATGAGATTGTTATAACATTGGCGACACACTGTATTAGGTGTGTAATTTTCACCGGTCAAGTCCATTTCGTCGAAAAACAATGTATATGCTCTTTGTTGAATTCAGTAGTTAAAAGATTCTTTTCCTTTTGAAATCTTGTAGATGTTATTTTTCTGGTTTGATGACCGCAAACGTAGCAAAATAAATCCTTTTTTTAACACTGCATATTGAAATTGTCAGTTGCTAATGTTGTGTGCGAATTATGCAGTAGCACTTAAACTTTTTTTTACTTTCACTGTCACTTTATAACTTTCACCGCTGAGCTCTCGTTGACGTCGCGCTGTGCAATGACTCGATGTGAGCGTCGTGTCGCTTTTATATGCTCACAATTTCATCTTTATGACAATATGTTTCCAGGTATTTTTATATTTTGGCTTGTGTTTATGTGAATTCAATGCAGATGTTTGCTTATGTCGGTAGGCTGCAAAAAAAAATTTCTGAATCAGAGTCAGATTGCTACCTATGGACCTGAACACGGGAAAAAAGGTAAAAAAAAAAAATCGCAATTTTTTAAGTTTTTTGCGATTTTGACCTGGAAGGTGAAGTTTTTTGGATTTTATATTATATGTTGGCAATTTTCGTTCCTTATGACAAGAGCTACAACTTTGCCTCAGAGAGTAAATCGAAATTCTGAACGCTTTACAGGATATGAGCCTGAGAAAATGATCACATTTTTACGAAAATGATACCGAGGCCCCAAATCTTTGGGGGCCCATAAAACAAAAAGTGCATGACTTTGGGGAAAATTGGGAGACACGGGTCTTTTTTTTTAGTCTTTTATCACGTAGTGGTGTCCGTATATGGTTTTTTTTTTTGGTGTTGCACTGTGTAATTTACAAAAGCTATAAATCTTTTTGCTTCATCGCCATTTGTTGGTTTTGGATAATTTTTAATTTTTTCGAATTTTGAACTGTCTGGTAAAATGCCTTTATCTGTACCTTTATGACCTAGAAATGTTACTTCTGAATTAAAGGATGAACATTTGTCTGGGTGAAGCTTTAAATTAGTTTTTCTACATATATCGAAAACTTCTCTTAGATTTGAAATCATATGTTTTTCAGAACATCCGATGATAACTAAATCATCCATGTAGACAAAAGCTTTATTCGGAGTAAATCCTGAGAATGCTAGATTCATCAACTTTTAAGAGTTTTATGATGTATTTTAAAATTTTTCAAAAATAAATTTTCGTCGGTAGTATTGAGAATCTTAATGTAGGGGTTTTTTGTGTTGACTATTGTATTCCTGAGTATTACACCTGGTGCTATTGTTTGAGCGGGAATAAAAATTTCTTCGTCTATTGACGTAATGCTGATTTTTCTAACGACTTCTGATCTTGCTGGTAGTGTTAGTGTATTAGGTTCTGGTGAGTTGAAGATTTTAATGATAATTGGAAAATTTGGCTGATGTCTAATTATAAAATGATTGTCATCATTATTGTCATATTCTCAGGTGCAATTAAATTTTTGGATCAAATCCAACCAATGATTCCGTCGCATGGTATTGGAAAGGATTTATCCACAATGTGCACTGTGTGCTGAATTTTATAATTTTTGAAAAAAAAGTGGCTTCTAATGTGCCTAATGTTGATACACTTCCATTGCCTATACCTGTTCAATTAAATTTATATTCTGAATTTATATTTTCAAGGTTATTGTGATTTTTAAAAATTGTAATATCTGCACCTGTGTCTACTAGAAATGTTATTGTGTGTTGTTTTAAAGAAGAATTGATGAGAATATAGTTTCCAAGGTTTAAATTTATATTGAAAATGGATGTAAATTTTAAGCTTGATTTGCGTTCAGCATCCTCAGTTGGGCATCCTGAGGAGTTTGGGAGTTTTCCGGATTGGATTCAATAGTTCTCACATTACTAAAGTTGCTTCTTCCTCTATCTGAATTTTGATTTCTATACTGTCCTCTGAAATTTTGGTTTCTCTGTTGATTAGTAGTATTTTGATTGTTATAATTATTCCGACCATTATAACGCAGCCATTAGTTGGGTGCGTTGTTTTTTGCGCTCGAGAACACAAATATCTTGCACTGTCGGATTGTCGCTTTTATTAAATTTCGTACTCGAGGAATCCAAAACTCGGTTCGGATAAGGCGTAGCATGAGCGCGTTTCCACCATGAAGAGAGACCTTGTGGATGAGTTGAACAAGTAAAGGGGTATATTTACAATTATACGGAAGCAAAATTGGGTGTTTTTCATTATAGGACAACGATCGAGAGTCGGTCAGACGACCATTAGATCTTATGATCGAATGTTTATCAAGGAATGGATTAAACGACAATAAGGGGCTTTTACATGGAATAGTGCGTTTGTTTTGTAGGCAGTACATTTCTTTTGGGTACGAATTGGTTTGAGCTAAGAAAATTAAACGATTTTTGACTAATTGAACTTCCTCACTCGACAGCCCAAATGAGACGGGTGAGCCAATAGCATTCGACTTTTTATGAATCCGGAAATAAAACCTAAAGAGATAGCCCAACACTCTATAGGCTCGGGATAAGCAAGAAAAGCGCGCTAAAATATCTTCACTTTTTTCTTCTATCAAAACATTTGTCTTTATTGTTCTCACTTCTAACATGACATCATCGGGAATTAGGGCATTAGTTGACTCCCAAAATTCTCTCGGTTTTCGAAGCCAATCTGGTCCTTCCCACCAAAGTGTATTTTCGATGAGATGCTGCGGGGTTACGCCTCTACTAGCTAGATCCGCAGGATTTTCTCCTGACTTCACATGATTCCACTTCCCATGTGGAACGAGGCTTGTAATTTTGGAAACTCGATTGGCAACAACGGTTGTCCAAGTGCACGGGGATTTCCTCAACCAAGCTAACACAATATTAGAATCTGTCCAACAATAGGTGCTTTCTATGGGCACTAGTAGATTGTCACCAATGGCGTGTATCATTTCCGCTAATATTAGAGCTCCGCTGAGCTCTAAACGTGGCAACGAAAGGGTTTTGATGGGAGCGACCCTCGTTTTAGCGAAAAGTAAAATGGAACGGAATTCATTCTCGGATGAAATTCTAATGTAAATGCACGCGGCGTATGCTTTTATGGAGGCGTCACAGAACCCATGAAGTTCTGCCCGCGAAATAGGGTTATAATAAGTCCAACGGGGAACTTGAATCTTCTGAATATGTTCTAGATTATTAGCAAAGGTTTGAAATTCGAGAAGACAGCGCTTAGAGACTGGAACATCCCAAGACGTTTTTCTAACCAGATAGTCTGCATGATGATCTTAGCGACCACAACAATAGGGGCAAGCCAGCCTGCGGGATCAAACAATTTTGCAATGGATGACAATATCTGTCTTTTGGTCGAACAGGGATCCTTAGAAAATGGTTGAATCGTGAAACTAAAGCGGTCAGTTGCTGCATTCCATCGGATTGCAAGAGTTTTAGTCTGAGTAAGTTCCTCTAGGATAAGAAAATGAGAGTTTAATAACTGGTTTTTCGGTACATCCGATAAGATTTCCGTGGAATTAGAAATCCATTTTCGAAGTTCGAAACCGGCGCTGCTTAGAGCGGCGACCAACTGCTGCCTTGCACGCAATGCGGAAGGTATATCATGACCTCCTGCTAGTACATCGTCAACGTACATAAAGTTTCGAATAATATTAGCTGCTAATGGACAATTAGTTTCCGTGTCAGAAGCTAATTGAAGAAGGGTCCTGATCGCTAGATAAGGCGCACAATTCACTCCGAAAGTGACAGTCTTCAATTCGAAGTCTTGCAAAGGGTCACTGGGACAGTTTTGAAAAATAATTTTTTGAAAAACGGTATGCCGTGGATGGACCAATATTTGGCGATACATCTTCGTGATGTCGGCATTGAAGACATAGCGAAACATTCTCCATCTGGAGATTAAAACTGTCAAATCAATCTGCAGCGAGGGGCCTACATATAAAACATCATTTACGCTGAGATTATTTGAGGTTGGATAGGAGGCATTGAAGACGACCCTGAGATTTGTAGTGATGCTTTCCTTCTTTAATAACCGCATGGTGCGGCAGATAGAAATCTAATTCGTTTTTGGAATTGTTGGAAGAAATAGGTTGCATATGGTTCAGTTCAACATATTCACGCAATACATCATCATAATCGTTTTTGAAGTTAGGTTGGCGACATAATCGCGTCTCTTGTCGAAGAAATTGAGCGATTGCGTGATTCCGCGATTTTCCCAAATTTACTTCGCCGGGAAAGCTGGGCTTGAAAGGTAAAGTGACAACATACCTGCCTTCTGAATTGCGATAAGTCGATTCCGTATAAAGTTTTCCACAAAAAATATCGGACTCGCTCATAGACCGGGAGCTCGGAACATTTTCGATTTCCCAAAACTTTGAAAGTTGTTCATCTAACGCGACCTCATTAAAATAAGACACAATCGGAGGAGCATTCTGCAACGCAGAATTTAATAACGGGCCAGTCAAATCCCAACCAAATACGGTTTGCTGCGCTATTAGAGATTCACTAAAGTTTCGTTTAACTCCTTCCAGCAATATAAGAGGATAAAGATCGCCTCCGATAAGAATGTCGACTTACGCACTCTTATAGAAATTTGGATCTGCCAAATCAACGTGAGGTAATTTATTAAATAACGTGTGACTCAGAGATAAACTAGGTAAATTACCGGTCAATCCCGGCACCACCAAAGCTGTTGCTTGAATTTCGAACTTGGGATCTATCGGAGAACGTATGAGAAAGTTACAGCTTTTAGAGCTTTTTGCCGAAATTACCCCATTTAATCCAGAGATGCTGGCTTGTACCGTCCGAGTTGGAACTCTTAGTGTTTTTTGAACTCTTTCGGATAGGAAGGTGCCCTCTGATCCTGGATCAATGAGTGCGCGAGCTTTATAAAAAGATCCGTTGGTGCCGATGTCTATCATGGCCGTGCCCAAAAGTACATTTTTACTCTGAGAAAAAAAAACATGATTGATTGTTGGATGTCCCAAGACTGTGGAACGAAGCTTGAGGCTGAGGAGGAGTTCCGGCCAAGGGAGCAGAGGAAATGGAGGATGGTTGGACCATAGTAGTAGTACCAGCAGCTTGATTGGATGGACTCTCAATACTTTCTCTATGGAGTAAGGTATTGTGTCGTTTCTTGCAACGAAAACAAGTATATTTGCTCTTGCAATCTTTGGATATATGCGAGGCTGCTAAACAATTTGTGCAGAAATGTAATCGTCTAGTAGTAGCGATGCGATCTTCATTATTCATCTCAAGAAATTTGGGACAGCTTCTAATTGAATGGGTTTCCTTGCAAAGGTTGCATTTTCCCTGAGCCGTAGAAACATTTGCATGAAATGCCTGTTGAGAGTTTGGTTTGCCTGTGCTATTTGCTTTTGAAGAGTCGGCAGGCTTTGCTTTTAGGTCCTGAATGGACTCTAAAGATTGAAAACTTTGAGTTAAGAACTTGTCTAACACTTCCCATTTAGGAATTTCAGATTTGGAGTAAAGAGATTGCTCAAATAATGAGAGGGTCGTGTTCGGCAATCGAATAGAACAGATAAATACAAAAAGGGGATCCCATGTGGCGATATCCAGTGCCTGTTGGGTAAGAACTGATCGACAGTTATTTATTGTTCGTTGGAGCTCCTTTAACTTTTCGCCCGATTCGATAGTGACTGGACTCAAATTAAGAAGCAATTTTAATTGGCTATACACTAGCACGCGCCTATTTTCATATCTATCTTTCAGATTGCGCCAAGCCAGGTCAAAACCTTCAATAGTCAAATGAGATTTTTCCACAATATCTCTTGCCTCAGACTTCGTTTTCTTCAATAAGTGGAAAAGTTTTTCTACAGGAGAGAGTCAGGAGTTTCGGATATAGGCGGCAGAAGAGGTCCCGAAAGGACGGCCAGCTTTGGTAGTCTCCAGAAAAGACTGCCGTGTCGCATGGCGGCAAAGATATACTACAAGTTGTGGGTTCCGCAGAAGGAACAGAATGCGAGTTCGGGGTGGAAGCACTAGAATTTTAGCTCTGTGATGGGGTCGACAAAGTAGCATTAAGCTCCTTTATTTTTGAATGACAACGTAGATACGTCTTATAGGCATTTCCATATTTAGCCTTGACCAATTCAATATTCTCTGGTGAGGCTTGTAATGGATCAGATAATTTAGTTAAACACGAATCATAAGCACTCCTCACTTCCGACCAAACAAATTTAATTTCCTCCTTTTGAACTTCTAACGAATAAATAGTAGTATCGCCCGATAACGTTTCAAGAAAGGTTGCTTCGAATTCGACTAGGTGGTCAGTCGCTCGTATGAATGGTTCTAAGATCGACATATTTGGATCAAAAATAGAGAGAGCGTTATTGAGGTTCATAAGCGATCGAGCACGAGTACCGATAAATCCAGCGCCAGCCTTACGAAAGCTTAAATAGATGCTAATTTATTATAGTATTTAGCCAGACCTAAATTGTTGTTTTACCAAAAAAAATTACACTTTTTACTATACAGCCGACCTGGGTCTACCAATGGACCATTCGACCGTATCGTTAACGAAAGTTGAGCACTGTGATGTAATTAATTGTGTCAGAAATGAGACACCACAGTGATTGCAGAAAAAAAGAAATGAGAACCAAAATGTTAAATTACAGGAATCTGTAGATGGGAAAACTTTGATTGAGCTGCAATTTCGAAAATTTGTGTTTTTTTTTTTTCCAGATAAAGGGAGATGAGATGAGACACCTTGGCTTGAGTCAGCAAACTCACTAATTCAGTTTTATTGGAATTTTAGTTAAATGAGAGCCTTGGTGTAATAAAATACCGCTTTTAACAAGCGGAAGTGGAGTGTACCCGCCAACGGGCACGCAATCGTACGTCGATGTTAATGCACCAACTGAAATTAAGAGTCCCCAAGAACTGGTATGCAAATCCTCGTTTAAATTCGTATCAACGCGGTGTAAGCGATCGAAAGAGAAATATTTATGCACCGAAAGTTACGTTACGTTATGTTGTCGCACCGCGAGGCTATACTTCTTCACTCACGACTTTAAAGGTTAGGTTAATTCGAGCATGCACTGAAATGACTATGCACAAACCAACACCAAATTTGAGGTTAGAAACTTGCGTGCTCGTCTGCGTACACTCCACTGTTGATGCACAATATAATTTCAATCGTGATTCGCTTACCGACTTAAAATCTCAAGGACGTATGGCAACTTAATAAGATTCCTCCACTAAGTTTGTCTCCAAGGAAGGAAGAAAAAAAAACCACTCCAGCGAACTTTATTTGTACTGAGTCCAATTTCCAAACGTTCGGCGTTGCTTTTGTCTGTTTTACAAAATGGCGGTCGTTCCCGAGAAAGAATAGAATGAGCGTTTAAAGCAGAAGCCGATGATCCGGCTCGAAGGACCAGCTCGATGTTCACGTGAGAACGATCCAAAAGCGAGATAAAGAGGGGTTAGAGCGCTCTGAGGCCAACAGGAAAGCATGGAAGCTATACTTACGCGTAAGCATCCAACCGCTAGCACAATGTTGGTATCAGTAGATCTTCTATCGACAAATATACACCAGGTTTAACGTAATGAGGTTGGTTTCTTTTTATTCTTACGAATAATTGGAGTACAAACTCAAAAAGACGGACGACTCTTGCCAAGAGTATAGCAGGATGACTATTTAAAAAAAACTTTGTAGAATGGTGGATCGCCAATAATGCTAACTTTTTAAAGTTGATGTGTGTTGTACGACGACGACAGCAAAAAGAGACAGAATTAAAGTCCCGACGGGCCATATTACGAAAAAGCTAGAAAAAAGCTAACTAGCCCAATTTCCGTCAAAAAAAGAGTTAAATTTACTATTTTATACAAGCTGGCATCTTCACTACCGATTACTGTGAGTTCAGACCTCCACGTAAGAAATCGGACGTAAACAACTTCAGACGAGAAAAAATTGGAAATACTTAAAAAATTTCATGATGACCCTGTTTTTGGTGGCCACCCAGGCGTCTCAAGATTTTTAAATAAAATAAAAAGACATTATATATGGAAAAACATCACTAAAGATGTAAAACAATATGTTAAAAATTGCGAAAAATGCAAAATAAATAAATCATGCGTAAAAGGGTTAGAACCTTTACAAATTACACCTACGCCAATAAGAGCATTTGAAACTATTCAGATTGACACAGTAGGACCTTTACCAAAGTCATTTAATAATAATGAATATGCTGTCACAATAATATGTGATTTAACAAAAATTTTAATCGTCTCTCCCATTCCTAATAAAACAGCAAAAGAAGTAGCTAAGGTAATTTTTGAACAGTGCATCCTAGTGTTTGGCAACATAAAAAACATCATAACTTACATGGGTTCGGAATAATAAACGAAGTATTCAAAGAATTGTGTGAACTATTACAAATTCATCACAAAACATCAACACCATATCATCATCAAACACTCGGTACAATAGAACGTAGTCACAAAACATTAAACGAATACCTTAGAACCTACTTAAACACAGAAAAAACAAATTGGGATGAATGTACCAAATTTTTTACATATATGTACAATACTACCCCATCCACAGCGCATGGATATACACCATTCGCATTAGTTTTTGGTAAAACACCCCTCTCATATGATTTTCTCTCATCCAATAAAATAGATCCCGATAGTCTCTTTTTTACGCATTTTATGGTGTCCTGCGCGGCCAAACTTTGTGTTATGCTTTTTAGTAATTCTAAGCCTGTGATAAATTTGTCTTCTTCAGAGCTTAATTCCAGGTGGTTTTGGTCAGAAAAATTTGGCACTAGACTAACGACCTTTTTCATGACCTCATCTGCTGGAGTAGAGTTTGCCATTGTAACTGTTACTGTGGGTACTAATGACAGTCGGTTGGATATTTGTTCTGTATTTGAATGTGCTGGAGATGTTGTTTTTTGGGTGGTCGGTTGTGTAGGTTGCGACTTGTGATCTTCACGAGTTGTGTATTTAATTCCTCCAAAAATGTAACGTGAGTCGTATTTATTTCAACTGGTTTGTTTAGGGGTAGTGCCTGTGGCATTGGGTTTCTTGTATTTATGGTTGGGGAATTTCCTGCTTGTTCTATAACAGGAAGCGTTTTTTTGTTATTGTTTGGCTTGGCATAGGTTGTGTATACTGTCTTCAATTCCTTTTTTAGTTTTGTAATTTGATCTTTAAGTCTTCTTACCTCCTCATCCCTTTCTCTAAGAATGGCCTTATCTTTTTCTTAAGTGTCCGTTAAACCTTGCCCCACTGATTTTCGTAAGGCTTCCCGAAGAACGTCGTTTTCTTTCTCTGATTCCTCTATTAGGGTGTTACTATTTTCTAATTGCTCTTTTAGCTTTTTACTACTTTTTCACAGGTACCTTACAGTTGCTTCTAAAGTGGTTATATTGTCCTTTTCAGCGGTTGTATTTACTGAATTTTTTACCTGATTTATTAAAAATATTGCCTTTTCTATGTTAGAAAATTGGCTTAGCACTGTAAAATTTCTTTGCTTAACTTCGATTCATGCTCTTTTGCTTCTTCCAAAATTCTGCTGCTGTCAACTTCTGACTGTCCGACCTTCTGTCTCAGATTTTCTAGTTCTTCTTCCATAAGCTTAAAACGAACACGACATAAGTCCGCTAAAAACACATTTCAATAAAAAAAAAACTCTTTGCAATAAAAATATTAAGTTCAATTTTTGTACTCACCATATTTATAGTTGATTGCTGCATATTGGTTCTTCAATGTTAAGTAACAGGTTGGCTGATAAGTCCCCGGTCTAACAAAGAAAAACACATTTTTTTGTCAAAATTCGTTTTTATTATTCAACATAGTTCCCTTCAAGAGCGATACAACGATTATAACGACCTTCCAATTTTTTGATACCATTTTGGTACTACTCCTTCGGTTTTGCCTCAAAATAGGCCTCAGTTGCGGCGATCACCTCTTCATTGCAGCCAAATTTTTTCCCTGCAAGCATCCTTTTGAGGTCTGAGAACAAGAAAAAGTCGCTGGGGGCCAGATCTGGAGAATACGGTGGGTGGGGAAGCCTAATTCATGAATTTTTGCCATCGTTCTCAATGACTTGTGGCACGGTGCGTTGTCTTGGTGGAACAACACTTTTTTCTTCTTCATATGGGGCCGTTTTGCCGCGATTTCGACCTTCAAACGCTCCAATAATGACATATAATAGTCACTGTTGATGGTTTTTCCCTTCTCAAGATAATCGATAAAAATTATTCCATGCCCATCCCAAAAAACAGAGGCCATTACTTTGCCAGCGGACTTTTGAGTCTTTTCCACGCTTCGGAGACGGTTCACCGATCGCTGTCCACTCAGCCAACTGTCGATTGGACTCAGGAGTGTAGTGATAGAGCCATGTTTCATCCATTGTCACATATCGACGCAAAAACTCGGGTGTATTGCGAGTTAACAGCTGCAAACACCGCTCAGAATCATCAACACGTTGTTGTTTTTGGTCAAATGTGAGCTCGCGCGGCACCCATTTTGCACACAGCTTTTTCATATCCAAATATTGATGAATGATATGACCAACACGTTCCTTTGATATCTTTAAGGCCTCTGCTATCTCGATCAACTTCTTTTTACGGTCATTCAAAATCATTTTGTGAATTTTTTTGATGTTTTCGTCGGTAACCACCTCTTTCGGGAGTCCACTGCGTTCACCGTCCTCCGTGCTCATTTCACCACGCTTGAATTTTGCATACCAATCAATTATTGTTGATTTTCCTGGGGCAGAGTCCGGAAACTCATTATCAAGCCAAGTTTTTGCTTCCACTGTATTTTTTCCCTTCAGAAAACAGTATTTTATCAAAACACGAAATTCCTTTTTTTCCATTTTTTTCACAATAACAAAAGTTGCTTCACAAAAGACGCTCTATCTCACAAACTAATTGACTTACAGACGTCAAATTGTGACACGAATAATTTGAAGGTTGCCACTATATAAAAATAATATGCATTTAATACTAGCGACGCCATCTATGTGTCAGACCGGGGACTTATCAGCCAACCTGTTATATTCCTGCTGTGATTTTCTGCTACCGTTGCTTTTTACTTTTCACTTTAAAAGGTATTAATTTGTGACTCTTTCAAATAATTATTTGAAAATTTGCAATTTTCGAGAAAAAAATAAAAATGTTCTTATCGTCTGAGCCGGTAGATCTTATGGACAGGAGCTTTTGCTTATTCGGTTGATGATAACCACCTTTTTAAAACCTGAAAGGTTCCGCGTTAGCTTTGCATTCATTATTCCACACTTTCTACGGTACAGATGTATTCTTCTACTACAAGGATTAAAACTTGTTGAAGAAAATTCGGCAAGTTACGTTTAAAAACGTCTCTTGTAAATTTTGACTTGGTCTGAGCTATCTTATTTGTTTCTGCCGTATGACATATGAATCTGAGTTTTGCTTCTTCGGATGACGATAACCACCTTTTTAAAACGTGCAACGTTCCGTTTCGGCTTAACTCGTGCTTTCGTGTGTCACACTACAAAAACCTTTAAGTATACTCTCTTAAAAGATTTGAGCCTTGGTTCGTCTCCAACTGAAAGTCAGTCGAATACCGGCTGCGCCAATGTTAATGTATTTTCTGATGTATTCCCGATTGAATACACCGTCTAATTACTTTAGTGTGAATAAATAAAGTGAAAGGACACAAAATAGATTATTTGCGAATCTTTTATTAAGTTAAAGTCCTTATTACCTATTCACAGTTTTATACCTTATGGTAATTTCTAACTGACACTAGAAACTTCCCTAAATCCTTACAACACTAAGATCCACACTCTTCGCTGTTGCCACTGGTGAGTACACACGTAAGAGTTGGGATCTCGCAAACTGGTTCTCGCAAAGTGTGTTTTCCCATTCTCGATCATCGGCTTTTATTACACAAAAGTGTCGATGCTGCATAGTTGATTTCCTAATCGATGCTAGGCGAACATTGCGTGGTCGTAGGTCGAATTTTCCAGACTTGCATAAGTTCGACCTTGACCATCAGTTTGCTGTTGTTGTTGTTGTGCTCTGCTTCAATTTGCCACCTTGCATTCTAAACCCAAACAGCTGTCCCAATTATTATTATTCTCGAATTTTCTTGTATATGGAAATTCGCTTACGACGTTTGCTTCCGTTTTGCTGTTGTTGTTGTTGTGCCCATTTACCGTGTGCCAAAAGTGATAGGGTTGCTGTTTCGGCCTTGCAGTACAGTGAAGTTGTATTTGTTGTTGTTGACCGTTTAGCTTGCTCATGAGTTTGTTGCTGCTTCGTAATGTTGAGCTGACCAATGGTTAAAATGTTAAATGCTCGTGAGTCGAATGTTGGCTAACAACATCCCCAAGACTCAAAAACAAATCAAATCTTTTCTCGGTATAACAGGGTATTACCGAAAATTTGTTAAACATTGAATTGCATACAACCTTACTAAATATTTAAAAAAAAATTCAAAAGTAAATGTGAACGATTCCCAATACACAGACGCATTCGAAAAATTGAAAAACCTTCTTGTAAATCCACCTTGCTAAAATAAACAGATTGGTCCAAAGACTTTAAATTAATAACAGATGCTAGTGATCATGCATTGGGGGCGGTACTTTCCCAAAGCGAACACTCAAACGCTTATGCAAGCAGAACATTAAATTATCATGAAAAAAATTACGCTGCAGTAGAGAAAGAATTACTTGCAATAGTCTGGTCAATAAATTATTTCCGACCGTATTTGTATGGCCGACAGTTCGAGCTATTAACTGACCACCAACCCTTAATATGGTTACACACTTAAACCAAAGGCAAAGACACAAATCCAAAACTACAAGATGGTTATAAAAATTAGGTGAATATAACTTTACTATCAACTATATAAAAGGCAAGGATAACAAAGTAGCAGATATTTTGAGCAGAATAAATGATAAAATTGGAGAAATACTAGCAATTGAAAATTTAGGAGAAACAGAAAATAGTGATGATAATTTCAGCACAGCTGCCACTATTCATTCACAAGAAACAGAGCAAAACGATCATTTCCCAATTCTAACCACAGTAGTCAATAGATTTAAAACTGAAATCGTACTAACAGACCATAAAACATCCGATTTAAAAATGGTCCACAACAATAAAAAAATGTTCATTAGCACCAGGGATATCGAAAGTAATTAAATGACAGATCTTTTTCGTCAACACATTACCCATGGCCGAATAGGAATTTTTAACCGAACTATCTGATCACCTTTACAATAGAGTGCAATTAAAACTTATTGAACTGTTCGGCACCAGAATTAAATTTGTCAGATGTAGTTTCATCGCAAGAGATATTGATAATGAAAATGAGTTATACAAACAGATCGGAAAATATCATAGAAATGATACTGGACATGCAGGCATTACTGAAAACTATGAGGGTCTTAGAACACAATTATATCATAAAAATCTTAAACATTTCATACAAAAATACATAAATAATTGCGACGTTTGCAAAAGAGCAAAATACAGCAGATTACCATATAAACCCAAATTTGCAATCACAGAAACACCTTCAGATATAAACGAAATAGTCCATATGGACGTGTATACAAATAAAAAACATAGCTT
The DNA here is from genome assembly GCA_020466095.1 of Chlorops oryzae. Lineage (NCBI taxonomy): Eukaryota > Metazoa > Arthropoda > Insecta > Diptera > Chloropidae > Chlorops > Chlorops oryzae. Next base: position 59,357,859 of record CM035806.1, on the reverse strand, counting down.
TATTACTTTAATCGACAAATTTTCCAAGTACGCTGTAGCAATGAATCTATAAGACAGGAACGGCAAAACAATAGTAGAAAAAATCAGAATGTTTTTCACTCTCAGAAACAAACTAAAGAAAATTGTGACAGATAACGAGTTTAATTCAGTAAATATTAAAGACTTTTTTAGAACAGAAAATATAGAAGTTCATTACACTAAGCCTAACAACCATACAGGCAACGCCGATGTTGAGAGATTGCATAGCACCATATCTGAAAAATTTATTACTTTGGAAGCACAAAACTCAGATTTATCAACCCAAGAAAGAATTTTTTAATTTATCAAATGGTAAAACAAATCTATACATTCCACCATTAAAGCAAGACCTATAGATATAGTAGAAGGAAAAATAGATTTAAAAAATATCATATTTAATAGAATAAATGCAGTAACAGACAAAATAATCACAAAAAAGAAATGAAAATAGAGAAGATATAACACAAAATGATCAGGAAGGATATGTAAAAAATTACAAAGACTTGAGACGCAAATACGAACCAAGATAAAGAAAACTTAATCTAGAGAACGTACACCCTTCTAATATTAAACGGAAAACTAAATTCGCAGGTCAATTGGATACTTCTACTCCTAGCCTTTATGATGATGCTAATACCAGCAATGGGAATACTAACCATTCAACCAATCTCCACTAACGACAATGGGTATGTGGAAATAAAACTGGATGACACTCAACTTATAATTAATAACACGACTATATTACACATAATGGACTTAAAAGAAATAGAAGACACCATCGAAAATATTAGAACCTATATTGAAGAATCAGATACAATTGAATTTAAACGATTCCTCCTGTCAGAAATAAAAAGGGCAACAATAAAACTCCACACAATTCAAGTCCATAGAGAAAAAAGAGGGCTAGCCAACATTTTGGGATCAGGTTTAAAGTGGATAGCAGGTACCATGGATGATGACGACAGACCCAATATAGAAAATCATCTCCAAGCAATGGAGCAAAACAATTACAATATCATTGAAAGCCTTAACAAAAATATACTCATAAACAATCATTTTAATGAAACTATAAAATTTTTAAAACGAACTATAGAAACAGATAGAACCCAAATCCAGGAAAAATTTAAACATGTAGATCAAAGTAACATTCGACTCATATCCCACATAATATACGTAGACACGCTGTTGAAAATAAAGACTATTTCAGACCAAATAGAACACATTCAAAACAATCTCATGGCAGCACACCATAATATGATGGTGAGTAATATATTTACAACAGAGGAAATTTAATCCCTTAATATAGACTTCTTTAAATTGCAATACACCAAATTAGCAGAAGCAAATTATAAACAAAACCAAATACTATTCATACTTTAAGTACCTAAAGACACAGCGATAACAGGGAGATCCTACATTACACTGTTGTGAGTTTCCCAACATTGTGATAGGTCAAACGGGCGATCATGCAATTATTTATGTTTATCGCGCGGTGAACGAGCATATCAGCTGTTAAGGAAAACTGTCTGTCTCCTTGTTAATGTTGTGTCTTAAAAGATTCCAATTGCAGCACATAAACTGAATTGGGCTTTTAAGTTTTGTTCTGTGTAACAACGGCACTTGAACCGAGTTACTTGCTCTCAAAATGAAATGCTCTGTTTTGAAGTCAAATTAAGAGTCAGTTTTATTTGCACCTTGTGGTGCTTATATATCATAAAATGTTACATTCTTATTTCACTTAGCATAACAAAAAATAACAATTTATTGCAAATTTTCCATTATTATGACCATGAACTTCGTCGCAGGGCATTTACTACAATATCGAATTCAAACAAAAAAAAAAAAAAAAAAAAATTGAAAATCAAACGTAATGAAGAAATGCAATGTCAACATTAAAGACGCGATACAATTTTCAACGCTGTTATGAACTTATTTCGATTCAAGAAGTATTATTGTTTACTGCAAACTAAACAAAAAATAAACATAAAAAATAACAGTCTCGAACAATTAAACATTCTGCCCGCCTTGAGCTCTGCTCGAAATTTACGATGTTGAGGTGTTGCCTTTTCAGTGTTTCTTCTGTTGATATGGTTTGCTTATACATGCACTGTGAAGTCTGTTGTTGTGAATTGATTTCGTGGTGCTGGAGTTGGCGAGCCCTTGGCTTTTCGTTTAATTCCCAAGTAGATCAAAATGCATACAGTGATGATTAGTGCTATATAACTGACCGTCATATGATGATAATTTTGGCTTTGAATTTTATTGGGAAGTTGGAATATTTCCTGTTTCGCCAGTGAGGACTGTAGCGCCGTTAGATTTTCTATTTGTGCAATATAATCAGTTTTTTGGATTTCTTGAAGCAGAGGTTTTACTTTTTCTGTGTAGTTTTGTTTTGTGAATTCCCAAAGGCTGGTGTATGATGATTTGAGAGTGTTGGATATTACTCGTTGCCCTCGGATAGATATGAAGTCATGTTTGAGTATGCATTGCGGTTCTAGACTGAGCAATCCCGATCCCGTGAGAGTTAGTTGTGTGATCTCTCTTTTGCATACTGCTATTGCACGAGTAGCTGTTGGTAGTGCGTATATCCACTTGTTTGTATGCCTGAGAGGGATCCAAGCAGTGCTGTCGGATAATCGTTGCAGTGCGCAATCGGAATGACTTTTGTTGTGAAATAAGTTTATTTCACATGAACAAATTGTTGAGCCACGGTCATATCGGACTTGACCTTTTGAACAAATGTACGTTTCGTCTTTTATGATCGGAGATTCTTGTAATTCCGAATCCCTGATGGTGAAATATTGGTTGTCCATGCCTATCGCCAGAAGAGAGGAGCACGGCTTTATGGATATCATCGTTTTGTTGATCCAATTGGGTATTGGCACGAGATTGAATATTTGAAATTGTTCATGCTCGATTAATGGTATTGTAAGGCTGAAAATTACGGTGTTTCGCGTGAGTCCTCCTGTAATCTTCATTAATTTATACAGTTGAAATGAATTTTCTTGTTTTACAGGCAGGGAAAGCGACTCCGGCAAGCGAAGTTTTATTTTTTGAATTTCCTGTTGCAATTGACTTGGTGTAAGCAGCAATGGACTAATAATGCCATGGTGAGTGTTTGTCAGTATATCAAGAATTGAGGATTGTGTCTGCTGTAAGTTTGCTGCAATTATGTTGAGTTGTATGCAGAGTGACAAAAAAGTTCGTTGTATTTGTTCTTGGTATTTATCATCCGTATTATTGCGCACGAGGTTGTAAATTTGAGTTATCTGGTTGTCAAGGTGATCAAATTTTGACGTTACCGCCTTTTGATCCGTTTTTAAGATGTTTATCGTGGAATCAATAATTGATGTTTGGTTTTTAAGCAGATTCAAAAGATGGGCTTCATTGTCCTTAACTTTTGTTATTGTGTGCGCCATTTGTTCGGAATATTCGGAATCTAAAACTCCAAATAGTGAATGTGCGATATTGCCAACTAAGTCTACCGCCCCTCTTTTATGTCGTCTCCCTGACAAGAGCGTGCTTTCTGACATCAATTCAGACTCCGTATGCTCAAAGTGTGTGGCCAAGTTTGTACAGGTGCTCTTTTGCTGAATTTGCTGACACAATTGATTTAAGGCCTTAGTGCCGTTAGAAAATGCTTGCAGGTCCTTCCAAAATCCGTTGAGATCGTAATAAATCAAAAGCTGCCAATCAGTTGATGAAATAGCAACCGAACCAATTCCTTCGAAGTGTATTCGTAGCCTCGTTCCAAACTGCGTGTTTTGAAATTGAGCTCCGAATACTAGTGGTAAAGCCATGAGAACTACGAGTGCCATAAAAAGACTGGGATTTTTTGCTAGACGTTTCTTCTTCGTAGGTATTTCGGGTTCTTCTTCGCCTAGTTGACTATTTTCTTCAATTGGTGCTTCCGATTTGATCGGTAACGGTGCTAGTCGGTCGATCGGTCTTCTGCAGGTGCCGGAAGCTGTTTTCACGTCTGCTACCCGGACGATGCCATCATCTCCTGGATGAACTTTTAGAATTCTTCCCATTGGCCATTGTTAAGGGGCCACATTATCTTCCTTTAGAATGACCATGTCTCCTGGTTTAATATTAACACCTTGAGTTTTCCACTTGTGTCGATATTGCAGCTCGCATAAGTATTCCCTCATCCACCGTTTCCAAAATTCTCTTTTTAGATGCGTCACTAATTTCCATCTTGTTAGAAGGCTTATCTTCGCTGGTGTGGACTCTGGATCAATTCGTGCGTTCAATGGCTCTCCTATCAGAAAGTGGCCAGGAGTCAGAGCCGTTAGATCATTTGGATCTTCTGACATCGGACTGATGGGTCGTGAGTTCATAATCGCCTCAATTTCTATCACAACGGTGTCGAGCTCTTCATACGTCAAGGAAGCAGTAGATACACTTCTTATCAGCAGATGTTTGGCCGACTTCACTGCGGCCTCCCATAAACCTCCAAAATGAGGTGCCCTTGGGGGTATAAAATGGAATGTTATTCCCTTCGTTGTACATTCTCGGCTGATGACTTCGCTTGCAGAGCTGGTAAATATGGTTTCTGACAGTTCCTTCAGCTGATTTTTAGCACCAACGAAATTTGTGGCGTTGTCACAATATAGATGTTGACAAAATCCTCTCCTGCTTATGAACCGTTTCAGCGCTCCTATAAAGGCATCAGTAGTTAGATCACTGACAAGTTCCAAATGGACAGCCTTAGTCGCGAAGCAGCAAAAAACTGCTATGTAGCATTTTTGGGGTTTCTTTCCTCGAACTTTATAGCGGACCCAAAATGGCCCACAGAAGTCAACACCAGCATTGATGAAAGGTCGAGCCGGTGTGATGCGTGTTGGAGGCAAATTACCCATCAGTTGACTGAGTAATTTTGGTTTAGCTTTAGTACATCGTACACAATGTTGCACAATTGAGCGTGCAGCTGATTTTCCCTTTACAGGCCAATATCTCTGTCTCGTGTAGGCTAGTAGTGCTTGAGGCCCACAATGACGATTTTGTTCATGGATTCCCTGCATTAAAAGCCTTGATATAGGGTCGTTGTATGGAATCAACAGTGGATGCTTAGCCTCGTATGTCGGCGAACTAATTTGATAAGTTCTGCATATTCTGCCTGTTGTCCTGCCATATTTGCTTGCTGGCCATCGTTCATGTTACTTGTGTGTTGAGTTGCTTCCGGAGGCTGCTTAGTATTGTTTGCTTGATTGACCTTAAGCATTGCTGATTTAAATATCTCCTGATATTCTTGGACGATATTCAGTATTGCACTGAAGTAATCGTTTTTGAAATACTCGTGGTCTATTGGTCGATTTTCCAGTAGACGAATCTGGTTGTCTGTAGTATCAAATGTGGACCATTCGTCATTCAGTTTTTGAAGTCGCTCTTGAAAATACGTTGTAGTAGTCTTCCTTGTTGCTGAATCCTTTTTGAAGTTTTTAATTATTGCCTCTATGTTCGCTCCAGTTTGCTTCTGCTTCTCGACCAAGCCCTCAAATAGTCCCATTTTGTTGTTGTTGTTTTACCTCCGTTAGTTGCTGATTGTTCTTGTACCTCCGTCCTTCCGTAGGTTGGTTGCGTTTCAAAATAAGGATACACCTTATTCTGTCGTTGAGGGTCACCAAAATGTTAAGGAAAACTGTCTGTCTCCTTGTTAATGTTGTGTCTTAAAAGATTCCAATTGCAGCACATAAACTGAATTGGGCTTTTAAGTTTTGTTCTGTGTAACAACGGCACTTGAACCGAGTTACTTGCTCTCAAAATGAAATGCTCTGTTTTGAAGTCAAATTAAGAGTCAGTTTTATTTGCACCTTGTGGTGCTTATATATCATAAAATGTTACATTCTTATTTCACTTAGCATAACAAAAAATAACAATTTATTGCAAATTTTGCATTATTATGACCATGAACTTCGTCGCAGGGCATTTACTACAATATCGAATTCAAACAAAAAAAAAAAAATAAAAAATTGAAAATCAAACGTAATGAAGAAATGCAATGTCAACATTAAAGACGCGATACAATTTTCAACGCTGTTATGAACTTATTTCGATTCAAGAAGTATTATTGTTTACTGCAAACTAAACAAAAAATAAACATAAAAAATAACAGTCTCGAACAATTAAACATCAGCATTATGACCAAGAATATTGGAATAGGTCAGAAACTCGAGAAGCAATGGCTTACGCTCGCAGTGCCGTTCGCTGTTTGATTACGCCCGCAGCGCTGTTCGCTGAGACTGAGCAAGCAAATGGTCGTTTTGGCCAAAAATGCAAGCACGCATTTTAACGGTGTTCAGAACAGCACGCGCGAGAATTGTGCAATACAGATGGCCAAATTAGCACACCAAATATGCTAAATCAAGTGTATGTTGCAATAACAATGTCGAAAGAGCAAAAGATGTCGCAAGAACGATTTCGACATCACAGACAGAGAACAGCCGACAGCAGCAGATAAACAACTATAAAAGATTGGTTCGAACTCCAATCGGGAGTTGGTATTTTTCGTCTTCGATTACATTAACAACGCCGTATAGTGTTTAAGATTGTTTATCAATAAAGTATGACTATATAATAACGAAAATTCCTGCGTTTCTTATTTTCACCAGACAAGAAAGAGACACCTAACATTTGGCGCAGCCGGTAGGATACAATGGCCTCTCTATATCTCCCGTGTCCACAGCAACGGAATGGATCGGATTGTGGCCTGTTCATCGTGATGTTTGCTGAACGAGTTGCCACTGCTTTGACCACAGGGGCATCCTTCCAGCCCCACCATGCTTCGTTTAGTCCCGAGGAGAGCAAAATAACGCGGTTGTTTCTTCTGCAGTTATCCCGCGATGTATTTATACGGCAGCCTGGAGCCTCCCTGCCATCTCGTGAGACATTGGCTCCGTACTTTGAGAGACTTCGTGCTAAGTGGATGAAAGGAAGTACCCGTAAGCAGCGCGTGCAGTTGTTAGGTGATTTTTTCGTTATTAAACTATCTCGTAAGTTCGAGACTTCTCAAAACTGATCTTTTTCGAAGCTAGAATTAAGTAACTAAACTAACTAAACTAACAATAAAATTTTAATTTCACGCAAGGCACAGCTAAAAAAAAAAAAAAAAAAAAACATTTGCCAATATACTTTTCCAAATATATACGCACATGTTTAGACCAGATGAAGAGCTTGTGACCAGGTAGAAAAATAAATCAGTGGTTATGTGTTATTTTCTCAAATCAAACTTCTCATAACCCAAACGTCATAAATATATATATACTAGAATCGAAGCAAGAAGAATTTCGGTAACTTCAAGAAAACGATCAATGTCATTCAACTTTGTATTAAAATCATCTCAGTTAACTTTACAAGGCCAAAGTCAATTCGAAAAATGAACAAATATACGTATGCTCAAACATTACATCCGCAATCGAAGCAAGAAGAATAAAACGATCAAGTTCTTTCAACTTTGAATCGAATTCAGCTCGGTTAGCTTTGCAAAGTCAAAGTCAATTTGAGCAAACCAAAAGAAACACAAAGAAACAAAACAAAAACAATTGTTCCTATACGTAAATATAACTTTTGCGCTAATAATGAATTATTTAATGAAATGAAAATGCTAAGTAAGCGTTTCTGCATTCATGAAAAAACAAAAAGAGAGAAAGAAAAATAATCATAAAAAAAAAAAAAAAAAAAAACCCATATGTTTAAGTTTCCATCAAATTTTTAAAACGCTTTAAATTTTTAAGCACTTAGAGTTTTTAAGATATAAATTAAAAATTGTTTAAGATAAGTATCCCTAGAAAATAAGTCAACGAATCCAGGAAACGCATACGATTATCTCGGCACCAGAGAACACCTTAACAACTAGGCGCTACTACACCAACACGAACAACGCAACTATCAAGGCCGCAGGGCTCTCTCCTGCCATTCGGAAATGACTACTTCGGATTCATCGAAGGATAACTATGCCCCGTCTTGCACCTAGAACCCCAAGCAGAAGAAGAAGCTCACACATTTCCTCAACACCGACTCCTAACCCCCTTAAAACATGTTCTTTAAAAGGGGGAGGGATGTTGTGAGTTTCCCAACATTGTGATAGGTCAAACGGGCGATCATGCAATTATTTATGTTTATCGCGCGGTGAACGAGCATATCAGCATTATGACCAAGAATATTGGAATAGGTCAGAAACTCGAGAAGGCAATGGCTTACGCTCGCAGTGCCGTTCGCTGTTCGCTTACGCCCGCAGCGCTGTTCGCTGAGACTGAGCAAGCAAATGGTCGTTTTGGCCAAAAATGCAAGCACGCATTTTAACGGTGTTCAGAACAGCACGCGCGAGAATTGTGAAATACAGATGGCCAAATTAGCACACCAAATATGCTAAATCAAGTGTATGTTGCAATAACAATGTCGAAAGAGCAAAAGATGTCGCAAGAATGATTTCGACATCACAGGCAGAGAACAGCCGACAGCAGCAGATAAACAACTATAAAAGATTGGTTCGAACTCCAATCGGGAGTTGGTATTTTTCGTCTTCGATTACATTAACAACGCCGTATAGTGTTTAAGATTGTTTATCAATAAAGTATGACTATATAATAACGAAAATTCCTGCGTTTTTTATTTTCACCAGACAAGGAAGAGACACCTAACAACACCCACAGGAAATGAAAATCACTACGAACTTAATTTTGAAGCACAACAAATTGTAAATTACCAAAACATTTCCACTATAAACAATACAAATTATGTTAACTTTTTGAAAAAATCAAAAATATGCATATTTACTGACGAAACATGTGTAAAAATTAAAATAACAATGAAGAAATAATTGGGATAGAGCCAGGTCTTATGCTTGTAAAAAATCCAAACAATATGAAATTACTAAGCAATTGTGATGATAGGAAAACAACATTACTAAGCGATTTTTTGATACCCTTTTGCGATTGTGAAATATACATAAATGATGTCACATTTCAAAGTTGCGATAAAATATTTAAAGATCACTTTATTAAATCTCCAACTATACTTGTCAATAAAAGTGAAGCAACATTATCTTTGGATGAAATAGCATTAACTCTAAGTAAAAATGTCGAAGAAGTAAAAGAATTGAGAACTCAAAAAACAATTCACTATTGTTTTATAATCTCAAATACTGTAAGTATGCTTCTATTAACTATTATAATAATCATAACCGTTGTTTGTATCTATAAAAGATTCTCTAGAATTAAAGCCAAGTCTATTCAGACACCAACACCAAAAAATGCAACAACAACAAAAACGCCGCTTCAAATTAGTTTCCAAAAATAATATTAAAGTTCTAAATGATTGTGCAACGGAAATTATGCCGATCAAGAGAACTGCATAAATTTCAATGCACTTAGTAAAGCAAAGTGCGGCTTCAATGAAATTTCAAACTTCTGTTTGTTGAATTCGCAACTCCTCAATCTCTTTTTGAAAAACTCAAGTGAGGCTCTTGACCGAAGCTATTTCGAAACGCCTTTTCTCGAAGCCAAGGTCAAAGAGAAATATGAACCCTCACTTCAAGCCCAAGAATTCACTGCATTTCACAGAGTAAAATAAAGAGAGCAGTCGAATTGCAATATGTTTGTTTGTAATGAAGAATATTTTTATATTGCTTCAATTCTGCCGCTTTGTCAGCAACAGAACCGAAGTTAGGTGTTAAGAAAAATGAAAAACTTATTTCAGAAAGGAAATACAGTTCAGTGCTTAAGCACTTCTTAATATTGTCCACCTAAGTGTAAAAGTGTTCTTTAAAAAAAAAAAGAATATTAAATAATTATTCAAAAAGAAAATAAGATAATCATGTATTGACTTAAATATAACTAAAGTTGTATTTTTTTCTTTCCGCATTAACGAAACTCGCGCGCTTGCTTGCGAAACTCAATTCTCTTCTCAGAACACGATCATACAATTCAATTCTTTGGTGCATTTCCTGCTTTTCCCTCTACCTTGTACTTTTCGATCAACCTAATTCCGTTCTTTCACCTTTTCTAAGTAGTTTCGCAACTCTCGATGTCCACACCAATAAAGCAAATTTGTTTACGTAGCGTTTGGCTTAAACAAGAGCAACAACGACATCCGTCGTCATTATTGTCAAAATTATTATAAGCTTAGTGTTAAGTAGAGAAAAAGTTGAATTGAATTTCATCGTTTGAATAAAGCGGTCGTGACCGCTCGAAAGTTCAGTTTCGTCTTTTATTTATTTATATAAAAGAACAGATTTTTCATCGCAACGTATCATATGCTATAAGAGGTAAGCTTCTATTGATAATTTGAGAAGGTTTAATAAGAGTATATTGCATTTTAAAACAAAAATCCGTGAAAGTAGAGGTCAGACAGGAAATAGCAAAGGACAATATACGAATGAAAGAAAGCGTAAGAACAATTCTAAAACGGGGCAAAGAGTCTGAACGAACTGAAGAGGTATGAGCTCTACGTTTTAATTCAAATACTTCTGGAACGGCCCTCGTAGTAGTGAACCCAAATGGGTTAAGTGAAGTCAGCAGTAACAACTAAGAAAATTTTTTTTTACAATTAATGCCTGCAAGAATAAGACTATTAACTCAAACTTGTTCGATTAATGCAAAATAGCATAAACCTTTGCGTAAGAAATTTCAAAATTGAAATTATTGCTGTTCGTGATTTAATACCGCATCGGAACGTACTACAATTTACAAAAAAAGATCAAAAATTAAGGAAAACTGAATAATTCTAAGAGGAATTAAATATAATTAAATATATTTTTCTATTTCAAGGTGAAATTGTTTTAAAAAAGACAGTAATCGGAGTAATTAGTTTGAAGTATCATTAATCACGTTTGATGTTAAAAAAAAAATTTTAAATCCTTAACTTCTTAATTGACTTGTTGGGTGTTTTTCTTTTGCCGTGATCAAAAACGCAAAATAAAAACAAAATGTCAGAAAAACAATTGTTTATGTCAACAGACGCACACCAATTTTATATCTCCGTTCGATAGAAATTAAGAGAATTAGAAAGAGAAGCTTTCAAAGACGGAGACCGCTATTAGTTCACTCTCCAATCAATTTCCTAGTTTTTAAGTCTAACTTTAAGACAACTGAAATTGATAGTTCAGTTGTATTCTCCACTCCAACCATTCAGGTAATAAAGCGCTCCTTCGCTCAAAATATAAATTCTTGTCTTTTTCTAATACAAGGTTTTCCTTCTTTCTTTGGTGAATTTGATTGATGCTCTGCACAAGACAAATTCAATTTCGCATTCTAATTACAGTCCACTTTCCTCCAAGAAAAAACATTGGTCCTTCGAGCCGGATATATTCGGAAATTTTTGGTCGGAATAACCTGAAGACAGAGAGTCATCACAGCGATCCAGCGCTTTTTTTTCAATTTCAATTATTATTAAATCAAGGTACGTTTGCATATGTGTGGGTAGAAAAGTGCATTTGATAAAAAAGTTTTTTTGAGATAAAAGTAAAAGCATTCTTATCAGCAGATGTTTGGCCGACTTCACTGCGGCCTCCCATAAACCTCCAAAATGAGGTGCCCTTGGGGGTATAAAATGGAATGTTATTCCCTTCGTTGTACATTCTCGGCTGATGACTTCGCTTGCAGAGCTGGTAAATATGGTTTCTGACAGTTCCTTCAGCTGATTTTTAGCACCAACGAAATTTGTGGCGTTGTCACAATATAGATGTTGACAAAATCCTCTCCTGCTTATGAACCGTTTCAGCGCTCCTATAAAGGCATCAGTAGTTAGATCACTGACAAGTTCCAAATGGACAGCCTTAGTCGCGAAGCAGCAAAAAACTGCTATGTAGCATTTTTGGGGTTTCTTTCCTCGAACTTTATAGCGGACCCAAAATGGCCCACAGAAGTCAACACCAGCATTGATGAAAGGTCGAGCCGGTGTGATGCGTGTTGGAGGCAAATTACCCATCAGTTGACTGAGTAATTTTGGTTTAGCTTTAGTACATCGTACACAATGTTGCACAATTGAGCGTGCAGCTGATTTTCCCTTTACAGGCCAATATCTCTGTCTCGTGTAGGCTAGTAGTGCTTGAGGCCCACAATGACGATTTTGTTCATGGATTCCCTGCATTAAAAGCCTTGATATAGGGTCGTTGTATGGAATCAACAGTGGATGCTTAGCCTCGTATGTCGGCGAACTAATTTGATAAGTTCTGCATATTCTGCCTGTTGTCCTGCCATATTTGCTTGCTGGCCATCGTTCATGTTACTTGTGTGTTGAGTTGCTTCCGGAGGCTGCTTAGTATTGTTTGCTTGATTGACCTTAAGCATTGCTGATTTAAATATCTCCTGATATTCTTGGACGATATTCAGTATTGCACTGAAGTAATCGTTTTTGAAATACTCGTGGTCTATTGGTCGATTTTCCAGTAGACGAATCTGGTTGTCTGTAGTATCAAATGTGGACCATTCGTCATTCAGTTTTTGAAGTCGCTCTTGAAAATACGTTGTAGTAGTCTTCCTTGTTGCTGAATCCTTTTTGAAGTTTTTAATTATTGCCTCTATGTTCGCTCCAGTTTGCTTCTGCTTCTCGACCAAGCCCTCAAATAGTCCCATTTTGTTGTTGTTGTTTTACCTCCGTTAGTTGCTGATTGTTCTTGTACCTCCGTCCTTCCGTAGGTTGGTTGCGTTTCAAAATAAGGATACACCTTATTCTGTCGTTGAGGGTCACCAAAATGTTAAGGAAAACTGTCTGTCTCCTTGTTAATGTTGTGTCTTAAAAGATTCCAATTGCAGCACATAAACTGAATTGGGCTTTTAAGTTTTGTTCTGTGTAACAACGGCACTTGAACCGAGTTACTTGCTCTCAAAATGAAATGCTCTGTTTTGAAGTCAAATTAAGAGTCAGTTTTATTTGCACCTTGTGGTGCTTATATATCATAAAATGTTACATTCTTATTTCACTTTAGCATAACAAAAAATAACAATTTATTGCAAATTTTGCATTATTATGACCATGAACTTCGTCGCAGGGCATTTACTACAATATCGAATTCAAACAAAAAAATAAAAAATAAAAAATTGAAAATCAAACGTAATGAAGAAATGCAATGTCAACATTAAAGACGCGATACAATTTTCAACGCTGTTATGAACTTATTTCGATTCAAGAAGTATTATTGTTTACTGCAAACTAAACAAAAAATAAACATAAAAAATAACAGTCTCGAACAATTAAACATCAGCATTATGACCAAGAATATTGGAATAGGTCAGAAACTCGAGAAGGCAATGGCTTACGCTCGCAGTGCCGTTCGCTGTTTGATTACGCCCGCAGCGCTGTTCGCTGAGACTGAGCAAGCAAATGGTCGTTTTGGCCAAAAATGCAAGCACGCATTTTAACGGTGTTCAGAACAGCACGCGCGAGAATTGTGCAATACAGATGGCCAAATTAGCACACCAAATATGCTAAATCAAGTGTATGTTGCAATAACAATGTCGAAAGAGCAAAAGATGTCGCAAGAACGATTTCGACATCACAGACAGAGAACAGCCGACAGCAGCAGATAAACAACTATAAAAGATTGGTTCGAACTCCAATCGGGAGTTGGTATTTTTCGTCTTCGATTACATTAACAACGCCGTATAGTGTTAAGGATTGTTTATCAATAAAGTATGACTATATAATAACGAAAATTCCTGCGTTTCTTATTTTCACCAGACAAGAAAGAGACACCTAACATTTGGCGCAGCCGGTAGGATACAATGGCCTCTCTATATCTCCCGTGTCCACAGCAACGGAATGGATCGGATTGTGGCCTGTTCATCGTGATGTTTGCTGAACGAGTTGCCACTGCTTTGACCACAGGGGCATCCTTCCAGCCCCACCATGCTTCGTTTAGTCCCGAGGAGAGCAAAATAACGCGGTTGTTTCTTCTGCAGTTATCCCGCGATGTATTTATACGGCAGCCTGGAGCCTCCCTGCCATCTCGTGAGACATTGGCTCCGTACTTTGAGAGACTTCGTGCTAAGTGGATGAAAGGAAGTACCCGTAAGCAGCGCGTGCAGTTGTTAGGTGATTTTTTCGTTATTAAACTATCTCGTAAGTTCGAGACTTCTCAAAACTGATCTTTTTCGAAGCTAGAATTAAGTAACTAAACTAACTAAACTAACAATAAAATTTTAATTTCACGCAAGGCACAGCTAAAAAAAAAAAAAAAAAAAAAAACATTTGCCAATATACTTTTCCAAATATATACGCACATGTTTAGACCAGATGAAGAGCTTGTGACCAGGTAGAAAAATAAATCAGTGGTTATGTGTTATTTTCTCAAATCAAACTTCTCATAACCCAAACGTCATAAATATATATATACTAGAATCGAAGCAAGAAGAATTTCGGTAACTTCAAGAAAACGATCAATGTCATTCAACTTTGTATTAAAATCATCTCAGTTAACTTTACAAGGCCAAAGTCAATTCGAAAAATGAACAAATATACGTATGCTCAAACATTATATCCGCAATCGAAGCAAGAAGAATAAAACGATCAAGTTCTTTCAACTTTGAATCGAATTCAGCTCGGTTAGGTTTGCAAAGTCAAAGTCAATTTGAGCAAACCAAAAGAAACACAAAGAAACAAAACAAAAACAATTGTTCCTATACGTAAATATAACTTTTGCGCTAATAATGAATTATTTAATGAAATGAAAATGCTAAGTAAGCGTTTCTGCATTCATGAAAAAACAAAAAGAGAGAAAGAAAAATAATCATACAAAAAAAAAAAAAAAAAAAAAAACCCATATGTTTAAGTTTCCATCAAATTTTTAAAACGCTTTAAATTTTTAAGCACTTAGAGTTTTTAAGATATAAATTAAAAATTGTTTAAGATAAGTATCCCTAGAAAATAAGTCAACGAATCCAGGAAACGCATACGATTATCTCGGCACCAGAGAACACCTTAACAACTAGGCGCTACTACACCAACACGAACAACGCAACTATCAAGGCCGCAGGGCTCTCTCCTGCCATTCGGAAATGACTACTTCGGATTCATCGAAGGATAACTATGCCCCGTCTTGCACCTAGAACCCCAAGCAGAAGAAGAAGCTCACACATTTCCTCAACACCGACTCCTAACCCCCTTAAAACATGTTCTTTAAAAGGGGGAGGGATGTTGTGAGTTTCCCAACATTGTGATAGGTCAAACGGGCGATCATGCAATTATTTATGTTTATCGCGCGGTGAACGAGCATATCAGCATTATGACCAAGAATATTGGAATAGGTCAGAAACTCGAGAAGGCAATGGCTTACGCTCGCAGTGCCGTTCGCTGTTCGCTTACGCCCGCAGCGCTGTTCGCTGAGACTGAGCAAGCAAATGGTCGTTTTGGCCAAAAATGCAAGCACGCATTTTAACGGTGTTTCAGAACAGCACGCGCGAGAATTGTGATATACAGATGGCCAAATTAGCACACCAAATATGCTAAATCAAGTGTATGTTGCAATAACAATGTCGAAAGAGCAAAAGATGTCGCAAGAATGATTTCGACATCACAGGCAGAGAACAGCCGACAGCAGCAGATAAACAACTATAAAAGATTGGTTCGAACTCCAATCGGGAGTTGGTATTTTTCGTCTTCGATTACATTAACAACGCCGTATAGTGTTTAAGATTGTTTATCAATAAAGTATGACTATATAATAACGAAAATTCCTGCGTTTTTTATTTTCACCAGACAAGGAAGAGACACCTAACAACACCCACAGGAAATGAAAATCACTACGAACTTAATTTTGAAGCACAACAAATTGTAAATTACCAAAACATTTCCACTATAACAATACAAATTATGTTAACTTTTTGAAAAAATCAAAAATATGCATATTTACTGACGAAACATGTGTAAAAATTAAAATAACAATGAAGAAATAATTGGGATAGAGCCAGGTCTTATGCTTGTAAAAAATCCAAACAATATGAAATTACTAAGCAATTGTGATGATAGGAAAACAACATTACTAAGCGATTTTTTGATACCCTTTTGCGATTGTGAAATATACATAAATGATGTCACATTTCAAAGTTGCGATAAAATATTTAAAGATCACTTTATTAAATCTCCAACTATACTTTCAATAAAAGTGAAGCAACATTATCTTTGGATGAAATAGCATTAACTCTAAGTAAAAATTTGAAGAAGAAAAGAAATTGAGAACTCAAAAAACAATTCACTATTGTTTTATAATCTCAAATACTGTAAGTATGCTTCTATTAACTATTAATAATAATCATTACCGTTGTTTGTATCTATAAAAGATTCTCTAGAATTAAAGCCAAGTTCGGGAGAATTTTTCATCAAGGGAGGGAGGTGTTTATGTCTATTCAGACACCAACACCAAAAAATGCAACAACAACAAAAACGCCGCTTCAAATTAGTTTCCAAAAAAATAATTAAAGTTCTAAATGATTGTGCAACGGAAATTATGCCGATCAAGAAACTGCATAAATTTCAATGCACTTAGTAAAGCAAAGTGCGGCTTCAATGAAATTTCAAACTTCTGTTTGTTGAATTCGCAACTCCTCAATCTCTTTTTGAAAAACTCAAGTGAGGCTCTTGACCGAAGCTATTTCGAAACGCCTTTTCTCGAAGCCAAGGTCAAAGAGAAATATGAACCCTCACTTCAAGCCCAAGAATTCACTGCATTTCACAGAGTAAAATAAAGAGAGCAGTCGAATTGCAATATGTTTGTTTGTAATGAAGAATATTTTTATATTGCTTCAATTCTGCCGCTTTGTCAGCAACAGAACCGAAGTTAGGTGTTAAGAAAAATGAAAAACTTATTTCAGAAAGGAAATACAGTTCAGTGCTTAAGCACTTCTTAATATTGTCCACCTAAGTGTAAAAGTGTTCTTTAAAAAAAAAAAAAGAATATTAAATAATTATTCAAAAAGAAAATAAGATAATCATGTATTGACTTAAATATAACTAAAGTTGTATTTTTTTCTTTCCGCATTAACGAAACTCGCGCCTTGCTTGCGAAACTCAATTCTCTTCTCAGAACACGATCATACAATTCAATTCTTTGGTGCATTTCCTGCTTTTCCCTCTACCTTGTACTTTTCGATCAACCTAATTCCGTTCTTTCACCTTTTCTAAGTAGTTTCGCAACTCTCGATGTCCACACCAATAAAGCAAATTTGTTTACGTAGCGTTTGGCTTAAACAAGAGCAACAACGACATCCGTCGTCATTATTGTCAAAATTATTATAAGCTTAGTGTTAAGTAGAGAAAAAGTTGAATTGAATTTCATCGTTTGAATAAAGCGGTCGTGACCGCTCGAAAGTTCAGTTTCGTCTTTTATTTATTTATATAAAAGAACAGATTTTTCATCGCAACGTATCATATGCTATAAGAGGTAAGCTTCTATTGATAATTTGAGAAGGTTTAATAAGAGTATATTGCATTTTAAAACAAAAATCCGTGAAAGTAGAGGTCAGACAGGAAATAGCAAAGGACAATATACGAATGAAAGAAAGCGTAAGAACAATTCTAAAACGGGGCAAAGAGTCTGAACGAACTGAAGAGGTATGAGCTCTACGTTTTAATTCAAATACTTCTGGAACGGCCCTCGTAGTAGTGAACCCAAATGGGTTAAGTGAAGTCAGCAGTAACAACTAAGAAAATTTTTTTTTACAATTAATGCCTGCAAGAATAAGACTATTAACTCAAACTTGTTCGATTAATGCAAAATAGCATAAACCTTTGCGTAAGAAATTTCAAAATTGAAATTATTGCTGTTCGTGATTTAATACCGCATCGGAACGTACTACAATTTACAAAAAAAGATCAAAAATTAAGGAAAACTGAATAATTCTAAGAGGAATTAAATATAATTAAATATATTTTTCTCTTTCAAGGTGAAATTGTTTTAAAAAAGACAGTAATCGGAGTAATTAGTTTGAAGTATCATTAATCACGTTTGATGTTTAAAAAAAAATTTTAAATCCTTAACTTCTTAATTGACTTGTTGGGTGTTTTTCTTTTGCCGTGATCAAAAACGCAAAATAAAAACAAAATGTCAGAAAAACAATTATGTTCTTGTTGGATCGGAAAAAGAGCAAAAGATATAACACAGCAGGACTACAATATATTAGTAAACAACCAATGGTTGACAGATACACACATCAATGTCTTTTTAGATTGGATCTTAAAAAGGCACAGTTCCGTGTTGACATCAGTACATGTATTCAGTTCTTTCGCGTACGCGGGAATTGAAGCAGATTTAAAGTCAACAGAAAATATAACGGAATTACGAGTAAAAGCAATCATGAGAAACATTGATATGGGTGGAAAAAAAATTTGGTTGTTGCCAGTATGTGTAAACAACCACTGGATGTTGGTCATTGTGCAGAATAAGATAATTCATGTATTAGATTCTCTTCAACCGCACAATTACATTACATTGTGTTGTGTGTACTGGGGAGAAAGGACCTCTGTAAGCGCCAACAAGGATTCAGTATTTTCCAAATAAAACACTCCTTTTCTCGTTGCAATAATTGTTCATTTATTAAAGTCTTTTTCAATGTTTCTACTCTATCTTACTTTACTGCCCTATTTCCCTAGCTAACACTGAGATCCACACTTTGTCGTCCTGGCTCGTAAGTAGGTGCGCCAAAGTTGAGATCTTCTTAATACTCGGAGTGCTAATCGATGATAAGTCCATTTTGTCAATCGAACTTCGCTTTTATAGTCCGATATTGCTCCGTTCGCAATATCGATAGTTGCTAGCGTCATAGATTTCTTCCTCAGCTGACCTCCCCGCGAGCGTCCCTTGGTCACCGTCTATTCTGCATTTCATCGTTTTCCGGCGATTGCATAAGTGCCGTTGTCTTCTATTTTCGTCGTGCCATGTATTTACAATCAGCTAAACATGCCGATCACTCCAAACCCATTCGACATATGTACGGTTTACTGCAAGCCAAGTGCACACACAAAAAGACGTACAGAACGAAATGCAATACGAACAAGCAAACGCATGCCGTAAACATCCCTTGTTTGTGTGTGGTCCACATGCTGACTCGGCGGCTCGTGTTCTTTCGCCTTTCCTCTGCCTGCTTTCCCTTTCGATCGATGGCCTTGAGCGATCGATTCTCGGTTGACATTGATATCGACGGTCTGTTTGTCATTACAAGACCCTGTTGTTGTTGTTGCCGTCTCCGGTAACAGTGTCTCTTTTTGTGACTTCGAACGCCGACCGTTGTTGCTTTGTTGAGGCGTTCGATTTCATGCTCGCTCGTGCTGTTGTTGTTCGAGGTGTTAGGTTTCGAGCTCAAACGGTGCCGTTGCATTTGTTTATGATGCATTATTTATTGCACTGCTTTTGGCTTAGCGCTGATAGCGTGCCGTTGACGATAGAGCTGGCAGCGTTACGTTAGCGTGTGACGTGACGGTTTTGACTCACAACATCCCTCCCCTCTTCGGCAAGTCGTGAGCATCACGACTGGTTTTCTGTCTGAAGGATGCGGTTGTTGTAGCCAGGCATACTTCATGCTTAGTTTCGTCTCGATGATACAGATGAGGCGAGCTGAATACGTTTTTATTAATTCCGGCTCGTGTTGTTGATGTTGTTACTTGAATGTTGCTAACTCGCTGTTGTAGTGGGCGTGTAGACTCTGTTCACCCATGTGACTTTGATGATGTTCTTAGCGGTGTTCGATAGACCGATGCTGCTGAAATTTTTGTCGCTGTTATGATACTGCTTCTTGATCCATATTTATCGCTGCAGTGTAGTGGATATCTCAGTGAATTCTTGATTTTCTATGAACTAGTGTTTTAATTTTCGGGATACAATTCAAACGGTGTTACTGGCTAAATATTCTAGTTCTACGAAATGCTTACATAGGCAATTAAAAATTTTTTTTTTTTTTTTTTAGTGCGACTCAAAAATATTTTGTTTTGGGACTCTTATAGTTTCTAATACATCATATTCTTTTTTTTGTTGTTATTCTATAAGCTTTGTATGGGGCATGCTTCTTTATATTACTTGTGCTACGTGCTACTACCCCTTCCCCCCCTTTAATGAAGGTTGAGGTTTTGTGCTGATTCGCCAAAATATCGCTGTGTAGAAGACACAATAAAAATATATAAATTTGTCAATGCGTTATTGGAAATATTCTACATGTGGTTTGCTTGCAATTGCTTTTCCCACCGATGCAGTTTACTTCGGTAATTAACCATGTGCAAGCATGCATTTTTGCTTGCAAATGCTTTTTCTTTACCCTTTTTGTTAGGTTCGGGTGCACATGTTGCGTGGGGCTGCATGTTTCGTGCGTGCACGTGTGTCCTTGGGATCGAAAAAAAAAATTTTTTCGATACCGATATTGCAAGCAAATTCTATTTCGGATATTGACCATTTTCAGGCATGTGTTTTGCTTGCAAATGCTTTTTTAACCGACGCAGTTTTCTTCGGTAATTAACCATGTGCAAGCACATTCTATTTCGGATATTGACCATTTTCAAGCATGTGTTTTGCTTGCAAATGCTTTTTTAACCGAAATATTTTGTAAAAGAAAGAAAAATTTTTCAAAATTTTCTTATTTATAGTCGCGTCCTCGTCGATTTCTTTTAAGTACGAAATTGACTTTGTTCGAGTAAGTATTTCTTTTTCCATATTTTTGGTGAATATTGGTTAATGTTTTTCTTTTTCCATACCTTATTTCGTTTCAGGATGACGTTTAATGATTTTTACACTATCGATGATTATTATCTACGTGCGGAGCGGTACATGGCCCCGCCCCCACCCTTTGAGAGGTATGGACTTATTTCTTCATCTGTTGCCCACGTGTTGGGAGTTGTATGTTCGCGACTTGGATTACAAGTACGACTTTTTAGGGATACCTCCTCGTCGGCGTCCTGCCCTTCCACTTCGCTGGGTGTCCCTGCGTGACTTTTCCCATATTAAGAAATTTCATTTTTGCTTGGACCCATGGGACTGAACTCAAAAAAAAAATCAATGTAAAAATAAAAAAAAATTTTAAATAAAAAAATATTTTAGTAAATAATTTCATACGCTTTTAATTTATGTTGACGTTAGGCTTTTTGCTCGCTGCTTTTTCTCTATATTTTTTGTTAATTGTCCGAATACTTTTTCTTCTTTGTGCTTGCCTTTCTGAGAGTTCCAGGCTATTTCTGATATTAACGCTTTTGTTTCGGAGACAGACACACAGGAATATGACTCCTATTATTGCTGCTTTGACGAGCGTGGTGCTTATGCCATATGATATATTCCTGTGTAATGTTAGTTCTTCAATGAGTTTTCGATTTTTAACACTTTTTATTTGAATTTCTTCGAAGTTAATGGTGTCGTTGAATTTGATATTGTTGTTTTCGTTTTCTTGGTAGAAATATTTTTCGTTCATTATGATCTGAGTATTCGTAAAATTTTGGTTTTGAATGATTATGGTGCAATTGGAGAAGGAGATGAGTACGTTTTTGTTAAGTGTAATGTTGCGCTTGTCGCAATCGTGTGTGATCTGCGTTTGCCTCGCGTTTTTTATCAGTAGTGTTGATTCGTCTATGTATTGTATGGAGATTTTGTTGTTATACTGTAGTCTACATGTGTTAAGAAAAACGCAGTTTCTACTCTTTTTCAATTCCTTTCGTACCGGATTTTCCGTGAAACTGTAAGTTGTGTTATCTATTGTTGTGATTTGTTCGTCTCTTTCTATAATTTCCTTGTGACTCAGGTTAGGAAGAGGGGTTAACCATTTTACTTCTATTTTCCGGAAGTTTCTTGGGATTTTTACTGCGATTATTAGTGCTTTGTTTACGTATGACATCACTCCCACTCTGATTAGTTTTACTTTGTAATAGTCCACTTTGAATCTTTCTATCTCCTCTGTCGTTAGTATGTTGGGATGCGCCACCCCGTTTTTTGCTGATGAGATACTGTCCTGGATGATGTTGACTTTTTCCTCTATACTTTTTAGTTTTAGCATTTGGTCATGATAACGGAGATGCTTAGTGATTTCGTCGTTTTGTCTTTTTACTTTTGGTGAATACTTCGTTAACCATGCCCAGATCCTTTTCCATCGTCCTTTTTATCGTTGAAATTGTTTCGTTGAAAAAATCGTTTATGTATATTTGTTCGTTCAACCCTTTTATGGCGTTATGGCTATTCTGATCTGCCAATGTCAGGTGCTCTAGGATTTCTTTCCGGTCATCGTCGTCCATGACGCCAAATAGCCAGTTGGCGGCCGTACCTACTGCGTTCAGAAGTCCTCTTCGAGATCGATCATTCTCCCTTGGTATTATGGAGCTAATTTTTGATCTGATTGTTCTAATTTCTGCCAGCAGCAGTTCTCTGTTTTTTATTTCTACCGTATCGACATACTCGTTGATTGTGTTGATGACCTTCAGGATTTCGGCTGGGTGTATCACATGTAGCACGGTGTAGAAATCCTCTATAATTTCTGTTTCTTTTATGTGGATATGGACAAATCCTCCTTGTTCGTCTACTGGCGTTATTTGAAGTCGTCCGTAGGTGACTGTTGTTATTAACCCCAAGATGATTATTTTTTCCTGAAAAGAAAAAGAAAATGGAATTTGCACACACATCTACGCTCTTTGTCGCTTTCACAAAGGCTCCTCCACTATCTCCACCTATTTCTGTTGGACAAATAAAACAATGTGTTTGCAAATATTCTTAAAAGAATGCTCTATTTCTACCATTTTTTTTTTTTTTTTGTGTTATTATTAGTTTGCATGTTGATATGTTATTGCCCATTTAAATTGTTTATATCTAACATCCCCTTTGCGTGAGATAAATACGGAATATATTTTAGTCTTATATATTATTTTACAGTACTTTCTATTCCCTGGCTTACAATTCCCTCTAATTCTTCGAATTTCATTCTGCAAGAACTTTTGCTCCTCCTCCGTCTCCTTCCATTCTGCGCGAGTCATCTTTTGCTCCGTTATTAATTTGTCGAGAAATATTCTTGAAATTTTACTTTCCTCCACAAAGGCGTCTCGGGGCAAAAAGGCTCGTCCTGCACTTACGACGTCTCGGTATTTTTCCGCAAACCGCAGCAAATATATTCCGCAATCATTTAGATTTTGTTGTTGGCTGCATTCCGGATATATTAGCGGCATCGCATTTTCCGAATACTCCGTGGTGTCTGCTGGACATTTTCTTTTCGCCTCCCATTGCACAATTGACCTAATTTTTTCTGCGATTTTCTGTGCATTGTGCGGTTTTAGGGAGTCCAGTACGTAGATCGCTGGCCATGTTACGATTGCCAGCATCCAGTGGTTTCGCTCGTGTACTGGGATCACTAGGCTCTCGCACTCGAAGATGTTCACTCTTTTAAGAAAACCGTTCAAACGTAATTGTTCCGGCATTGACTTTTTCTTTGATGAGGTTGCGCATGCATAAAAGTGCGTGTCGAATACGTGAATCTTCTTGTTGTTAGCCTTTCTCATCAACCATGGCAGCAGGGTGTTGATATGGTCGTCGTTAAGCCAATTTGTCTCATTGACTCTATCCAAATTCCAATTTATTTTATTTATTCTGCACGACATTGCGTTCCGCTCGACCTTTCTTGTATATCTCTTTTGATGGTTTAAATGTTTGTTTTCGACATATGCTGAGTGGTTGAGGTTCGTATTGATTTGAAAAATATTTTTAGCTGACGGGAGTTCGATTCCGATCGAAGTGGCATTTTTTGAAGTGCATGCAAAAAAAAAATTTTTTTTTTTTTTCTTTGCCTTTAGGAATTGCTATATTCACACTTCTCGTAAACGCCTTGGTTGGCATATTACATCTTCGGTGGTTTAAGTTATTGTATTTTAAATGTGTGCTATTATATTTTTTGTTCGTTAAAAAAAAATTGCATTACTTATATTTTTTTGTTTTGTCGCCGTAAGGCACGGGTTATTGTTTTGTTTGTTGTTCTTTTTGATGATGTCGCTTTATTATGTTTTTGTGGAATGTTTTTTCTTTTCCTTTGATTTTCAATTTTACATTCACCGGCGTTGGAATTGATACAATCGAATAAGGGCCTTCCCAAATGGGTGAGAATTTATTTTTTCGGTTTTGGTTCTTTAGCCACACTTTGTCTCCAGTCTGAAATTCTCTGACTTTCGAGCCCTTATCGTAGTATCGCTTTGATTTTTCTTTAGCTATTTTTTGGTTTTCTCGTACTAACTGATGGGTGCGCTGGATTTGATATTTTAATATTTTTGCAAAATCGTCTGTGTTGTACAGTGGCTCCCGGTTTTCTTTTTAAGTTAAGTGGAATGTCGGCTTCAAATCCAAAAAGTATTTTACCTGGTGTCTGTTTTTGTGGATGAATGGACTGTGTTGTTATGCACGTGCATAGCGTGGGTGCAGCCATTCATCCCAATTTGTGCCATCCTCCTTGACAAAATTTCGGAGAAATTCCGCAAGAGGTCGGTGACTCCTTTCAAGAGCACCATTGGCTTGGGGGTGGTATGGTGAAGTTTGGGATTTCTTGATTCCAAGAAATTTTGCAAACTTCCTTAAATAATTTCGATGTAAAGTTTGTGCCGTTATCCGTGATTAAAACCTTTGGTATCTGGAATTTTGATATTATCTCGTTGAAAAAAGCTTTTGCCACTGTTGCCGCCTCTGCATCCGGAATAGCTGTGCAGATGAAAAATTTTGAAAAATCGTCTATGAATGTTAAGATGTATTTGTTTCCTCTCGATGTTTCCGGTAGGGGGCCTACCATATCCATATAAACTTTGTAGAAAGGGCCGTGAGCTATGTCTGTGAGTACCATGGGCATTCTTTCTACTTTTGAGCATTTATTCCGCTGGCATTTCTCGCAGTTTTTTATTATAATTTCGAATCTCTCTATGCATTCCGTTCGACTTGTACTGCCGTCGAATGCGGAAATATGTTTTATAGCTCCTTTGTGACCTCCTAATGGCCCATCGTGAAAATTTTTAAGCACCTCTTCGATGTCCTTTCTCTGTGTTAAAAATTCTGCTAAATCCTCTGTCTCTGGGTTATCTGTGGGGTTTGTATCTTCCGAATCATCTCTGCTTTTCTTTGTCTCTGTATTTTCATCGCTCTGCTCTATTTTGGACTGTGTTTGTGCTCTTGTTACCACTGACACAAGATTATTTTCATATGGTAATCGGCTCAATGCGTCTGCGTTTAAATTATATTTTCCAGCTTTGTAACAGATTTCGAAATCAAATTCCGAGAGCTTATGGCGGAACCTCGCCAATCGGGATGTTTGATCCTTTAGATTTGCTATGCCTTTTAGAGGTTTGTGATCTGTGTAAACCGTAAAGGGGCGGCCTAAGAGGTAGCAACGGAAATTTTTTGTCGCCCACACAATGGCAAGGAATTCTTTTTCGATTGTTGAGTATCGTTTCTCAGTTGCGCTTAATGCTCGGCTTGCGAACGCGATCGGCTGGTCGTCGCCCGGCTCGCCTTGTGAGAGTACCGCTCCTAGTGCTTCGTTACTTGCATCCGTTGTTAACAGGAATGGCTTTGTGAAATCTGCATACTTTAACAGTGGTGGAGTAGTTATTGCAGCTTTAATGGCTATTACTGCCATTTGGCATGCCTCCGTCCAAACGAATTCGGCATCTTTTCTTAGCAGTGATGTCAAAGGTAGAAGAAGCGCTGCTGCATTCGGAATGAATTTTCGGTAGTAGTTTGCTAGCCCAAGGAATGCTTGCAATTCTTTCTTATTTTTTGGTATCGGGAAAATTTTTACGCATTCGACCTTACTTGGGTCCGGCCGCACGCCTTGGTCGGAACACTTGTGACCCAAATAGACAACTTCTTTTCTTAAGAATTGACATTTTTCCGTTTGTATTTTCAATTGGCTGCTTCTTAGGGCTTGTAGTACTTTACGTAGCCTTATTTCGTGTTGTTTAAGGTAACTTCCGTAAATTACTATGTCGTCCAAATAAACAAAACAATCGACGCCTTGCAAGCCGGTCAGAACATTATTCATAATCCTTTGAAAGGTTGCCGGAGCTCCGGAGAGTCCGAATGGCATTCTTACGAATTCGTAATGTCCTATTCCAGTACTGAATGCTGTTTTTTCTCTGTCTTTCTCAATTACAAGCACTTGATGGTATCCACTTGCCAGGTCTAGCGTTGTGAAATATCGGCTGCAACCGAGTTGGTCGAGAATCTCATCAATGCGGGGTATAGGAAATACCTGCTTGACGGTTACGTCATTCAGCTGCCGAAAATCGACCACCAATCGCCATTTCTTTTTCCCGTCTGCACCTGCCTTTTTCGGCACTAGAATGATTGGTGCGTTCCAGGGTGATTTGCTTGGAGCAATTATGCCTTGGTCCAACATCTCTTCCACCTGTTTATTTATCTCCGCCTTGTGGGCCTCCGGAAGGCGATATTGCCGAATATTTATGGGTGCTTTTCCGACCTCTGTAGGTATTTCGTGGTTGAGCACAGTGGTGTAACTCAATTCGTCACCCTTTAGGTGGAAAACATCCGCATAGTCCTTGCATATATTCGCTATGGACTGTCTTTCTTCGTCGTTCAAATTTTCTTCCAATTTCAAGGAATTTATTAACAGATTTGTCCTTTCATTTGTCTCATCGCTCTCAACTACGTTGACTTCTAACGTGTTTACTGTTCTATACTCCTTTAATAGCGAGTATTTTAGTTCCGTACCTCCTTTTATTTCCGCAACTTTTTCGGAGGCGTTTAGTACTGTCACGAATCCAACCCCATTCTTTGGTCTAGATAGACTCTCTCCTAGGTATACCTGTGTAGCAATTGTTGTCTTATGCACGACTACTTCTTCCTTGAGTAGTCCTGTGTTTACTCTTGCTATTCCCGCTGCTCTGGGGGGGATTTTTATGGTTTCTGCTATAAAAATCCTTTTCCTTGCACACTTCAATGGCACTCTGGCCACCGGGTTGCCTCCTTCCTTGAAGGTCAACTGTTTCTCAATAGTGTCCAAGATAGTTCTGTTCCAGAGCATGTCTCTTCCTAGGAGACCATCTGCTGGCAAACTGCTATTACATGGTACTACGTGCATTTCCATATTTAATGCTGTGATCGTATTATGTTTAGTCGTCACTGATCCAATAGTACTGGAATCTCCTCCGAATGCTCCTCTTAAGCATTTCGTGTCCTCCCTTTTAATTGGTACGTCTTCTTTAAAGACTTCTCTTTTCACTAAACTTGCATCTGATCCTGAGTCGACCAATAGGTAGATGCTGCCATTGATAGCCTGATTGCAGGGTATTTTGATGTAGGCATCATCCTCTTGAGTCTCCGTTATGGCAGTGCAATTTGAAAATCGTGGCGTGTTTCTGTCGCATTGTGAGTCCACCGTTCTGATACTGTCGTTGATAGCCTGTTCACAGGATAATTCAACGCCTTCATCTCTTTGTGGGCCGTTATGTGCAAACGTTAACAGTTTTTTCGCGCTTTGGAGAACATTGGTATACAAACTCTTTATGAGTTTTTTCTTTTCTTGTCCTATTTCAAACATATTCTTTATACTGGCCGCTTCTATCTCGCATACGGGGTAGGTGAATACTGTAACAGTGCTTTTAAAAGACACTCTCTTCTTTTTATTCTCTTTTATAATTTTTCTTTCGTCGGTTTCACCATCAAAGTGTATTTCCATCTTTCCGCTTATTTCGTTTTTTACGTTATTCGTTGGTATGTTTCGCTCTCTTATTTCGTTTTTTATCTCATTCCGTGGTATTTCTCTTTTGGACTTTCCCCATCTCTTAGTGGTTGAAGTTCCATTTCCTAGGCTGTCCAAGGGAACCTCTTTCGGCGTATTTTTATTATATCCCGAAATCGTGGTTTCCTTATTGTTATGATGACTTGCTCCTTGTTTTTGATTTTTACCCGGATCAGGTTTTGGCCGCTCTTTTGCTTTTGTTTTGGCATCCCAGTCTATTGGCCAAGACTGGGCCGCTGGGAGTTTCCCGCGTTCTGCTGCTCTTGTTGAGGGCAGTTTCTGGCTATATGCCCGAATCCTTTGCAAAGAAAACACTGTACTTGGTTGTTGTTATTCGACCCTCGACGGTTATTTTGTGTTGGCCTTTGTTGTGTGTTTTGTTGTGTAGCCCCGTTTCCGCAAAATTTATTGGTGCGATGACCTTTAATGTGACATTTATCGCAGAATAGGCTGCTTAACTTGCTCCAACAATCATCAACTATATGTCATATTTTGCCGCAGTGTGTGCAAGTGGGCTTAGATGCCTTACTGGCCTCCATTATTGTCTGTTTGCTTTTCATGCAGCTAGGACTTCCTTCGTGTCCATACGTTCCACACAGCGTGCAATAGGGTGTATTCCTTCTCTTTACACATACATCTCGTGTGTGTTCCTTGCTGTTGACAGAATGAACAATTCAGTTCTGTTGATAGTGCCGAATTAATAGTAATTTATGTTCACTTTGTTGATTTCAAAATGTTTTCGGAATTTTTCTGCATTTATGAGATCCCGCAAACTGGGGTCTGTCATGTTTATCAGTGATTGTTTTAGGGAATGATCCTTTAATCCCGTAATGAAATGCCTTTTTTCCAGATCTTGGTATTCCCATAACGCCGCTCTTGATTCTTCCGTAGTCCATTTTTTTGTGATCATTTCTTCAGCCTCTTTTAGGTTAGTTTCCATTCGACCTCCGAACAGCGACGCGGACTCACCTGTTTGTTGATGACCGTTTATAATATCCGCTCTGATATCTTCCAACGTTCTTACTGTTGCGTATGTTCGTTGCACAAAGTCGCGGAGTTCATTAAGAATTTTCTGGTGCCAATTGTGTTGAACGCGGCCCCCGACAGTCGCTGCCTTATACATGTAATGGCTTTCTGTATGTCCTCCGGGGAAATTATACAATTGAGCAATTCTATGCCTTCGACAAATTTTATCACATCCGCCTAAAACTCAGGTCCTCTTGCTCCGGAAAAGGATGGTACGAATCGTTGGACATTTTTAACAATTTCTGCAACATTCTGTGGACTTGCCATTGTTACCTCAATTCTGGGTGTTTGTATCGGTCCTGATGCTGTTCCGGAATTGTTCGGCATGCGCCTGGTGGGAAATGGAGATGTCCTGCAAACTGTTCTCAATTCTCTCCTTAGGTTTCCAATTTCTACTTTCAGAAATTGAATTTCTTTCTCCTTTTCTTTGAGATTAGCTTTGTCCTTTTCTATGGACTCCGATATGTCCTTTCCCACAGCTGTCTGCAGAGCTTCTCTTAGAGATTCGTTTTGCTCTTCTGATTCTTCTATCACAAGGGTCTCTTTATCGATTCGATCCCTCAAATCCTTTGCAGTTCTTTTTTAAATGGCCAACTGTCTCTTCCAATTGTTGTATTTTCTCCTTGGCGACTTCGTTTGATACGGCTACCGAATTTTTCGCTTTTTCTATCAGAAAAACTGCTTCTTCCAATCGATTAAAACGGGATAAAGCGACTTGGTTTTCTAGTAGGGTCAAATATTCTCTATTTGGGTTTATTTCCCTTACTAATTCCCAAGCTTCGGTCTGTAACGTAGTCGCATGTGTTTCAGAATCTTTTAGATTTTGTTTTAGTTCCTCCCACTCTCTATCCATAAATTACTATTGTCCAACGGAAAATTCCGCTTATAAAAGACGCATAACAATTGAATTTAACTCAAAATTTCCAAATTTTAAAAATTCAATTTTAAAATTTTAAATTGATGTGAAGCCTGTGAGGCGTATGTTATAAAAGTTTTGTTTGTGGACTTACCATCTTATTCTGTTAGCTATTCCTCTGAAGTTTTATATTCGTTGTTTGTTAACTATTAAAAATTATGTTATAAGTTAATTTTGTTTTGGGCACCCTATCGCTCCCAAATTGCGTTTATAGTGCAATTTGACTCGACAGAAATATCGGTATGATATTGAACACTTTAGTCTTTTACACTTTTGGAAACAGTCGTTCCTCCCAGGCACCAATGAATGAAACGTCGTTCCTGTTCAATGGTTTATTTAAATAAAGGACTTCAGTTTTCGCAATCGATATCGATTTCGACCCTCACTTGCCAAAATTTTGTTTTCACTTTTTAACTTTATTAGTTTTATACTTCAGGATTGTAGTATCCTTCTGACTATCCTTAGTCGAATACCGGCTGCGCCATAAATGTTGTGTGTACTGGGGAGAAAGGACCTCTGTAAGCGCCAACAAGGATTCAGTATTTTCCAAATAAAACACTCCTTTTCTCGTTGCAATAATTGTTCATTTATTAAAGTCTTTTTCAATGTTTCTACTCTATCTTACTTTACTGCCCTAATTCCCTAGCTAACACTGAGATCCACACTTTGTCGTCCTGGCTCGTAAGTAGGTGCGCCAAAGTTGAGATCTTCTTAATACTCGGAGTGCTAATCGATGATAAGTCCATTTTTTCAATCGAACTTCGCTTTTATAGTCCGATATTGCTCCGTTCGCAATATCGATAGTTGCTAGCGTCATAGATTTCTTCCTCAGCTGACCTCCCCGTGAGCGTCCCTTGGTCACCGTCTATTCTGCATTTCGGCGTTTTCCGGCGATTGCATAAGTGCCGTTGTCTTCTATTTTCGTCGTGCCATGTATTTACAATCAGCTAAACATGCCGATCACTCCAAACCCATTCGACATATGTACGGTTTACTGCAAGCCAAGTGCACACACAAAAAGACGTACAGAACGAAATGCAATACGAACAAGCAAACGCATGCCGTAAACATCCCTTGTTTGTGTGTGGTCCACATGCTGACTCGGCGGCTCGTGTTCTTTCGCCTTTCCTCTGCCTGCTTTCCCTTTCGATCGATGGCCTTGAGCGATCGATTCTCGGTTGACATTGATATCGACGGTCTGTTTGTCATTACAAAACCCTGTTGTTGTTGTTGCCGTCTCCCGGTAACAGTGTCTCTTTTTGTGACTTCGAACGCCGACCGTTGTTGCTTTGTTGAGGCGTTCGATTTCATGCTCGCTCGTGCTGTTGTTGTTCGAGGTGTTAGGTTTCGAGCTCAAACGGTGCCGTTGCATTTGTTTATGATGCATTATTTATTGCACTGCTTTTGGCTTAGCGCTGATAGCGTGCCGTTGACGATAGAGCTGGCAGCGTTACGTTAGCGTGTGACGTGACGGTTTTGACTCACAACAATTGAGAAATCATCAAACACTGCAAAATTTTTAACAAACATCGCAAATTTTTCAAAAACCAATATATTAATACCAGAGCGTTTTATCTTTTCACAAAGTCCACAAAAAAAAAATCTTATAGACTATGGGATATTAATTTTACAATTTGCAGATTCTTTTTGCACAAATTTGGAAGCAAACACAGAATTTTCTAAAGATGAAATTATGTCAGAGGTAGGGACCAGGAAAATAAAACGATGTGTTTCAGCTAAATTAATAAAGGATTGGAGTCGAAAAACAGATAAACCGGATATAAGAGCAGAAGAAAGGCAAATATTAACAAAAACGATGAAGGTACTAAAAAATAAAAAGCAACACAAATGTAAAAAAAGGAAGATAACCCAGTGAAATGGTAAATCCTTCAGATCGAACATACGGATTTCAAAGCAATTAGAAATAAAAAGATAACAATAATTAAATTCAAATAATGAATCAAATTCTGTATTCTGTTAATAGGAAATTAAAAATTGGTGGTGGTATATAAATAGTAAAAAGAAATATATATATATATATTAATATATAAAAAAGGATTTGTTTAATTATAGAGAAAGAAAAAAAGAAACTTTGAAGCTAGAATTGAAAACGTATACCAAATCAAAATATCAAAAATGAACAACGTATCAGGGTAAATTACGTTTATTTGGGTGATACCTATTTGAATAAGAAGTCCAATTATAATAATTACGGAAAGTATGGTGAAAACGATTATATAAAAAAAAACACAATTTTCCACACAAACTTTACATAAAGTAAATGTATTTCAACAATTTCGCAAAGTTATAAGTAAAACAACCATCATTAAAATAACTTATAACAAAAACAAAACCTCAAAGAAATAGAAACTTATAAATTTAAATTGTCAATAACTTATAATCAAGTAAGAAATGTCAAAAACAATAATAATTAAGGTGATGATGTGCTGATAAAATTTGAGAATTTCAAAGTTAAAATTTTAGGAGTTAAATTAATCGATTCTGCCATTCAATCGAGAACATAATAATATAATATAAATAATAATAATAACAATTAGAAGTATAACAATTTGTTAAAGCAAGAATATTTTTGATATCGAAGTAGCGAAAAGAGCATTATACATAAGCGAAAATGCCAACGAACTCCAAAACGCATCAGCAGGCGAATCAGCTACACAAGTAGCAGTACATAAAGAACTTAGCTGATTTCGAATGCGGAAATATCGCCCAAAGCCAAAGGTTTACAGTATTCACTACCATGCCTCTAATACACGGTTGCGGGCAGAGCAACAATGATAACTACAGCAAGCAGCAATCTTAAGCTTATCAATTTGTGCAAAGCAAGTCATTTCTATCTGGCCAAAAACTCATTTAAAAGGGGAAGGGTTGTCGTGCAACAGTTTTTTTTATAAGACAAACCGACATTTTGCAGTCACGATGCTTAAGAATCCTTCAAAGGGGGAGGGATGTTGTGAGTTAACAGTCGACTCACGAGAATTTATTTATTATGCATGATGGTTACCTTTAAAAGCACAGAAATATTTCAAAGAACGAAATCTACTTCTGCGCTAAACGATCCAGCAGGCATGGGCAGTCAATAGACTTAAATGAAACAAAAACAGCAACAATCAAACCGAGCTTAAATACGGTTATTTAAATCTGATCAACATTGGCACGCGACAAGAACAGCGAACGGTAATACATGATAAGCGAACTCCGACGACACCTGGCCCGAAAGTGCTAATGCGGCGATTATGATATCGGTTGGGCTCGAAATGCAAGTCAGGTAAATCAAATCAACAAGCGCAGGGCAACGTCCAAGTATTGCGATAGGCATCGATTGGGAAATCGAACATGCAGTCAACGTTGAACTCACACAGCAGTTCCAGAAGAATTCAACTGGCAGCAATTGGGAAATGGACGATGCGGCATCACCATTTTCTTTTTATATACACCTGTTATGAGTCAAACAGCAGAGCAGCTCATCTTGTAACTTACGCAATACCGCTAGCGACAGCAGACGGCCAAAAACGCAAGCTGGCATTTCGCACCATCGTACAAGCGTGCCAAGTACAACGTTGCGTCATAGGTGACTGAAGCAGAATCACCGATTATGCTGAATCGGATATTGGTCATGGCACAAAACGACCAAGATACCCGGAAGTACATCTGTACAGGTCAGCATGCGTCAGCATGCCCATGACACCGTTCCCGAAGAACACACCAGCGTCTGCAGAGCGCAGACCTAGGTTAAGAATAATTAGTATATAAGCTGTGCATTTTAATACTAAGAGATAGTTGCTAACAGTTGCTGATAGCCATTTTACAATAAGTAGTTACGTGTAGTTCTTACAGTTAAGATCAATTTCGATTAATAAATCGTTATAAATTATAAAAAGCGTTTTCCTCTAGAAAATTCGGTCCGATAGGCGAGTGAAGGATTCCAGAAAATCCTCACAACTTTATTGGCGCAGCCGTCCTACGTGTACAACATCGCGTCCGCGAAGTATTGCACCTTTAGGGACATTAAAAAGAGAAATAGTCCCTGGTATTCAATCAGAATTCTTCTGCAAGAATAAGCCTTGTTGCACTATTGAATGTTGCTAACTGTTGGATGTGTGTTGAGGCACTGCTAACAGAGCCCGGGAATTGTGTTCAGGCACCGAGGGTATTGCTGTATTTATAGAGCGCATGGTTTTCCCTGTTTGTATAATAAAGAATCCTTGGCGAATTAATCTATTTAAGGGACTTTGGTGTTTCTGGTTTATCGAGTAAAACGTACTTTTCGTCGCGAAAAAGTATTCCGAGAAAATTTATCCGCGAAACAAACTTTTTATTCATCAAAGCCGCCGTATTGGATTTAGAATTCTATTAGCACAGGCATGATGGAGCTGAAGATTGAAGAAAACTCAGAGCAAGCAGAAAAAAAGGGGTAGATATAACATCAGATACGCAAAGAAAATATGGTGAGTTTAAAAACAAAACAAAAACAATTTTTTTTCCTCCGCCCACAGTCCTTACTGTTAGCGATGAGTTTTAATATTTTGGTTAGATGCACTTGGATATTGTATATTCACGTCCGAAAATCACAATAATAATTGCTCAGTTGTTTACACATATTTCAGAAAAAATGAGGAACTTTAAAAATAAACGGCATAAATTTAAAAAACGCTTTTGCAATCACAGTCAAAATGTGGTTCGAAGCGAAAAGCCACTTTTCATATCAATATCAGCACTAACTTAAATATTTTCAAGTCGAACTAATAAAAAATAAAAAAAATGCCATTCCTTAAGAATGTAAACAGGGGTAAGATCTTCTTTGAAGATTTAGATAGGCCCGGGATATATAATAGAGTAAAAAATATAGAAAGTAAAAAGGAAAATTTGTTGAAAATTAAGAAAGATTTTCGAATCGAAGATAAAATTAACTTAGAGTTTGTAAATAAATTAAAGAATATTGAGAGTAAAAAAGAAAATTTATTGAAGTTCAGGCAAAGTAGGAACTTGCATGAAAAGGAAAGGGCTTACGAGTATAAGCCTCCATCAAAAACAGATGAAAAATTGCATCTAATAACTTATTTTCATTCCCAAAATATTGCATTATTAAATGAGAAAAATGAAGAAAGAGAAGACATTCAAGATGATGAATGCAGTAAAGACGATAATCAGACTTAGAAAACTAAATGATCTTGAGACAATGCTCAATACGAACGAATCAGATTCAATGTCATACGACGCATTAAGTCCGTTAGTTGACACTAGAGGTGATACAGACTTTATTTTAGAAAGAAAAACAATGGAATTACATTTAAATAGAAAATTGAGCAAGTCAGAGTCAATTAAGAAGAAAAGGCTGCTCAAAGACCCAAAACAAAAGCACTTTGACAGTTCAACAAATTCTTTAACCATAGATGAGGACAAGCTAAAAATGATAAATTAACACTGCTTATCGATACAGGGGCAGACACTAGTTTGCTCAAATCTGAAGTCTTAAAAGAAGAAGTTGAAGTTGACAGGTCAGAGGATAAGCAATAAGGGGGAGCATTTGGTAATAGTATTAGTACAGAGGGAGCTGTAAGGATATCTCACCAAGATAACAAAGCATTAAATTTTAATATGCACGTTCTTCCATTTGGTATCAAAATACCAGCAGACGGACTTTTGGGTAGAGATGAACTGTGGACCCGTTCGGTTACGAATGGAGTAAATAAGACGATTTCATTTTTTGCAAATAGCAAGGAAATCGCAAAATTACCACTTTGTTCAGAGCAAGCGACTAGAAGGATATGCGTAGTTGAGTCAATTACTATAAACGCTAGAACTTCAAAAGTCATTGAAATAACATTGCAGAAGAACTTAATAAAGGACAAGTTTGACGTTAGTGCAGCAGAGAATGCAATTACAGATGATGTGTGGATTGAATTACCCTGCAATAAGGCTATCGATGGTAACATTGTATTTCATTTGATTGATTCAGGAGCAGAAACGTTTTTGTTTGAAGGTATGGCGGACGCCGCCAAGCCTATAAAATTGTTAAAGAAAGTATTAAATGAGCAGTGCAATAGGTTTACCGATAGAATTGACGGAAACCGAGTTAAATTATTAGGACGAGGGCACAGGATTCGTACAGAAAAGACTGTAACACTTCCACCGTCTGAGACGAGAGTAATCCCGAACGACAACGGGCTACTCGAGCAGAAAAAAACCGTAAATATAAATATGGAAATAGGAGTCTGTAAGAATGCAAAAAAGAAGAGTGATCTGAATAAAACACATTATAGGAAACACGACATCTATAGAGATTTTCTGAGCGGCAAAATTTTTGAATGGAATGAGGTCCAACACAAATTTAGATCTTACATAAGCGCATGCAATTTTTATACTTCAATTCTAGGGAAACTATTTGCGCACAATTTCTTTGTACCTTAGAGTATTTTCTAATTAAAATATAAAAAAAATAAAAAATTACCAAAAGCATATGCCGTTAAGATTCAAATAACTTTGATTTTCAGGACAAGATTTTTTTAAAATATTTATTTGAAAGAAAATAAAAAGAACATGAAGGTACGGGAAATAGTAAACAAAATACGAACACAAAGGGCGCAAGCAATTTCAAATGTCACACAATACATATTTTGTTACCAGGCCCTTAACGTACTAAATGATAAAATTATAGAATAAATTCATTCTTTGCTTCAAACTGGCACTACCAGAAATTAAGCTCCACCACGCGACATATCTTAAAAATAAATAAAAAAAATTAACAATTTTCTGTTCGCATATCAAAACGAGCGAAGACACAATATAAGCAAAATAATTTTTTTTTTAATTTCTGAACAGTAGAAGCTAGCCGCGAAGTAAATGTTGATGAGCAAACACAATTTTTTTTTTAATATAGTGCACTTGAAATTGCAATATTGGAATAAATAAGAAAATAATAATTGAACTCAAACAAACAAAAGACAGTCGAAAGGGAAATAGGCCAAGTTCAAAAGTAGTTATGCAAAAATTAAAAACTGTCAAGTTCAATTTGAACAGCCGAAATAAAGGCAGGGACACGAGAATAGTTGTAGCACAGGTAGGGAATATTTTCATGTTTTCTTTTTCTTTTCAGGAAGACCAATAAGGTTTAACGATGAATACCAGACGTAAAATTTCTCTTCTAAATTTGGAAACTCAATTGAAAGTGTTGAAATTCCTAAGTTCAATTTAGATTCCAAACTAAGAAAAGGGGAAGAGTGATTGGTAAGAAAAAAAAAATTAAAAAGAGAAAAATTGAATAAAAAATATATATAAAAAAATATAATTGTTATTTTTTTTGACCATCTGAATACTTCATTTTTGAATTGTTATTTGGGCTTTTGGTCTCTCATTTTTCGCTTATAGTGAAAAATGTAATTTTTGGCAATTGAAAAAATTTTTATTTTTCATAAATTGCGAAAAATGGAAAGCCGAAGCCGGTTTCGAAACCTAGCTTAATTCATCATCAGGTATCTTTAAAACAACAATTAACCAATCTGCCACCTCCAGCGATGTGGGTTAATCGGCTGAATTTGGCCATATATACACCATTGGCGTGCCCGCCTTATTGTAATTGTTAATTTTTTGACCATTGAATACTTCATTTTTGAATTGTTATTGGGCTTTTTGGTCTCCATTTTTCGCTTATATGAAAAATTAAATTTTTTCAATTGAAAAATTCATTTTTCACTAAAGCGAAAAATGGAACCAAAAAGCCCAAATAACAATTCAAAAATGAAGTATTCAGATGGTCAAAAAATAACAATTAACAATAAAGGCGGGCACCCAATGGTGTTTATATAGCACAATTCAGCCGACCTACCTCACATCGCTGAGGTGGTCAGAGTGGCTAAGGTGTTGGTTAAAGATACCTGGATGATGAACCTGTAAGCTAGGTTCGAAACCGGTCGTTATCGGCTTTCCACACTTCTCGGCAATTTATGAAAAAATTAAATTTTTTCAATTGCCAAAAATTACATTTTTCACTATAAGCGAAAAATGAGAGACCAAAAAGCCCAAATAACAATTCAAAAATGAAGTATTCAGATGGTCAAAAAATAACAATTAACAATAAGGCGGGCACGCCAATGGTGTATATATATGCACAATTCAGCCGACCTACCTCACATCGCTGAGGTGGTCAGAGTGGCTAAGGTGTTGGTTAAAGAATACCTGATGATGAACCTGTAAGCTAGGTTCGAAACCGGTCGTATCGGCTTTCCACACTTCTCGGCAATTTATGAAAAATAAATTTTTTCAATTGCCAAAAATTACATTTTTCACTATAAGCGAAAAATGAGAGACCAAAAAGCCCAAATAACAATTCAAAAATGAAGTATTCAGATGGTCAAAAAATAACAATTAACAATAAGGCGGGCACGCCAATGGTGTATATATATGCACAATTCAGCCGACCTACCTCACATCGCTGAGGTGGTCAGAGTGGCTAAGGTGTTGGTTAAAGATACCTGATGATGAACCTGTAAGCTAGGTTCGAAAACCGGTCGTATCGGCTTTCCACACTTCTCGGCAATTTATGAAAAATAAATTTTTTCAATTGCCAAAAATTACATTTTTCACTATAAGCGAAAAATGAGAGACCAAAAAGCCCAAATAACAATTCAAAAATGAAGTATTCAGATGGTCAAAAAATAACAATTAACAATAAGGCGGGCACGCCAATGGTGTATATATATGCACAATTCAGCCGACCTACCTCACATCGCTGAGGTGGTCAGAGTGGCTAAGGTGTTGGTTAAAGATACCTGATGATGAACCTGTAAGCTAGGTTCGAAACCGGTCGTATCGGCTTTCCACACTTCTCGGCAATTTATGAAAAATAAATTTTTTCAATTGCCAAAAATTACATTTTTCACTATAAGCGAAAAATGAGAGACCAAAAGCCCAAATAACAATTTAAAAAAATATAAAAAATAAAAATTCTTACATTTCACTTCACATTAGAAACAAACAACAAATAAAAAGGGAGAAATTCCCCACTTCTGCACTTCACAATTAAAAAGAAAAACTCGAATTTTAAAAGAATTATAAAAAAAAGTAAAATATATGTATCTGATTTATTATTTTGCCTACTGAAAAAAAAAAAAAAAATCATAAACAAATTGATAGAATAACACTTATAAAGAAACAAATATATAGCTATTAATAATGGTAGAACAATATCTTTTGAGCACTTTAGTTGATTTGTAGAATATTAAAGAAAAAACGCAAAGATTTCTAAAATAACGAAAGATCAGTTCACAAAAAAAAAAAATTAAATTGAACTTCTAATGACAAAAAAAAAAAAAAACTCAAATTTTGAGTAAGTAAAAGTAAAACTAAAAATAGACTTTTATGATAGTTCTGTAAGTCCAGATTTTTGTAAATTACAGGTGGGAGACAGTTGGAAGCAAAGAAAAGAAGAAAAAAATATATACATAATAAATAAAAAAAATAAACATGAGAAATCCACAATTAAAAAATATATATACAAAAAAAAAAAAAAAGATTAAAAAGAACTAGTATGAGAAAAAAAAATAATAAATAAAAATATACACCCCAACTGTCTCATACGAAGCTATGGTATGACACAAGAGATGACATTGTTGGGATGCTGACCATGCTGATGGATGCACGCAACAACACATCGCAACCACGATCATATATGGCGTAAGGTCATCATCTACCAGAAACAGAGAACCAACAACAAGAAAACGTCAAAATCATGTTAAATTTCGGGACCAAATCAACAAGTTTTTCCTGTCGCCAATCCTCTTATAACCGATGGCTCGAAATAAAAAAACGGCTCCACTGCATATAACATAGTTTTTAAATCTACCCGCTGGGTTTGAACCACGAACCTCTTGATTTCTGGTCGTCTGCTTACCCATTACGCTGTTACGAGGCACTCCCATTTGAGCAATGACAAACATTCCCTTACCTTCCACCGTTAATTTGAATGCCAAAACGTGGCATCGTCTTCAAAGGGGGAGGGATGTTATGAGTCAAACAGCAGAGCAGCTCATCTTGTAACTTACGCAATACCGCTAGCGACAGCAGACGGCCAAAAACGCAAGCTGGCATTTCGCAACATCGTACAAGCATGCCAAGTACAACGTTGCGTCATAGGTGACTGAAGCAGAATCACCGATTATGCTGAATCGGATATTGGTCATGGCACAAAACGACCAAGATACCCGGAAGTACATCTGCACAGGTCAGCATGCGTCAGCAGGCCCATGACACCGTACCCGAAGAACACACCAGCGTCTGCAGAGCGCAGACCTAGGTTAAGAATAATCAGTATATAAGCTGTGCATTTTAATTCTAAGAGATAGTTGCTAACAGTTGCTGATAGTCGTTTTACAATAAGTAGTTACGTGTAATTCTTACAGTTAAGATCGATTTCGATTAATAAATCGTTATAAATTATAAAAAAGCGTTTTCCTTTAGAACATTCGGTCCGATAGGCGAGTGAAGGATTCCGGAAAATCCTCACAACACACCGAAGATCGAAATGGAGAGACTCACTCTTTGCGGAAAACTTGTTTGGGACAGTCTCAGCTCGAATCGTATGTACTCACCAGTGGCAACAGCGACTAGAGCGTGGCCTTGGAGTTTAGGGAAATAGGGTAGTGTTGGGAGTCACGCCTTGACTCTAACATTAATGTCCCCTCCTGTCCCACCTCTGCGAACTCATAGAAGCGGTTGAACGTAACAAGAACCAAAAGCGTCAGCACATCGACCGGGCGTGAATTTAGATACGCAACAATAACAAAAACAAGTACCATGTCAGCGACCAACGATGAGCGATCAACTTGGCAAAAAGACAGACATAAAGAAAGAACAATAAAAGGCAACGACACCAGCAACGCGGAATTGCAATTCAACACATATAACTGGGTCAATTGTTCGATGGCAATATCACAGCGGAAAAACAATAACGACAAGAAATAAGTTGCATCACATCGAAGTTCTATTGCGACAGAGCCAGGTCAGCACTTTCACTGCATATAAGCACAGTCTCGATCAACGGAAAAGGAGACTGATTGTGACCGTTCCATCAGAAGTCTCGTCTAAGCGCACGTACTAACACGAAGCCACGACACTTAGATCTAGAATAGGGAAGTTTCAAGTAATTGTCAGGAGCTAGGGTTCACATATTTTTCTGTTGGACATAA
This sequence comes from Chlorops oryzae, assembly GCA_020466095.1. Classification (NCBI taxonomy): domain Eukaryota; kingdom Metazoa; phylum Arthropoda; class Insecta; order Diptera; family Chloropidae; genus Chlorops; species Chlorops oryzae. The sequence continues at coordinate 59,317,018 of CM035806.1, read as the reverse complement.
GGATATCATTTTATTAATAAAAGGATTGAACATTGTCAATCTTGTCTTTTATTTAAAAGGAATATAGGATTGTATGACGAGCGTTCTAACCCAAGTGCCACGGCGTCATAACTTTTAATCCCCATATCCCAAAAGTAGTCTAGAGTTTATGTCAAGAGAGAGCGTAAACGATATTCTGGAGTATATAAGGATTACATAACAGATATAATAACGAGTAAATCTTGTGTCCTTTTGAAATCACAAAGTATTTAAAGCATTATGTTCACATAAACATATTACTTGCGTAAAATCACAACAGCCTCAACCTAACAACGGGTTTATAAATTGTATTTAAAAATATTTATTAATTATAAATTATATATATGGGTCATTCAACCAACATGAGTACCCCCTGTTATGAAATGTCAATTTTTTGGCAATTGAAAAAAAAAAACTTTTTTCTAAAGTTCCTAAATTAATGTTCATACAATGAGACAAAGAATGGTTTACGCTAGGAATGCAGCATTAAGAAAAATTTTTTGTTTAAAACTTAATAGTTTTAAAGAGATAATCAAATAAAAAAGGGTGTTTTAGTCAGGCGAACCTGACAATACAATACCCGACACGACACACATGTTTAAAAATTTTTTCATATCAAGCGGTGTTTAAGGCCATAAGAAGCCCCATAACCGACATTTTTTTAAATTTCTTTATGAAAACCGCCCCTTTGCCACGACCAATTTTCGAATTTTTTGAAGTTATCATCGAAATCTTGAATATAAGTTAACGTGACCGCCAACATATTTGTCCGTCTGTGAATTATGCTTTGAGATAACGTGACTGTCCACCCGGAATTTTGCTGCATTGCAGTTTCCCACTACTGACCTCTGTTCTTACTTCTTGCATTGCACTGATATCCGAACCCTCCTTAAAACCCTAGCTGCTTCAATAAAATAAGCTGCCGAGGCTAAGATATGAATTTAAAATGTAAGAATGTTCAGTTTAGAAGTGAAACTCAACAAGAGCACAAAGTGCGTTTTAGCGTTTACATTTTTAAAAACACATAGTGTTAAAACCCTTTATTCGCTTAATAATAAAATAAGGACTAACACATAGTATTAAAGCAAAGTGTTTATATTTTTTTTTTTGAAAACACATAGTGTTGACAACCTTTTAAAAAATAAAAACTAACACATAGTGTTAGAATAAATATTGTAAATTTAAACACATAGGGTTGTTCAATTTGCATAACTGGCAAACAACTACAACAAGAAACATTAAAAGTAAAAAAAAAGCAAACAAACAAAAGAAAATATCTGAGTGACTCTTCGTACACTAAATCAAAAAAAAAAAAACTTCTACGAAAACATCTTAAAGGTAAAAAAAAAACATCTAAACAAATAAACCAAAAATACGGCATTAATAAAATATTTTGATTGACTTTTCGCCAACAAAATTCTTAAAAAAAAACAACTTGAAACTAAACACCATAAAAGCAAGAAACTTTGTCTGTGCCCAAAAGAGAAAAAACGCCACACTGCAAATACAGTGGTTCCTTCGCCGAGGCAAAACAACGGCAACCATTACAGTGGTTCATTCATCGAAGCAAAACGACAGCAACAATTACAGTGGTTTCGTCATCTGAGGGGAACAGAAAGATCCCGGATAGCAAAATGTTTTTTATTTGAATTATTGTAAGCAAGCATTTTAGTTTTTTTTCGTTATTCAAAAATAATAATTATATAAATATAAATATATAATTATATATAGAAATAAAAATAATTTGTGAATGAGGCTTTCTCAAATTGTGTTCTTGAAAACAAAAGTTTATTTTTGAGAGTGGATCGCTTTATTCCGGCAGGCGGTGTTGGTTGATTAAGTCATAATGGATAGGTCACAAATTACAAGTCTAATTGAAGCCTCGCTGGACGTCGCTAGAGATGAATTTAGAGAACAAATTCGTGGGTTGACTCAGGCTGTTCAGAATTTGAGACCTCCATCGGTTGAAACTTTTGCTCCCGTTACTATAACTCCAAACGTATTGAATCGTAGAACAGATTTGAGCCTTATTAAATCTCTTCCAGAATTTAAAGGAAGTCACACAGAATACCCGGCTTGGCGAGAGGCAACGAACTTTGCAATTAGCTATTATACTGAGGGTTCAGAAACCTATTATATTGCTATGGGTATCCTAAGAAATAAAATTACAGGCTCCGCTAACGAAAATTTGAGCTCCTTCAATACCCCCTTAAATTTTAAAGCAATCATTTCAAGGCTCGATCAAATTTATTCTGATAAGCGACCATTACATATATTGGAAAATGAACTTAATACCTTACGACAGGGCCGTTTGTCAATAAATGAGTACTACGACGCTGTGGATAAGCAACTGACCTTGATATTGAATAAAAATATAATGACATATAGCGGAAATGAAGACCTGACAAGTGCTTTTAACGAACGTGCTAGGGAAAACGCTTTACGAGTTTTTATTTCGGGACTCAAGCGACCATTATGTGACACTCTTTTTTCGGTCCGCCCAAAGGATTTACCCCATGCATTGGCTATCGGACAAGAACTGGAGCATAACCGCCAGAGATATGATTTCGCGAACACATATGCGAATGCGAAATCATATGGAAAACCTCCCAATCATGCTTTTCAACAAATTAATCCAGACTCTGTCCGAACTACACCACAAACACGAAATACGAATCCTACTTTTACCCACCCTCATTTGGCTTACCCAACTAAACAACAGGACCCTCCCATTCCAATGGAAGTTGACCCAAGAACCTCGTACTTTAGAAGACCAACTAATTTTCAAGTCCAAACAGCAACGCAATTCAGGAACAATTCACAATGGCAACAGCCAAGACTGCAGCCAACAGCTCAGCAGCATCCGCAGCTACAACAGTTTCCACAATTTTTTAATGAACAGCCCCGACTTGGAGCTCCTGCACCCAAACGAACCGCACAACCACTTAATAACTCTACCAACGCTAACATGCCCCAAGTAAAAAATCAACGGGTCAATCATATGGAACTACCTGCACCACATGAGCAATACTTTCAGTCCAATCAAATAGAACAACAAAATTGTGAAGATGTACCCGATTCTTGCAATGAGGAATCGGAAGTGCAATCTGTCTTCGAAGATGAAGCACATTTTTTATATAAGATCGCTCTTACCGTTTATAGTTAAAAAAAACTAAAGACGGAAAAGAGCTACGATTTTTAATAGATACTGGTACTGCAAAAAATTATATACGTCCCAACATATTTTCTACCGGCATTTCCTTGGTGGATCGTCCTTTTAGAGTTTGTTCAGTCAATGGGGAAAACTTAATAAAACACAAATGCAATGTTAACATCCTTTCTAAAAAAACTACATTCATTATATTGAACGAATTAAAAAATTACGACGGTATTATTGGTTATGATTTTTTGAAAGAAATAGAGGCCACACTTGATACCCATAACAATAAACTTTATTACGACTTTATACATGGACATAGTGGGTCCATTACCAGTAACTTGTAATGGGAATAGGTATATATTAACCTTTCAAGACGATGTGTCAAAATACATGACATGCATACCGCTGGTGGACACGGAAGCGTCCACCATAGCGCAGGTTTTCTTTTCGGAAATTATAGCCGGATATGGGATTCCGTTAAAATTGGTCACAGATAACGGCACAAATTTCGTGTCCAATCTATTCAAAAGTGTGTGTAAGATGCTTGGTATTAAAAAGCTTCACACAAGTCCGTATCATCCACAGGCCAACGGTGCGCTAGAAAGAAGCCACCAGCCTCTCGCAGAGTACCTGCGAAACTTCGCTAAAGAGGACGGTACAAATTGGGCCCAATCGTTGGGTCACGCGATGTACGTGCACAACCACACCCCACATGCCGCCACCAAACAAACGCCAACAAAAGTTTTGTTCGGTTTTGGGGTGGACATGCCTACAAATTTACTAAGAAAAGTCGATCCGATTTATAACACAGAGGACTTTCCGTCACTCATGAAGTACCACATTCAGAGGTCACATGAGTTAGCGAGAGAAGCCCTAGACGAAGCGAAGGTTCGATCGAAAAAACAATACGATAGGAAATTACGACAGAATACGTACAAGTCAGGGGAACACGTTCTGATTAAGAATCACGCGCGAAAAAACAAACTATCCCCACTATGGGATGGTCCTTTTGTCATCACTGGGATAACCGGCCCGGTTAACGTTACGGTACGAATCCGGGGGCGAGACAAAACGTACCACGTAAATTCGGTGAAAAAATTTGTCGTGAGATCACGAAACTTTAAAGGGAGCGTAGACGCACCCAAGAAGCAACTGCAAAATGTGTAAGAAACATTGGTGTGCATTTCACATTGCAACTGTCGACTTTCGTGTGTAAATTTTTATATAAAATTTTTGTGTAAAATTTTTTTTTTTAATTATATCTCATTGAACAAAAGGTATGCCAGCCTGCACGATTAGAACAACACCCGAATGGTCATTGCAAACCATTCCTTATATACATATTATATATACATAAAAGAAGTTTAGACGGTGGTGGAACACTAGAAAAAGTAAATATTATAGTAGTTAGAGAGTATATAGACAGTCGTTTACATTTCGTCCTTTTACGTCTCGTTTAGAAAAAAGCATATTTGAAATTGTGCGCAAAGGCATTGCGCGTAGCGGGAGCCGCTACACCGCTTCTAAGCAACACAACGCGACGAAACCAGGCTCTCGAGCGTCTGGCGGTCCTCCACGACCACCTACAGCCGGACAGATCGTACAAACTCCGCGGACGCAAGGTGACAGTAAATTGTCGGGGCGGCCCTTATCGCTGCCGAACGTGCGGAAAGTGCGTAAATGACCGTTTAGAAAGTCACGCACAATACAAGCGTATGTCGTATTGGGGGAGCCACCTCATCAACGAATATCTAGGGGGTCCGAGATCTATGACCGGGTCAAGGTCGAGGACCGAAGGGAGGTCACCCAATTCCTGGCCGGCATACTAGAGGTGAGCTTAAGGGAATGGCATACGCTCGTATATTTCGGCGAGGGGGATGAGGGTCATACCCATTACGTAGGGGAGCTAAGACGGAATTTAAGACGGAATTTAGTAGGGTATAACGAAGGGACAAGCTTTAAAGCAAATGCTTCACGACTACTGTTCTCCAAAATTTCTAAATCGGACAAATGTACAAGAATAAGGACACATGGACGCGTCGGACTAGTACTGTCGAAACTACAACGCGAACCACGGACGAAACGCTGTAGGTGGTTGCCCCGCAGCCGCAGCACTGAACGGTTGTACCCATGGAGCGCCAAAGAACAGTGGAGGGCCCACGATATGGTCGCAGAGGCCAGAGAAGCAAGAAGCGAGCGCCAACGAAGGCAGAGAGAGAGACGGGAAGCATGGCAGGAGGAGAGGCAGTGGAGGTGAACGAGCCCCACTACGAACTGGGCGAACTGTACTTCGTCGTAGTACTGGGCGGGGAAGCAGTAGAGGTAATCACACACCTAGCTGTTTCTTTCGTGATAGAATAAGAGGGGAAATTGTAATTCGAACTTCATTTAAACTTCATTTAAAAATTATTAAACTATCTTGCTTACAGTATTTGCATTAACTTTAATAATAAGTAAAAAAAAAAAAAAAAACCTTTTGTATATATAGTTAACTAACGCTGTAAAAAAAAGGGGGTTAAACTATTAAAAGAAAAAAAAATATGTATATAAAAAAAAAAAGCTCTGTGTAGATAGATCTGTAACGAAATAGTTTAAAATCTCCGCTTTGTATTATATAAACTGGATTACTCACCTACGGGGGGGAAGCCACCGAAGTGTCTCTACACAGCCTCTCTTCTTTTTCAGCTCCTGGTCCAAGTAGCACTGATAATGTTTCCGTTCATCAAGTCCCACCACCTACTTTATCTGGAAAAAATAGAGACGGAAACCGGTTTCGCAGAAATACATATGGGTACAGTGGACGTTGTTACTAGGTATGACTACATACTCCATCAAATAGACCCAGCTGCGATCCGCACCATTCTGGACGAGTTCCTAGTGACCAAAGCGACCCTCAACAGTAGCATATACGACGCACTAATTGATGTCCAACTAAACGACATTGACTCCATGCTGCACACGTTCCGCCGATCGAAAAGAAGTGCTTTCGACTTCATCGGGTCTAGCCTCAAGTGGCTATTCGGTACCATGGACGCTAGTGATCGACAGAATGTAGAAGATCACCTTGCCACTGTAGACGTCAATAATCATAGGCTCATAGAAAACGGTAACCACCAAATCAATATTAATCGCGATTTTAGTGAGGCTCTAGAAAACATGAGGCAATTAGTAAAAGCTGACCAGAAGGCACTAATCGATATGGGGAAATTTAATTCACAAGCCGCTAGGGAAAGTCGAGTGGACGAACTGACTCTCAGACTTTTCTTGAAACTCCAGCTACTACGCAGTCAGGTAGAAACTATTCAACAAAATGTGGAAGCAGCAAGGACGGGCATTATCCACCCTTCCATGCTCTCGAAATCCGAGATCGAACAGTACGACATAGGATTCGAGAAGTTGAAAGATATGGCATTAGGCGTAGCCTCGCTGCGAAATGGGGTCATTATTTTCGTAATTAAAGTCCCCGCTGTGGTGGGGCAGTTTCAGAAAAAATTGTTGGTGCCGATACCAAACACCCATGGGCAACAAATAGATGAGGAAATCGAGACGATAATTGAGAAAGACAACCAGACATATACTTTTGAGGAAGGCATGTCAGCGTTTGCACTACACAAAAGCACGAACTGTATAATCCGAGGACGCTGCGAGTTAATCTGTCGGACAGAAGAGGAAATAATTGAGCTGGAAGAAAAAACTATCCTTTTAATAAAAGCAAGAAACGTAACCCTTAACAGTACATGCGACAGTAGGCGCATATCAGCAATAGGAAACTTCTTCCTAAATTTTCAGAATTGTACCGTCTATTTAGGAAAGTTCAGGTTCGAATCGAAAGTACGAGAGTACAGACAGACGTTTATCATTCCAAACGAGAGGCAGTTAGAAAAGGCGGAAGAAATACCGAGTTTTAAGGAAGTGATCTTGAAACAGTTCGAAAATAATGAGGAAATAAAAGAGTTAAAGTTTCAGAAAAAGCTTTAAAGTATTGGGGGAATAAGTTTAACGGGAGTCATAACGATAGTAATAATTTTGGCACTGTGCTGTTTCTGCAAATTACGGAAACGAACACAAACCTCAAGACCACTCCCACGCCCACGACCGTCGGAACCAATTGTCATGATAGACGCTATGTTAGCAAAGTATGAGACACCACTAAACGCCTAACACGATACCTAACAGACGAAAAACACTATTCCTATTAACAACTCTCGAAAACAATTTCAACATTTTCATTTTCTCGTGCAAATGAAGTAGGTTGACTTTGAGAACCTACGACAACATTGCACGACCAAAATGAAAAACAAAAAAAAAAAAGAAGAAGCAGTTTTACATTCACACTGCACTTTCATTAGCGTCTTTATTCGGAATACATACATATGTTCATTTAAGTCAATGCCCTCACGTCGATTCACTTGATAACAGACGACAGCATTGTACGAACGAAAGCACAACAAAGGAAAGAAGAAACACACACACCAATGGTTTTATTTCGCTTATTTTCCCCTATGCAAGAAAGTTATTAAAAGAAAAATGTTCTAGAAATGTAAGAAATTTAAAGGCAACAATATACAAGGTATAAAAAGACGCACTAGTCGCCAGTTCGAAAAATAGGTTCAAAAAATTTGTCGTTTACAACGTTATTCGAGGCGATGATTCATATATATATATAAACAAAAAAAAAAAACGGTTAAAAAAAAAATTTTTATTAACAAAGACTGAAAAAAAATATAAAAACCAGAAAAAAATACATTAAAAAAAAAATAATAAAAAAACAAAAAAAAAAAAAATAAATAAAAATATATATATATATATGAAAAACTATTAAAATCTATATATAGAGAACCTTAATTTTAAGTTGAAGTTATGATGGCAGCGAGGGATCCAGCAGGCGACATCAGCTCTTTCATCCAGATACTGGGAGTATCCACTGGGCCACCCTCAAGCAAAATGGCTTGGTCTTTCCTGCGTCGTAACCGTTTGGTGTACGTTCCGACGAAGATAACGTCATCGACACCACAATAACAAACAATGCCGAAATCCGTGACATTAACGACGAAGACAGTCTACGAACTCCCACCGCACATAATTGTCGGGTGCAGGAAGTTTTCAACCGTACAGTCACGAACGGAAATATTTCGTCATCAATCAAAGACAGCAGCAGTCCAAACAAACCAAAAACCAAACTCACTGAACACGAAAATCGGCAAATAATAAACAAGTGGCGACAAGAAACGCAAAGAAGTGACACAGGCAAACCCGGCGAATGTTCCAGGAAATTCACATATGCGCTACAAGACAACGACAAAATGATCCCACCTCCCAGCCTTAATCCAATCTCTACTCTACCGATCCTCATGAATGCGGATCTATTTTAAAAAAAGGGGGGAGGAATGTTGTGATCATGTCACAAACATCGGGAGCACACTGTGTTGAATTGCGAAAGAAAGAAAACAACAATAAGCACCAACGGCCTAAAAAGTCTAAACTGGGGCATTTGAGTGCAAGGCAAAGAATGCATTCTAGCAGAATATTGAAGAACCAGAATGCGAAAAAAGCGAAAGAAAGTTGCGCAAGATGAAGACGTCAGCGGAAACTAAAGGGAGAAGACGGCAGCAGGGGAGTGCGACTGCAGCAGAGTTCGCGTCAGCGAACCTAGTTTTAAGTAATTTTAAGAATATTTTTAAGTTGATTTTAATTTTGAAGTTGTAATATAATATTCAGTTGTAATAAACCGGTAGAACAATTCACAACGAGACTTTAAATCAGTATAAATTAATACTCCTTTTAGACTCTAGAAGTGGTATTACAACAACATATGCAAATGCAAAATCATATGGAAAACCTCCAAATCATGCTTTTCAACAAAATAATCCAGACTTTAGACTTTAGAAGACCAACTAATTTTCAAGTCCAAACAGCGACGCAATTTAGGAACAATTCACAATGGCAACAGCCAAGACTGCAGTCAACAGCTCAGCAGCATCCGCAGCTACAACAGCTTCCACAATTTTTTAACGAACAGCCCCGATTAGGAGCTCCTGCACCCAAACGAACCGCTCAACCATTTAATAACTCTATCAACGCTAACATGCAGCAAGTAAAAAATCAACGGGTATGGAATTACCTGCACAGCATGAGCAGTACCATCAGTCCAATCAAATAGAACAACAAAATTGTGAAGATGTACCCGATTCTTGCAAAGAGGAATCGGAAGTGCAATCTGTCTTCGAAGATGAAACACATTTTTTAAACTAAGGTTGCTCTTACCGTTAATAGTTAAAAAAAAAATAAAGACGGAAAAGAGCTACGAGTTTTAATAGATACTGGTGCTGCAAAAAATTATATACGTCCCAACATATTTTCTACCGGCATTTCCTTGGTGGATCGCCCTTTAAGAGTTTGTTCAGTCAATGGGGAAAACTTAATAAAACACAAAAGTAATGTTGACATCCTTTCTAAAAAAAACTACATTCTTTATATTGAACGAATTAAAAAATTACGACGGTATTATCGGTTATGATTTTTTGAAAGAATTAGAGGCCACATTTGATACCCTTACTACTAATAAGCTTTATTACAACTGTTGTAGTATTGTGTGCACAGCGCTCAAACTGTGTCGAGCGCACAAATGTCACTAAATTACAACGTAGGGTACCAAGCGCTCAGACAATGTCGAGCGTATAATAGTCCCCGTATTTCCTTTATCAAATAAAAGACACCAACAAATAGGTTTTAATCCTTTATTTAACAAAATGAATCCTATACTTCCAAATACAAATATCCCTATAGCTTGACTATTTACTTCTACGTCGTGGCCCTTTGGTGAGTACGTGTGCAGAAGTCCTTTTCCAGTCGTCGAAGTTCCGTTTATATAGATCAATATTGCTGATCTTGCAATATTGACTATTCCCAATATCCGCGATCGTCGTCGATTCTTCCCGAACATATTGCAATAGCTTGACCGCGACCTTCACCCGCAAATGTGCCCACATTGCCATATTGTTGTTGTTACTACATACAGCTTTTGTATGTTGTTATTGCCAGCGATCGGATTGCAAATGTGCATTCGCTGCGCCAGCGCTGATGTTTGTCAATCGGGCATATACTGTGCCAGTGTTGTTGTTGTTGCAAGCGGCCGAACTGCATGTTTGCATTTGTCAGCAATTTACGCTGGACAATGCTTTTGAGTAGCATGGAATCACCTTGAAGTGAAATTCATAAATGCAGGTCACTGCCTTTTGCTTTTGGTCTTTTAGCTTTCTTTCCTTTTGTTTGTGCTTCATTCGCACTTTGTTGTTTTGATTTAGTTTGCGAGCGGTGTAGAAGGAGGAGGAAAAATATGTTTGTGAGTCTAAGCGAGATCGCGACTCACAACATCCCTCCCCCCTTTTAAAAGTGGAGTGCTGTTGATGTATGGATAGCCATCATGTGAATTCTTGTGTTGCAAAATTTTGTTAATAAGACGGCTGATGTAGTTGTTTATTTTAACGGCTGCTGCTGCGGCTGGTACGCTGCACGTTAATTGATGTAAGGCCTTTATAGTGTCACCGTTTGCCAGAGTTGTTGTATTGACGGCTGCTGGCTATGATTGCTGTATTATGTGTTGACTGACTTCAATGCCGTTATATTGTCGGTGCATGTTACATTGTACGTTAGGCTGCTATATTACCAATGAATATATAAACGGCTGTTGTTTTAATGTCTGCTACTGCTGGTACGCTGCTCGTTGAATGGTGCGAAGGGTGTTATATGTTCCATCATAGAAAATGGCTGTTAAGGTTGTGCCTATTAACGGCTGCTGTTACGGCTGGTGTACTGATAAGGCTGTTATATTGCAGCCCCTCCCCTTTTTTTTATGAGAAAAAGCTGTTATCGAAGATGCTGGTGACGTACTCGAGCCCGTTGAATTATATCTATTGTATTTCTACACATTTTCCTTATCTTATATTTCTTATTTTTCAACAAATCTTTTATGTTAGTACATGTCATTTCAATATTTATTTTTATATTTTTATGAAAAGCTTCGATTCTGTACATTCTTCCTCGCATAACTTAAGGTTAAGGTACACATTTAAAATTATTTCTTATTTTCTAATAGTTTAATTGCAAATGAACTATTTTTGTTTATAGTAAGTTTAAAGACTTTTCCATTTAACTCTATTTTCTTTTGTTTCATTGCTCTTTTTTTCTTTCCTTTTTTCATGTCTTTCAATATTTCAAATAGGGTTTCTCTTTCTTTTTCCGTGATATCTTTATTTCCGTTTTCCATTTTTTCAAAACTTCTGCTAGGAATTTTCTTGTTAATTTTATGGATTCTGGGCTTAAATTTTGTGATAGCGGGTTGTAGTTTTTGTTATTTTTAATTGCTTCGCAAAATTCGTTAGCAAATTTGATTGAATTCTCTTGTTGTATACATTTTGGGTAAGAAATTTCTGTATCTTTATTAAAACTAGTTAAACCTAAAACCCGTAATTTATTCAGAAAAATTTAATATTTTCTTCTATTTCCGTTATCTCATGCGGCTGTAGCGAATCCATAACATAAATATTTGATTTTGTTTGATTATAGCTAGCATCCAATGATTAACATGGCAAATTGGGAATAATAGGTTTTCGACTTTGTTCACAGAGACGTTTTAAATTAATGGTTTTAGTCGTAACCCGGCAATGTATTCATTATTTGATTCTTTAGCCGATTTTATTGTTGTGTATGCAAATGAATCAAACGCTAGCACCTTTTGGGTAAGATGATTGTTTGTTAATGATCCAATTAAAAAAAAACGTTGATGTGAACGTCGGACAACCATTTATTTGTTACTAGTCTTTCATACTCTTCTGTATGAATTATGTTTATCCTATTGCTATTTTATAAGAGCACATAATGTCCATTATTTTAACTGTGTAAAAATTGCTTATTTTGGTTAAAAATTTTCGTGGCTTTTGATTTTTGTCAACAAGTGTTGAATTAAAAACTGAATGTTGATATTTAAATTGGCTTTTTAGTTTCTTAAAAAGAGTAATTTCGGATTTGTTTTCACCACTCAAAATTGGAATTTTTCGAAATTCTTAGGAGGAAGTTTAATGTGGTATTGTATGGTTAAGCGTGTGCGTACAATTGTGTTTCTGTAGGCAAATGCTTTTAAGTATCCATGTTTTTCGTATACTTACTAATATTAATATCTCGATCTTTTAGTTCTTCTTTATTCGTTCCGTTTCTAGAATTATAGAAAAGTTATTATTATTATTTCCTGAGCACTATTTTGCTTGTACCTTTTGTCTTGTTCAAAAAAATTTTCAAATGCATTCACGTTTTCCTTAAGCCGTTACCAATCAATGAAATGTTTTTACCTTAGTCGACATAATTCGACAGGTAGAACATAGGAGAGAAAAAAAAAACCTTTTTCCTTTTTGAAGGTTTCGTGCGAGTTTCAGTGCAAAATTAGTGACTTAAATGCTTAGGTTGCATTTTGAAGTTTTCAATTTTTTGGGCTTATTAAATTTGAGAATATGCCCTGGGCCAGTGGTTCTTAACATTTTTGGCTTTCTTGTACATCATGTCGTTTTCTTATGGTCCGTAAGCTGTCATTTCTCCTGTTCGTTGTTTCTATTGCTTGTTTAATTTCAACTTTAACTCCTTTTTTCTTAAATAGGATAATTATTCCCAGTATTATTGCACAGATCATAATCAATAATGATATGCTTATACCGTAGGATATATTTCTGTGTAGTGTTATTTCTTTAATAAATGGTCTGTTTTTGAAGTTGTACACAATTATTTCTTCAAAGATTATGGAATCGTTGGGTACTTTGATTATTTTAGTAGTAAATGTCTTCCATTATGGTTTTTTCATTCGAAAATTCCTCATTCCCTAATTTTATACTACAATTGGAAAAAGTAATAAGGGCGTTATTGTTCAACATGAGATTTCTTTTATCACAATTATGTTCTATTTTCATTCCCTTTGCGTTTTTCACAATCAGTGTACCTTCGTCTATGTAATTAATGAATGTCCTGTTGTTAAAAATGAAATTACATGTGTTCTGAATCGAACAGTGTCTACTCCGCTTTAATTCCTTCAAAATCGCGTTTTCATCGTATGAATATGTTGTTTTATTAATAGAGGTTACTAATTCGTCTTCTGCCATAATTTCGTAAAATTCCTTATTTGGTACCGGGGTAATAAGATTAACCTCTATTTCCTCTAGACGTGTAGGAATTTTTACCACTATCACCAATGTTTCATCCACACATATCATTATTCCTACTCTAACCCATTTAAGTTTTAAAAAGTTTAATTTGAATCTCTCTACTTCTTCGGTTGTAAGGATGCTGGGGTGCATGAGGCCGTGTTTGGCTGCAGCTATGCTGTCCTGGATCAAATTTAATTTTTCTTCTATATTTTTTAATTTATATAATTGTTCATTAAATATCATACGTTTTAAAATACCCTCATTACCCTTTGTTATGCTGTTAAAAATTTTTCTATCCTGCTCGATTGCATTTTTTAGCTTCCCTAAAGTCTCATTGAAATACCTGTTTATTGATATTTGTTCGTTCAGACCTCCTATGGCATTATGACTATTTTCTGCAGCAATCTTTAGGTGTTCTTCAATCTCTTGGCGGTCTTGATCGTCCATTATCCCGAACAGCCAATTTCCCGCTTTACCTATTGCGTTAATAAGTCCTCTTCTTTTTCTCAATGGTGGCATTATTGACTTCAGTTTTGGTTTTACTGTTGTTATCTCGCTTTCCAAAAATCCCTTATTTTGTACCTCTGTAGACATAACGAGTGATTCAATTGAATTTATAATTTTTAAAATTTCTTTCGGATGGATAACATGTAGAATTGTGAAAGATTATTTTACTATTTCTGTCTTCTGCATGTGAACCTCTATAAATCCGCGCTGATCTGTGATTGGGGTTACCACTAACCCTCCTTGGGTTGCTTTAGTCATTCCCAGAATCGTAATTAAAATCTGAAAAGTTGATTTGTTTTTAGCTGTGTTTGAAATGTTGGAAACCCCTGCTAATTATGTTGCAATTTTTATATAAATTGTCCTGAAATCCGAATTATTACACTTACTCGACATGAAGTGTATTTAGAAAAAGTTGGAGCGGATTATCATTTGGAGGAGAATTATCAGGTGGATGCCTGCTTAAAACGGACCCTCCCTGTATTTTGCAAGATAGACGAGGTATGGCCTAGGATGGTCAAAATTTTGAAAAGTGTGCTGGAGATCGTTTTGCGGTTGCGCTACGAAGAGGCCCAGGGAATTTAGATGCGCGACTGGGGACACCAGCGGCGTATTTCTACGTTGGCATAGAGGTTTGAGGAGTACAACTTTGCCACACCGTGGGAGGAGAATTTGATCGATATTTCGCAACGACTATTGCGAAAAAAAACTGGAGGCGAATGCAGTGCTAAACAAAGAGGGTGAGCGGACTCAAGATCCCTACCGGCTATCGGACCTTCTAGACCGGTTACACTTGTTTGCTCCCGCAGTTCGGTCATATTTTGTCACTAGTCGGGAGGTGTCTTCAGAATGGGATATTCCCCGCAATACACAAAATTTATATGTTGGTTTAACCCCGGATGGGAAATTTGACGACAGCCCCCCAGCGTTGTGGGCTGATGTATAAATAAAAAAAAAAACATTTTTATAAAACAAAAATTTTAGAAAACGCTTTCTTATTTTTGACTTTTTGGTTTGGCTTAGAATTTTTTGAACAGGCCTTTCAGTTTTAGACTTGCTGGCTGAGTAGATGCAAATTTCGTTGTTTGGTTTTCGTTCTCGTTCGTCGAATTCTATGTGTGGCGCGCTATATAATATGCATGTGCATACTTGTAGCTCTGCTTTGAATTTATCATTGCGTATGTCGCTCAGACGTTTCGTATGATTTTCTGCTATGTTAGCAGCTTCGAATCAGTTTTTTCAGTATGATTCAAGAGAGTTGAACTTCTGTGATAGAAGTTTTATTGAAATGAAAAATTTTGTGAACAGAAGTGATTTGTGCAATAATGTAAAAAAAATTTTTTACTGAAAGGAAAACTTCTGTGCGAAAGTTATATTGTTTTCACCGGAATGTGGTCAAGCTTCTGTCCGGGGGTTTTAAGTTTTTCTTTTTCTCCGGCAATTGCTTGACTGCTCTCCTGTGTTTTTTACAACGAAAGAGGTTTCCCGTTAGGAAATTTTTCTGCGGATGTCGAAAGACACCGGACGGTTACCCTACAACCTGTGAGTTTGGTATTCTTTTAATTATATGCCGATTAACGTGTACTTTTTTGGTACTATGTTTCCTGATGGCCTGAGGTTTCTTCTGACTGAGGATTTGATCTCGAATATTTCAGGTTACATTATTTTTCTTATTTATAATGAATTTAAGATTGGTTTGTTTCTGCAGATTTTTGCGTCATTGTGTCGTCTTCTCGGAATTTCTACCTTATCTGTGGTCGTCGTTTTTACTGTAATGGTGAATATTTTTGTTAAGGTCTTTCTAACCTAATCTAAGATCTACTAACTATTAAATTTTGTGCTTCAACTGTTGTTTGACGTAGCAGTTCAAAACGTCATACACAAATTTATATTGTTTTATGCACGTTATCATGCCCGCGCGCTGTTCGCGAAGTATTCTTACTGTGTCGGGTAATCTAAATTTGCATCCTGAATTTATGGTCCTTAAGGCAATATCTATTGCTATCAAAGTACATGTTCGGCCAATATTGGCGCTGCAGTGTATTATTATTTTGGACAAACTATGTTCTGTTTTTATAGAATTTTGGTGATTTTGTATTTCCAACCAGAATTTTAGTAAACGTGCTGGTTCCGGAGTACCATTGTCCGGCCAGTTTAAAAATTGCCAGTAGAGAACTTTTCTGACTTCTTTGGTTTCCAGATTTTTTAATAATAATTCGCTCTGTATACCAGAGTCGGTATTATTTATTTTCAACGTCTTTATAATGAAACTGTTGGACTTAACGCACGTGTCTCTATTTTTTCCCCAATATTGAAAGCATTTTTCTGTTCCATATTCCTGTATCTCCGATAGCATAACTATGTTATAACAATTTTGATCCCACACCATTTGCCAAAAGTCATTGACGGTATTTATTAACAACGAAATTCGCATGGATATAATCTGATTGTTCGGATGAACTTAGCTTTACTCTGCTGTGTTCAAAACAGGGTATATTTGAATAACGATTTTTTGATTTATTTTTCGTAAATGTGTCTATTCTGCCATTTTCTATATTTTGGTTCAGCTTATTAAGGTCGTCTGATATCTGCTCTGAACTTTTTGTTGTTAAAAAAGTGTTTAATTCTTATTCTTTTAGTGTCTCGATTGTGCCAATTTTATCTTCAAAAGGTTTGAGTAAATCCTTATGAAACGTATTTTCTTTTCCTTTTATTCGCAATCGCACATTACTTGTCGATGGAATGGACACGACTTCATAAGGACCTTCCCAAATTGCCGAAAATTTATTTATTCTGTTCTGATTTTTCATCCAAACTTTCTCGCCCACTGCAAAATTCCTCATCTTCGTTTTCTTATCATAGTATTTTTTTGAATTCTCTTTTGCTTTCTTTTGATTATTTCTAACTATTTCGTGGCTTCTTTGGATTTGGAATTTTAATATTTTGCTATAATCGTCTGAATTATACAGTGGACTCGGTTTATGTTTTAATTTAATGGGAATTTCGAAATCGAAGCCGAAAAGTGTTCTGCATGGTGTTTGTTTTGTGGATGTATGTACTGTGTTGTTATGTACATGCATCGCATGATGCAGCCATTTATCCCAATTCGTGCCATCCTCATTGACAAAATTTCGGAGAAATTCCGCAAGAGGTCGGTGACTCCTTTCGAGAGCACTATTGGCTTGGGGGTGGTAGGGTGAAGTTTATGATTTCTTTATTCCAAGAATTTTACAAACTTCATTGAAGAGTTTTGATGTAAAATTGGTCCCATTGTCTGTTATTAGCGTTTTTGGGATATTAAATTTTGAAATGATTTCATTGAAAAAAGCTCTAGCTACTGTTGATGCTTCTGCATCTGGGATAGCTGTACATACAAAATATTTTGAAAAGTCATCTAAAAATGTAAGAATGTATTTATTTTCCCTGGACGAAATGGGAAGTGGACCGACTATGTCCATAAAAACTTTATCGAAAGGTCTATGGGGTGTGTCTGTTATTGACATAGGCATTTTGTCTACTCGAGAGCTTTTGTTTTTCTGGCAAAGTTCGCATGATTTAATGTAGGTTCTAATTTGCCGTTGCATGCCCTCCCATTTATATTGTTTTCTGATTCGCCAGTAGGTTTTTTCAAAACTTTATGGCCTCCTATTGGGGTGTCATGGAAAATTTTCATCACGTTTTGTATTTCTATTGGATCAGTAAGCACCACCGCTGTATCTTCGTTTAGATTGTCATTCGCAACTACGTTTTGTAATTCGTCTAATTGTTCGTGAGTGTCTTGTGACATTGATCGGGTAACTAATCCTATTGGTCTGTCTGAACTCGGAAGCCTGCTTAATGCATCCGCGTTAAGGTTGTTCTTCCCAGGTTTATAAAGAATTTCGAAGTCATATTCTAAAAGTTTTAATCTAAAACGTCCTAATCTCGTGTCTTGCTCTTTTAAATTTGCTATTCCTTTCAGTGGTTTATGGTCGGTATAAATTTTGAAATGTTTGCCTAAAAGGTATGTTCTGAAATTTTTAACTGCCCACACGATTGCCAAAAACTCCTTTTCTATCGTGGAATATCGTCTCTCGGTTGCACTAAGTGCCCTACTAGCATAGTATATTGGCAGATCCTGTCCTGGCTCACCTTGCGACAATACCGCACCTAACGCTTCGTTACTTGCGTCTGTTGTAAGAATAAATAACTTTTCGAAATCAGGATATTGTAGTATGGGTGGGCTTGTAACTGCATTTTTCAATTTATCCATTGCGTCTTGGCAATTCTTATTCCAAATAAATTTCTCATCTTTTCTTAATAATTTTGTTAATGGCAAGGGTATTTGAGCTGCCTCGGGTATAAACTTTCTATAATAGTTGATCAAACCGAGAAAGGACTGCAATTCTTTGATGTTTTTGGGTGGTTTAATATTTCTTACTGGTTCTACTTTCGCTGGATCAGGTAAAACTCCTGATTCTGAACATTTGTGCCCTAAGTAAACTACTTCTCTCTTTAGGAATTGACATTTTTCTGTTTGAAGTTTCAGATTGTTTTCCCTTAAGACGTCAAAAACATTTCTTAATCGAATATCATGTTCTTCTAAATTCCTGGCGTAGATGACAATGTCGTCAAGGTACACAAAGCAATCAATTCCCTGAAGACCCGTCAAAATACTATTCATAATTCTTTGGAATGTGGCTGGTGGCCCCGTTAGACCGAAAGGCATTCTTATGAATTCGAAATGGCCCATGCCCGTGCTGAAGGCTGTTTTCTGTCTATCCTGTTCATCGACCAGTACTTGATGATAGCCGCTAGCTAAATCCAAAGTGGAAAAATAACGGCTACATCCCAATTGGTCAAGAATTTCATCTATTCTTGGAATAGGGAAAACTTGTTTAAGTGTAATTTCGTTCAATTTTCGAAAATCAACTACTAATCTCCATTTTTTCTCGCTATCTTTTCCTGTCCTTTTTGGAACTAAAATTATGGGCGAATTCCACGGCGATTTGCTTGGCTTAATTATGTTGTCTGCGAACATTTTGTTAACCTGCGAATTTATTTCTGCTTTATGATGTTCCGGCAACCTGTACTGTCTACTATTAATTGGGGCTTTTCCCGGTTCGGTAGGAATTTCATGATTTAATACCGTAGTGTATGACAGATTATCTCCTTGCAAAAGGAATATATCGGTATAATCTCTAAAAAAAATTTTTTATGGAATGCAATTCATCTTTGTTCAGGTTTTTATCTAAATTTACTGAGTTCATCAAATGTTCAAAACGATTATTTTCCGTATATTCGTTTTGCAACTGATTTATGTTTGGAATCCCTAAATGCTCAAAATCTGTGCCACAATCATATTCTAACTCCAAAGGTTATATTCGAATGTCTGTGTTATTTGCGTTTAACACAGGCACATAGCCTTTTCCTCTTAGAATTTCTGTAATTGTGCCTCCCACAAAAACATTTGGCATAATTTCTTTTTTATGAACAACTATTTCTCCTGAAAAGTTGTCTATGAATATTTCTACTACCCTCGCCTCCCTTGCCTGAATTTTGACTCGTTGTATAGTGCAAATCCGATTTTTATTTGTGGAACTAACAAGAGGAAGTGAAGCGATCTGTCTACCATTTTCGAAAAATGATATATTCTTACTAATGTTGTCTATAAAGGACCTATTGCAGAGCTCATCTCTGCCTATTAGGCCATCTCCCGGAATTTTACTTCCTTTGGGTAAAACATGAAACATAAACTTTAACTTTTTATTATCGGAGTGTACCATTTCAACTATTCCTTTACTTTTAACATTGCCTCCGAAGGCTCCCACTAAACTCCTCGTTTCAAATTCATTTACTTTTTCTGTATTTTTTAACGCTTCCCATTTAATCAAACTGGTGTCCGCGCCAGTGTCCACTAACAGGCTTAGCTCCTTGTTTACTGCTTGTCTACAGGGAAATACTACAAACGCGTCGTCCGACACTGAACTGGAACATTTAGTTTCGAAAATTTGGGGGCTAATTTCAATCAGGTTCCTACAGGGTTTCTCTGTCGGGCTACTTAGCCATTTGCTAATCTTATCGCATAGAACAGAACAATCTTCCTGGATCGTTTCCAGAAGTTGGTCTTCATCAACGTATTACTCCTTACATTTTCTAAATTCTCAATTTCTCTCTTTACTATCGGTAGGTCTTTGTCGTAAAAATTAAATATTACATTGTCGTCAAAATGAACCCTCCGCTTTTTCCTGTTCGTATTTCTCAATAAATATTCCTTATTACTGTGTATTTTGGGCCTTTTCTACACAAGTGTAAGGTTTCTCTCTTTCTAAATTTATACCATAAATTTGTGTTTGGGAATCCTTTATGTCATCTAAAAATATTTTATTTATGTCTAGTTCTTCTATTTCGTCATTATTTTCTGTTGTGCCCTGTTTTGTTTTTAGGCTAAGAACTAGCTTATCATATTCTCGTTTTATTTGGGCATTCCGGTCTATTTGCCAAGACCGGGCCGCTGGAAGTTTCCCTGATCCACATTTGCTTGTTGTGGTGGATTGGGGCAAAATCTCGATATGTGGCCCACTTGAGAACATTGAAATCATTTTATGTCTCTGTTAGTCGCAGGCTTGCTTCCCGTATCTGGTCTCCTGTTACTATTTTCTGCTCTATTAGTATTGTTAGGTGGTCTGTAGAAGTTAGAATTTTCTTCTCTGTTTCTATTAAAATTTCTATCTCCGTTTTGTTTTCCGTTTTGTCTAAATGGTTCTCTCTTCTGCTGCTGATTTCTCTGTAGATTATCATTCTCCAGCTTCTTTCTACAAAAAGGGGTGCTTATATGGCCATTTATCCTACAAATATTGCAAAACAAGGTTTTCATTTTGTTGAAACATTTTCCCTCTGAATGACCCTTCTTTCCGCAATATGCACATATTTCTGTATTTGGACTCATAGCCTTATTTTGTTTATTGCATTGTGCGCTAAACTGGTGCCCATATTGGGCACAAATGGTGCAAAATGGAGTATTCTTTCTTTGGGCACAGATATCCCAAGTATGGCCTTCAGTAGGGGGGATATGTTCGTTCTGGATGTGCAACTTTTTTTGTATGGAAAATCTGAAAAAGACGCACATTTGAGATCTAGAAAATTTTTGTTGATTTGTATGAGAGGTCGCACATTTGAGATCTAGAAAAATTTTTTCATTTGTATGAAAGGTCGCACATTTGAGATCTAGAAAATTTTTGTTGATTTGTATGAGAGGTCGCACATTTGAGATCTAGAAAAATTTTGTTCATTTGTATGAGAGGTCGCACATTTGAGATCTAGAAAAATTTTGTTCATTTGTATGAGAGGTCGCACATTTGAGATCTAGAAAAATTTTGTTCATTTGTATGAGAGGTCGCACATTTTGAGATCTAGAAAAATTTTGGTTGGTTTATATGAGATGACATACATTTAGGTCTTTGGAAATTTTGGTTGGTTTATATGAGATGACATACATTTAGGTCTTTGGAAATTTAGGAGTTTGTATGAGGTGACATACATTTAGGTTTTTGGAAATTTTTGGAGGTTTATATGAGAAGGTTCGCATTGAGCCTCATTGAAGAGGTGAGGGGTGAGAAACTGTGCGGTAGGAGAGCATATATAGTTCAATATGTAAACATTGGGTTAGAGCTGGAGTTGACTTATCGCTACTGAAGTCATTGAAGATGAAGATAAGGCATGATTTTTTTAGCCAGAACAAGTTGAAGCTTGTCTCATTGAATGTTTTGAAAAATTAGTACATATATGTGTGAGTATGGTGTGGGTGAGAAGCTGTGCGGTAGGAGAGCATATATAGTTCAATATGTAAACATTGGGTTAGAGCTGGAGTTGACTTATCGCTACTGAAGTCATTGAGATGAAGATAAGGCATGATTTTTTAGCCAGAACAAGTTGAAGCGTGCCTCATTGGATGTTTATTCAAAAATTTTTCAAGTTCAAGTTCAGTTCAATCGGGGGGATATTTTTTGGGATTGAATGTTTTGAAAAAATTAGTACATATATGTGTGAGTATGGTGTGGGTGAGAAGCTGTGCGGTAGGAGAGCATATATAGTTCAATATGTAAACATTGGGTTAGAGCTGGAGTTGACTTATCGCTACTGAAGACATTGAGATGAAGTTAAGGTATGATTTTTTAGCCAGAACAAGTTGAAGCGTGCCTCATTGGATGTTTATTCAAAAATTTTTCAAGTTCAAGTTCAGTTCAATCAGGGGGATATTTTTGGGATTGAATGTTTTGAAAAATTAGTACATATATGTGTGAGTATGGTGTGGGTGAGAAACTGTGTGGAAGTTTGAAGAAAAGTGTGAAGGTATAAAAATAAAATTTGTTCTATTGGCGCTATCAGTCTTACAAGTGAAGTCAAACAGATATTGATATAGTAGTACCCTTGCGACGCACAAAAATACAAAAAAGGTAAGGGGAAAAAAAAAACAACAAATTATTTTAAATTAAATTAATAATGTCCTTTTATTTTTTATAGATAAATATGACGGATCAAAGTCAGAGAGCTCTGAATGCTATTAAGGACTTCGAAAGACTTAATAAAAAGGAAAGTATCCCTATTAATCAGCTAGCGGAAGGGGAACAGCATCCTATTGTTAGGGCTGTGAGAGTTCAAACAAAATTTGGAAAACGAATTTTATTGGAACTTATCAAAGGAGTAATATTTTTACCGGCAATGTTCAACGATTTGAAGGAAGAAACCTTGGAGCTATTGAAAGATCAAAGTTTTTCTCTAATTCGGAGAGGGTCTATGCAAAATTATACTTTACACATTGTTGAAGGTATTCCAAACTCTCAACCACTCTTCATAGATTTTAACGTTCATGATCATTTGTTCAATGAAAACCTTTTTTACGCCCCACCTAATATAAGAACCAATGATATTGAGGAAGATAATGATAATGATTATGTTGATGATGTTATAAATGTTAAGAAAAGGAAAATATTCTAATAAATATGTAAACATTTTTTTTTCAAAAATAAAAGAAAATAAATTTTGTTTTCAATTCTTAAAAGAATCTTTTATTTAATAAATGAATAGAGAAACTTATGACATAGCTGAACCATAATCTTGAACAAATTTTCTTAGAGCTAAAGAATTTTTAAGGGCGCAAGCGCAAGCTTTCTTTTTTCTTGTCAACAAATTACAATGATTGTTACATGTTATATCATCTGAATCACATAGATGCCTTATGTTCTTAAGCGAATAATTACAATCGATTTCTTTTATGCCAGAAATTGTGCATTCTGCCAAAAGTTCCTTTGCCCACATTGCTTTTTCTTCGCCTTTTACATGTATTTGATAGCCTTTGAGGAGAAATTTCATATATTTCTTCATTTCACTCAAAGTGAAGTCACCAGAGTCCCAATCGAGCATATGGTAGTTGTTTTTGAGCCAAATTACTGATTTTTTTCTCGGCATCGTTCAATAATTTGAAATTAAATGGTGACTTTATAAGAAAATGGATATATTTTTTATCACTGAAGCAAAAAGCGACTTCCTTAAAAATGAATTGGTTATTAGTGAGTCGGAATCCTTGACAATCGAAGACAACAAATTTAGTCATTTTTCCTTTATCCGGGTTTTATTGTCGTGAACAAGTTTTTTGCTCAAAGGCTTATGATGAAATAAATAAAATGTGCTACAAATCAATGCTTTATATTAAGTGTGCTTTACAATTTCACCAGTCATCGGTTTGTATGTAATTACACGATCATGTATAAGAACACAATATGCCGAAGTGTTTGGTTTAATGTTTTCAAGAGTTTTGAACATTATACGAATATCGAGAGCACCTGTTTTAATTTCTTCATTTTGATGCGACGTGTCAATAACAATTATTGGACATTCTTTAAACTTTTTGCAGCATAAAAGTGGGTGTGACTCAATCATG
>CM035806.1:59262844-59293130 GCA_020466095.1 Chlorops oryzae | reverse complement strand
TGTGAGTATGGTGGGGGGAAGCTGTGCGGTAGGAGAGCATAATAGTTCAATATGTAAACATTGGGTTAGAGCTGGAGTTGACTTATCGCTACTGAAGTCATTGAGATGAAGATAAGGCATGATTTTTTAGCCAGAACAAGTTGAAGCGTGCCTCATTGGTGTTTATTCAAAAATTTTTCAAGTTCAAGTTCATTCAATCGGGGGGATATTTTTGGGATTGAATGTTTTGAAAAATTAACATATATGTGTGAGTATGGTGTGGGTGAGAAGCTGTGCGGTAGGAGAGCATATATAGTTCAATATGTAAACATTGGGTTAGAGCTGGAGTTGACTTATCGCTACTGAAGTCATTGAGATGAAGTTAAGGATGATTTTTTAGCCAGAACAAGTTGAAGCGTGCCTCATTGGATGTTTATTCAAAAATTTTTCAAGTTCAAGTTCAGTTCAATCAGGGGGATATTTTTGGGATTGAATGTTTTGAAAAATTAGTACATATATGTGTGAGTATGGTGTGGGTGAGAAACTGTGTGGAAGTTTGAAGAAAAGTGTGAAGGTATAAAAATAAAATTTGTTCTATTGGCGCTATCAGTCTTACAAGTGAAGTCAAAAGATATTGATATAGTAGTACCCTTGCGACGCACAAAAATACAAAAAGGTAAGGGGAAAAAAAAAACAACAAATTATTTTAAATTAAATTAATAATGTCCTTTTATTTTTTTAGATAAATATGACGGATCAAAGTCAGAGAGCTCTGAATGCTATTAAGGACTTCGAAAGACTTAATAAAAAGGAAAGTATCCCTATTAATCAGCTAGCGGAAGGGGAACAGCATCCTATTGTTAGGGCTGTGAGAGTTCAAACAAAATTTGGAAAACGAATTTTATTGGAACTTATCAAAGGAGTAATATTTTTACCGGCAATGTTCAACGATTTGAAGGAAGAAACCTTGGAGCTATTGAAAGATCAAAGTTTTTCTCTAATTCGGAGAGGGTCTATGCAAAATTATACTTTACACATTGTTGAAGGTATTCCAAACTCTCAACCACTCTTCATAGATTTTAACGTTCATGATCATTTGTTCAATGAAAACCTTTTTTACGCCCCACCTAATATAAGAACCAATGATATTGAGGAAGATAATGATAATGATTATGTTGATGATGTTATAAATGTTAAGAAAAGGAAAATATTCTAATAAATATGTAAACATTTTTTTTCAAAAATAAAAGAAAATAAATTTTGTTTTCAATTCTTAAAAGAATCTTTTATTTAATAAATGAATAGAGAAACTTATGACATAGCTGAACCATAATCTTGAACAAATTTTCTTAGAGCTAAAGAATTTTTAAGGGCGCAAGCGCAAGCTTTCTTTTTTCTTGTCAACAAATTACAATGATTGTTACATGTTATATCATCTGAATCACATAGATGCCTTATGTTCTTAAGCGAATAATTACAATCGATTTCTTTTATGCCAGAAATTGGCATCTGCCAAAAGTTCCTTTGCCCACATTGTTTTTCTTCGCCTTTTACATGTATTTGATAGCCTTTGAGGAGAAATTTCATATATTTCTTCATTTCACTCAAAGTGAAGTCACCAGAGTCCCAATCGAGCATATGGTAGTTGTTTTTGAGCCAAATTACTGATTTTTTCTCGGCATCGTTCAATAATTTGAAATTAAATGGTGACTTTATAAGAAAATGGATATATTTTTTATCACTGAAGCAAAAAGCGACTTCCTTAAAAATGAATTGGTTATTAGTGAGTCGGAATCCTTGACAATCGAAGACAACAAATTTAGGCATTTTTCCTTTATCCGGGTTTTATTGTCGTGAACAAGTTTTTTGCTCAAAGGCTTATGATGAAATAAATAAAATGTGCTACAAATCAATGCTTTATATTAAGTGTGCTTTACAATTTCACCAGTCATCGGTTTGTATGTAATACACGATCATGTATAAGAACACAATATGCCGAAGTGTTTGGTTTAATGTTTTCAAGAGTTTTGAACATTATACGAATATCGAGAGCACCTGTTTTAATTTCTTCATTTTGATGCGAGTGTCAATAACAATTATTGGACATTCTTTAAACTTTTTGCAGCATAAAAGTGGGTGTGACTCAATCATGTAATAACTTTGTTGAAACCTTGCATACATTTCATATAAGAGAGCATATCGATTACGAGACAAATTTAAATTAAGGTCATCGTATGGATATGAAACAGAGTTTAAATGTACTTTTAAATCGGTTAAGCTACAGTTTGTAAACTTTTCTCCATTCTCGAAAGCGATAAGAATAAAACGAGGACGCTCACTTTGTGTTCCTACTTTTATGTTCCATGTATGATTTGTACTTTGAGGTAGCTCTGGATAAAAGTAACATTCCCAACTACGAAATGATATAGGTAGAGGAATATCCTCTTTAATAGTTGTATAGATTTTCAATTTGGCTGCATCGGATAATTGAATTTGGGGAACCTTCCAAGCAACATTTAAGAGCTTTAAGTTAATGTTATCCTTTTCACTCTCTTCCGTACTATAGACAGACTTATCATTTGATCTAGAACGTAGCAAATAAGCTCATGTTTTGAATTTATCATAATTTTATCAAAGTCTTCGGCAAAGCCCATCAACATTTTTAGTGGTACGCAAAAATTGAAATAGCCATTATTTATAGCTGGTTTAATATTTTCTTCCGGAGACCAACCGGCATTTTCCAACATTGTACTTGTATTTTTGTTTAAGGATACAAGATTTTTTAAAGTAGAAGTTTGACCCAAGTACCGTGTGCGATCAATTTCCACACCATTCATTTCATAACGTATTTCCTCAAATAGATATGCAATACAATTATTTCGAAATTTAACTCCTTTGGGTTCTGCATTTTCGGAACCAATTGAAACAACCCCCTCAATGTACAGTAAGCTTTCATGAGGTAGAACGTAGAGATCTTGATTTTGAATTGCTATCCGTATCTCATCATTGTTGTTAAAGGATTGCAAATATGGTTGATATGTGTGAAATTCTTTCTTCGTAATAGACTCATCGAAGACGGGTTGTTCTCCAACTCTCAAGATATTATTCATTTCTTTTTAATGTAAGTAAATCCCAATGATTGTAAAAAGTTTCTATTTTTAATACTTAATGGCTTTTTTATAAGAAATTTTTCTTTGCTTATTCTTGATGCGTTATGTACAAGAGATGAAGATAAACTGATAGAAGAACCATCGTTCACACCATTTTTATTAAATATAATCATAGCTGATGCTAATTATTCAACAGGTTTCAAGTGGAGTCTTAATGTAATTGTTTCTCCTTGAAAATTTAATAATACACCGTTTTCGTTAACAAGTCTAACTGCAATTGAACCTATCTCTTTGACGATCACAGGCAAATAGATAACATTATTTGGAATTATGTCTATTTTATATCCCGGTTCAACATTTATAGAGAATTCATGTAAGGTGTGTGCCAAGGTACTGTTAACATATGAACCGCCCACAATGTTGCACTCAATACGTACAACATTGTTTTGGGTAATCATTAAACTTGTATCCGATATATGTGTTTCATCAGGTTTAAGTTGACGCTTTGAAAATCCCAAAAGCGATCCAATGCTTCTCTCTCTATCAAAATAAATTATATCTTTTTCAGAGAAGATTTCAGCTTTTAATGTATTATTATTGGCCTTTATACTTAATGTAGCACCAGCTGCTGCTGCTTCTTGATTTTCGTATGCGTCTAAAATATATTTCACAATATCATCGAACTCATATGACCCGATAGGAAGCTCGATTACATGCTTGCCAATGTGAAAAAGGTTATTTTTTTCATCAATATTCGGTATTGAGTAATATGTATGAAAATCAATCAGTCCACAAACATATTCCTTTTTAAGCTCTATGGGAGGAAAATAATTTGCTGTAAGAATTGAGGAATTTCCAGTCAAAGTCAATGTTCTTGACATCTTGAGGGGTTGAGATAGTAAAGTAAACTGAATCAATCAAAGAAATAAAACTTCTTTTTATAAAATTTTTTCATAGTATATCATATTTATTTATCCAAGAGTTGTGACTATCGGAAAACCCCAACCATTTTACATACACTTTATCACCCCGCTTCTTTATAACTTTCTCAACTAAATACATGTGAGGAAAACGTGATTTTTGCAATTCTTGTGTATAGAAAGCACCCTTAATTACATTTCCCTGATAGTCTTCTAGAATATAAGTACATGGATTGGTATTTTGAATCTTATTTATCTTGAAGATTTCCGTTGTCCAATTGGGTGTGTAACCTTTCTCAAAAACATGTTTATATTTGCTTATTCGAACGTAATCGTTTACATGAAATTTGGGCTTATTATAGACTTTCAGACGGTTGTAAATCGTTTTTTAGAATTGTTGCTGCATTTAAAGAATTCACTTTATCGGGTGCAATTTTTATTGTTCTGTGCACTTTTCCATTGTACTCTTTAGTCAATTTTTGATATTCATCAATCCATTTGTAAGAACCGCGATTACTGAAGCCCTTCCACATCATATTTTTCAAAGTGCGATTAAATCGTTCAACTATCGAGGCTTTCATTACACTATAGGTAGAGTAGTGATTTATTTTGTTTTGTTTCATTAAAAGTTGAAACTCTTTATTGAAGAATTCCTTCCCATCATCTGTTTGCAAATTTTTAGGTTTTCGACCGCATTCAAATACACTTTTCATTGCTTTGGTAACATCAGGAGCTGTTTTGACTTTATCGCAACGGTCCAGGCATATTTGGAGAAAGTGTCAATGATTGTGAGTAGGTAGCGATAACCTTTGTTGAATGTAGAGTAATTACCCATTTCCACTAAATCAGCTTGCCAAAGATCATCAATATCTTTGGTTTATAACAGCTCTTCGTTTAAAATTTCTCGTGCCTGTCGATGGAGCTCCTCAACTATTTGTTGATTCGACTCATTTGTATGGTGTGGTTTTGTTTTGTTTTTTTTTTGGTTTTTGATTAGAAATCATTGAAAACAAAACATTTTCCGTACCTTCTAAACGCTTCTCAACATATTCCATATACACTTTAAACCCTCTCAATCAAATCGCGTTCAATAGATTTAATTTTTCATAAACGGTTTCAATTTCTTTATTACGGTGACTTTCATAAGCTTTAATTGAATCCTGAAATTCAGTTCGATACGCATCAACACTTAGAATTAAAAAATTTTGCGTTGCAGCGTCGCCCTTTACTATTGGATCTTTAAGATTTCTGATGCGTTTAAAATGAGCGTTGAAGCTGTGATCTCTGCTAGCGCTTAGAGTCAATTCCGTATTAAAACTTTTTGACTTGGATGTATTGTTATTATATCGACCGAATTTGTCCACGCTCATCTTTTTTTTTTTCGTCGAGTTCAATTATGTCAGCTTCTTTAAGCTGTTTAATAATTGAAATAATTTCGTTGTTATGATTATTATGTCCTGCAGATTGTGATGCTATGAGTAGTCGTAAACGATTAACCAATTCATTTGGGTCATCCCAATATATATAGTTGATTGGATTCAAATTTAAATTCATTAAACCAAATCCTTCTTTCTTCACATCTAAGTTCGAGTTTGACCCTTTACTCTCCACATCTTTGATTAAAAATTGAATAATGTTTAGATACTTGGGTCCTTTGTTTCCATTGACTTGACCACGAGATGTATAGCCACGTCTATAGGCATTAGTTTTCAATAGAATTTTCTTATACAATTTTAAATCCGGTTCAGTATATTCGATAGGATTTTTTGTGAACATTAACTGAAAAAGTCCTGGTGTCATTGTAAATGTTTCGTCACCAATTTGAACTTGATTAGAACTTTTGAATGATTTTTTGAGTCTCCAAACATCAATTGCTTTTCCGAATTGTAATTCAATCCAAATATTCTATCTAGACTGTTTTGCTTTTCTAGTAGATCAAAATTCGGTTCATTTAACAAATTACTGACTTCTCCTTCTTCTTCTTCCATGGCTTTAATAGTGTTTGATTTATTATCATCATCATCAACGTCATCATCATTGCTATAAAATTGATCATTGCTTTCTTCATCATCATCATAATCTTGAACAGAATCAACACTATTAGACCTTTTTGGTGTACTAGTTTCAATCTTTGGTAGTTTATTAATTTTTTTCCTCCTATCTTTTTTCATCGGTCTTTTGAATAAATTTTTTTTGTTGAAAGTTGAAATATTTGCTTTAGAGTTTTTAGCCAAATCATTTACTATTTCATTTTTAACTTTAGTTTCTGTAAGCAAATCCTTAATTGGAGCTGTGATTGGTAGTAGAAAAGTTTTTCCAGACTTTCTGCTGCGCTTAAATCATTAATTTTAATGGCTTTGAACTTATCCCTCAAAACTTTTCTCGTCTGAATAATTTTGGAAAGCAATTCATCATCCATGACTTTGTTGTTGCTACTGATAACGCTCTCAATGAACTGTTTGCATTAATGGTTAAATTATTAATGAGATCATTTAAGTCTCCATGACATCTTTTATATTATAAATTTTCCTCAATTTAATTGCCACCTTCCGTGGCGTAGTGGTTAGGAGTATGTCGTTGTCATACATCTATAGGCTCAAAGCGAGATGTTTAACTCTCGACACAGGTAGAAACTTTAGAAAATCCTATTTATTCTCTTCCTCTCTCTTTCACTGAAACTTCTACATTGCAATTAATCGGGAAATAAGTGATAAAATATAACTCTCTATCTCTCTCTCTCTCTCTCTCTCTCTCTCTCTCTCTCTCTCTCTCTTTCGAATAGAGAAAAGAAAAAATAAAATTGTATACAGTTTATAAAAATATATTTTATTAGTTTTCAATCGGGTACAGTAGTTTGCAGTTGTAATAATGCATTGACCATATGTAAAACTGTATATATGTCGTTTGGAAAAACATATTTGCTACTGCATCGTGGATATACTATTGCTTTAAGGCGTAGAATAAGTCGTGATATTTGCAATATTGCATTCAACTCATCTTGATGAATAGTATGATTGTTGGTATGACGTAAGCATATTAATGGACAATTGGGCGACCAGCGTATATGTTCTGCTAGAGGATCATCATTTATTTTCCATTTACAAATTTCCACTGTGCAAAAGTAACATTTTGCAATATCTTCACTGCCAGTGTAAAACATTCCAAATTGTGCAAGCCTTCTTGTATCCATCCATCCCAAAGGCCAATTTTCGAAAGTTTTTAGGCGCTCGCTCTCATAGCACATTCGATCGGTCATATCCAAAGGTTCAACATTCTTTACACTCTGGATTGATGGTGCCCAAAACGAGTCTGTTCCTCGATGAACAGGTCTGTTTATTGTTGTTGCTGTTGAACAGATCTGCTTATTGAACAGGTCTGTTCCATAATGAACAGGGCTGTTTGCTGTCGATGAAGAAGAAGAAGAAGGATGACTATTGAACTGATCAGATTGTTGCTTGACTCCAAACATTGTTGTTGAACTGCTTGATCTGTTTTTGAAACTGAACATTTTGTTGTGCATACACTTTGCTTTTATAGATGAATAAATATGTTGAACCCTTTTCTAAATCGTCCACTATTTAATGAATCATCTTTGCTAATGACGAGAAACCCATATTTATCCTTCCAACATTCAAAACAAATTTTTAAAAAATCTTGAAATGACATATCAGTACCAACATGATCATTATAAATATGTCTTATGTTCGTTTCATCTTGTTTAAACATGATAATTAAGTTTGCATTGTCACGAATCAGATGTTTGGTATTCGAGTATAAGTTTGGCATAGATAAAAGCTATCAATATTATTGTGCCGACCCATACAGAAATAATTTCGTATATTGTTCTGTTTTTCACATGCAACATCATCGAAGATAAAAATAGAATCTGATTTTGCTTTTTCTGGAGCTAGAACTTCTTCATTATCTGAGAAGGTGTAAAAGCCCATTCCTTTTATTGGTTTTATAAGTTGTTGAAGATATTGATATTTCGGTTGATGCAATGACTTTGAATATAAGTATACATTTTTAAATCTAAGACCATTGGGGCTTTCAATTAGACTCAGCATAATGTTGGTTTTTCCACAATTCGATGGTCCGACAATTAGTGCACGTATTGTGTTTGGTAGCAATGAACTATGACGTATTTGTGACAATTTATCATTTGAAATCGTTTTTAGGTCTAAATTTTTCACCGAAATATTCATTTGTTGTCTTATGAAACGCATTTTACTCTTTTAACTAACAACAATGATATAAAAGCGATTCCTTTTATACTTTTTTGTTCAGAACGCTTTTGACCGTTGATTTGTGTGCTATACAAACAAACAAAAATTTATAAATGCTTGTTAGCAGCAAAAAACTATTTAGTCGTAAACGTAAAGCCGTTGGAAAAGGATTAATAAATAACCTTATTAATAAACTAAACTCGAAAAACGTTTAGCAAAAGGAGACAAGGGTATAAATCTTTTGGATTCTGCATGTAGAGAACACGATATTGCCTACTCTAAATTCAAAGACTTACCTAATCGCCGCATTGCCGATAAGATTTTAGTTGAGAGAGCTTGGGAGAGAGTAAAAGCTCCAGATTCGAGTGTCGCAGAAAAGGCAAACGCTTGGTTTGTCACAAACGCAATGAAAGCCAAACTGAAGATAGGTGGTAGTCTTCGAAAAAACAATAATCGAAAACTAAAGACTGTGAAGAACAAAAAGAAGAAATTCTGTACTAAAATTTTCACTACTGCAATAAAAAATGCTACAAAAGTTTTAAAAAATGCAAAACCAATTGATATGAATGATGCTATTCAAATTGCTGAGAAATCTTTATCATCTACTCTTAAGAGGAAAAATCGTAAAGTTCTACCTCGTATAATCCCTGTACCAAAAGTGGGTGGATTTTTACCATTAATACCAATTTTAGCGGGTATTGCAAAACTTGGAGGAATAGTATCTGGAGGCATGTCGATTGCAAATATGATAAAAAATATAATATCTGCAAAGGATAAAAAGCCCAAGGAACCTGTTGCCATTGGAAATGGGCTTTATTTAAAACCCTATAGAAATGGATATGGTTTCTATCTTCGTCCTTATTCAAAAAACTAATTAGCACTCTACCCAAAAGAGCCCTAACCGAGGTCGACCTAAGAAAATATGCCGCTAACTTGAAATCTTTCAGAGGAGTTTTTATGCGAAATACTTTACCAAGACGTCCTCATAAGATTGAATGTGGAATAATTAATCTGGATTCTTCAGATGGAGATGGTACTCATTGGGTAGCATATTTTAAAAATAATACTGTTACGGAATATTTTGATAGTTTTGGTAACCTTCCACCACCGAAAGAAGTTGTCAAATATCTCGGTGCAAATAATTTAAGATACAACTATAAACAACATCAGCAATACAATTCATATAACTGTGGTCATTTGTGTTTAAAGTTTCTGTATTCACAATCATGCAACAATTAAATAAAATATCAATTTTAAATACATAAAAAGTTTCTTTTATTTATAATTTGATAATATCTGATAATTATAAACCATTACATATATTCCATTAATTCAATATCTTTAGCAATACTCATGAGTTCGTCATCATTTACAGCAATCTTATAGTGTCCCCAAGCATAAGTATTTTTTTTATCCTCTTTAACAAATCTTTTATCATCATTGTTACTTAAAACTAATTTCGTAAATAATTGTGTATAAATTTTATGAAATTTTGATTTAAAAAAATACATATCGCGAACATAATATTTTATCTTCTAATAAACATAATTTATAATCATTAATACTCAATTTATTGAGTACGCATCTTTTAACACCTTTCGACTTTTTTATTTCTTTCGTATCTGTTATATCTAAGGAATACATTTTGGGACGTAGACCCACAAATTCTCTAATTATTTTTCCATTAGCTTCGTCTTTCATCATTCCTAATATTTTTTTATTTTTTAAAGGTAAATTATATGGATTTTTGGGAGGATATTCGGACGTATCAAAACGCAAATCAATATCGTTGGATATATCTGAATAAAAGTCATCCGTCTTTATTGTGTATATAAAGGAATCCGTATCCATATAATTTAGTAAAAGGTTTTCATTATATTTGGGTTTCATATAGTCGTAATGGAAATCATACATTAGAAATTTCGATAACTCGAGTACTATAAAACCTAAATATAACGGTTTATCATATGTAACATGATCCCGATCTAATTGAATTGCTATCATAGAGTCGCTGAAATGTTTAACGCTGCGAAATGTTGGATGTGCTATAAGAGCACGAGCACCTAAATGTCGTCCTCTACTTTCCCATTCACTCACAATTTTTATGTTTTTCCTTTTATCTACATTTTCCATAGTTTTACCGTAAACCGAATTGTTGAGTAATTTAAAAAAATTCTTCTCAAAATCACTCTTAGAGAGCGTTCTATGATGAGTATTTAAGTCAATGTAGCTCTTTAACCAAGGTGACTGTTTAAACTTTAAAACTCTATGAACTTTTATTAGTTTCATTCCATTCTTAATACATTGTTGTAGAACTCTATAGTGAATGATATAATTTCGTTTATCGTTAAGTCTGTTATTAGTTTCGATGTCCTTGAACCACCAACTTTTTTATTTTCCGCACAAAAAGGAAAATCATTATGATAATCATGAATTCCTTGGGGATAATCTAAATCTACTTCTAAAATATACCCATATAAAGCTTCTGAATCTATTTCAAATATATTAAAATTTCAATGTCTTCTACCCATTCAAATTCTCCAGTAGGTAGGTACTGAGACATTGCCCAACCATACAAGTTGTTCGCATCTAAGTATACAATATATTCAGATGGTTTGGTGGAATCAAAATCAGGCATATATTTGTTGTTGGCTTTAGAATGTCGTTTTGAACATTGGACAATACCACCTCTGATTCCTTTTTTAACGAAATCATACATACTTATATCTGTAAATAGTTCGAGTTCTATTTTTGTTGATTTCAACATTGCATCCCAAGATAAGCCCGGAATAGTTATGTATTGACAAGGATCCAAATCATAGATACTTTTACATATTTTTCGAAAATTTTCTAAGATATCGGTTAGGAGAAATACATCTGTTTTTAAATAGAGAATCATGTAGTCTTTCAATGATTGACAATTTAATGTATTCCATACATTTACAGCATGACTATAGTCCTCAATAGAACACTCACTATTATTTAGTATATTGAAAAATTTCTCACGGGGAGGTAGTTGATTTTCTTCAAGACGTTCAATTGAATCTAAATATTCATAGGGAAAGACACCCTTTCTTTTAAGTAAAGAAAACTGTTCAGTGTTGGGATACATTGATCTGAGTACGTGAAAATCTTCAGATCGCAAGTTTTGAGCTAAGCTTTCTAAGCTTGCTGTCATGAATCTATAGGAATCTACAAAACGAATTTCCATGCGTTCATTCTTGAGATTATCCCCCATTGGAATGTATTTCGATAGTGAAATGTAAAGCTCTTTATTGAGTGGAATTACTCTTATGTCTCCGGGAATGGAAGTGAGTTCTTTTACAAATAAATGACAGTCGTAGGCGGAAAAATTATGAAAGAAAACTGGAATAAATTTCGATATCTGATATTTCAAATTACATTCTGAATGAGCTGCTCCACGAAAATCTCCAGTAAAATGACAGTGATCTGCAACTCGATCATTAATAAGATCTTCATTACAGATATG
This sequence comes from Chlorops oryzae, assembly GCA_020466095.1. NCBI lineage: Eukaryota > Metazoa > Arthropoda > Insecta > Diptera > Chloropidae > Chlorops > Chlorops oryzae. Next base: position 59,281,405 of record CM035806.1, on the reverse strand, counting down.
ACATACTGAACTCTCCGCTAAGTTTTTCATTTGTTCTTTTGTAAGAGAATTCATTGGTTTACAAACACTTAAATAGTTGCTATAAAGAAATTTACAATCATTTACTAATTTCTTTATAAACACTTCAACACAATCCTCTCCCGTATATATCCTAAACTTATCCAAACTTTCATCAAATTTAGATTTAATAAAATAAGCGAATGCCATTGGCTTATGATGCTTAGTGCTTACAACTTTCTTCGAATCTTTAATATTTATATTTTCCAAAATGCACTCAAAATCGGGTAAATACAAAAGGTACATCTAGTTGCTTTTTTTGAGCACGAAACTTTAAAATTTTATTGTCCTCGTCTGGCAGCTTTGTTACGACATGATTAATACCAATTTATGAGCTTCCAATCGTTCCTTGGATAAGGTGTATTGAAGACAGCCATGACAGAGATGTTTCATTCTGTGATTTGCGAAAGTTGGGTGATTAATCTACAAAAAAAAAAAAAAAAAAATAAAAAATAAAAATAAAAAAAAATAATAAAAAATTAAATTTAATAAAGAAAATATTTTGGGTTACCAACCTTGAAAATTTTTAATCCATATATAATGCGTTTGATTGTTTTCCTTCTCAAAAAAAAATAGATTTATATGCTTCTGTTGTTCTCCTCGGTAAAATAATACGGTCCCAACGTTTACTCTCCTCATTCAACCAAAAACATTTATACTTATTTCTTTATTCTCCTCAAAAATTTTAATTTGATTCAATGTCAATGGAAATTAAGTTGGAGAAATTAAGCAAAGTTCCTCTGGGGTAGTAAGTGATCCAATTTTATATTTAGCTTATAATTTGAGCATTTTTCCAGATTTCGACCTGTTTGAAAGGACGATATCATGCCCATTTGAACTTTCATCTTTATTTTTTAACATTTATACAAGCATGTTTTTTCTGAATCCATAATGGAAGCACTAATACCCCTCTCATTCTATATTTAATTTCACTTCCAAAACAATTTAAAAGAGCCATCCCTTCCCTTTCTTGAAAAACATTCATTTTTTTCCAAAATATCTTTGCATTTCTTGGAAAAGTCCTCATTTATATCTGATGACTCCGTTAATATAGTCATTTTAGTTGAGAAAGATTTTATCATTATTTTTTTTCTTCCTCATTTTGCTTGATTAGCAAATATTCGCAAAATTGTTCTATGTTAGATTTTATCGATGTATGCTTTAGAATTAGGTTGCTCAATGCGTCCAGAACTCTGTTTTTGCAGCTGCAAAGAAATGTTCTGGAATGAGTATACTTTCATCCTTATTCACATAAACTAGAGTTTCCATTTTTTCGTTAAAAGCATGATTTATCCTCTTGAGGTTTTCACTAAAGTCAACCATGCTATTCTTTTTATGTTGATTGGTTCGCAGATGATAAGACCAATCTGTTATAATAACATCTATTCACATGCTTCACATTTCTTCGTGACAAGGTTTTCATCAGACATGTTTTGATCTTGGATTTGAAATTCCGTACCATGAAGTGTCTCATAATGCTTTTTATAGCAAAACGGTTTTTAAATCTAATACCGCAATATTCGCACAGAATATCAGAATCGTTTTGGTCTTGGTTTGGAAATTCCATACTATGAATTGTCTCATAATGTCGTTTGAGAGTAAAATGTTCTTTAAAATAACACCGCAATATTCGCATAAAAAAATTGTTCTTTAAATGCATTGCCCTTTTATGGCGTTTCATACCCGTTTCCGAAGAAAACTCCTTTAAACAAATTTCGCAAGCCTTATTCATTTTGATTGTTAATTTTTATATTCTAGAAACAAAAAAGCAAAATATATTAAATTCAACCCTACGTTTCTAGTAGGAATGAAAGGAATAAATTACATATAAAAATATTACATTAAATAAAAATATTAAATGCTACGGCACACTTCAGAAAAGGATGCAAAGGGTCACATACCTGGGGTTTTACGGCGGAATTGTCTGCGATCGTTTTTGAGTGTAAACTTTGATGATGGACGTTAGTCTTTATCAATACGAGGATCACGATACGGATTGGACAAGTCCACGGGGATTTTATACACTTAAAGACGACACTACTTTCGAAACCGACGCTCACGATCGATTTTTCGATAAATTTAAACTGAACTGTTTGATTTCACTTTAAAGAATGGCAACGTCAAAGGAGAAAATCTGATTTTATGCACACTTCACTTGTAAGACTGATAGCGCCAATAGAACAAATTTTATTTTTATACCTTCACACTTTTCTTCAAACTTCCACACAGTTTCTCACCCACACCATACTCACACATATATGTACTAATTTTTCAAAACATTCAATCCCAAAAATATCCCCCGATTGAACTGAACTTGAACTTGAAAAATTTTTGAATAAACATCCAATGAGGCACGCTTCAACTTGTTCTGGCTAAAAAATCATGCCTTGTCTTCATCTCAATGACTTCAGTAGCGATAAGTCAACTCCAGCTCTAACCCAATGTTTACATATTGAACTATATATGCTCTCCTACCGCACAGCTTCTCACCCACACCATACTCACACATATATGTACTAATTTTTCAAAACATTCAATGAGGCAAGCTTCAACTTGTTCTGGCTAAAAAATCATGCCTTATCTTCATCTCAATGACTTCAGTAGCGATAAGTCAACTCCAGCTCTAACCCAATGTTTACATATTGAACTATATATGCTCTCCTACCGCACAGTTTCTCACCCCCTCACCTCTTCAATGAGGCTCAATGCGAACCTTCTCATATAAACCTCCAAAAATTTCCAAAAACCTAAATGTATGTCACCTCATACAAACTTCCTAAATTTCCAAAGACCTAAATGTATGTCATCTCATATAAACCAACCAAAATTTCCAAAGACCTAAATGTATGTCATCTCATATAAACCAACCAAAATTTTCTAGATCTCAAATGTGCGACCTCTCATACAAATGAACAAAATTTTTCTAGATCTCAAATGTGCGACCTCTCATACAAATGAACAAAATTTTTCTAGATCTCAAATGTGCGACCTCTCATACAAATGAACAAAATTTTTCTAGATCTCAAATGTGCGACCTCTCATACAAATCAACAAAAATTTTCTAGATCTCAAATGTGCGACGTCTCATACAAATGAAAAAATTTTTCTAGATCTCAAATGTGCGACCTCTCATACAAATCAACAAAAATTTTCTAGATCTCAAATGTGCGTCTTTTTCAGATTTTCCATACAAAAAAAGTTGCACATCCAGAACGAACATATCCCCCCTACTGCCTTCCAAATTGCAAAAAGAACACTTAATCGTTTGTGTTCCTACTGGGGGTTTTTTATTTAAAAGTTGGTTGCAGTAATTATAGTTTTCTGCATGGAGGTCTTCTGACTCCTCTGCTAATTTAATTAGGTTTGCAAGTGATTTATCTTTTGAACCTTCAAGCCTATTTTGCATATTATATAAGGATCCCTCACACCGAAAATGAATTTGCTGGTTGCCAGCTTTCTATATTCGCTAAGCGCCGACAGTGCCTCTACATCATTCCATGATTTTTACAACTTCTGCTTCATTTAATAAAAATTCTAATCTACCCCCGAATGCTGATGCTCTCTCGTCATTTTTTTGCTCTGAGCTTGCTATTTCTGACCTAATAGTTTCAAGGGTTCGTCTCTTTAAAAATTCTCTCTTTATCAAATCACAAAGCTCATCTAAGTTACTAAGTCTATTATATTAAAGTTGCCCACAACGCTTTTAAGTAACTCGATACCAGTGATAAATTTATCTACTTCTCAACCCTGGATTGTTTGACCCTGAAAAGTATGGTACAAGTATGTTTACCTTTTGCATCAATTCATCTACTTGCATATAAGTGGTCATGTTTATTGTTGGCTGAGCAGCGCTCAAATTTTCATTATAATCGATTGTTGTGTTATTTTTTTGGATCGTTGGAATAATATGTTAAGTCGTTGTTGTTGTCTTTGGAGGGGGTGGAAATACAAATTGGTTTGAAGTCTGTGCAGTGGGTGTAAAGGCAATTTGAACGTTTTGGTTTGCCAGTCTAGTTTTCCGTGCAGGATTTGGAGTTGAAACCGGAGAGGGGACACAGACTGTTTTCAATTTGTTTTTTAATTTTCTTAATTCCTGTTTTAAAAATGCAGTTTCTTCTTCACTTTAAGTTTTTTCTTGCTGTGTTGAATGGTGTCCGCAACCGCAGGACCGACTTCTTTACTTAAAGTATCTCTTAAAATCTGATTTTCTTTTTCTGCTTCTTCTATTAAATTAAAAATTTTGATTTTATATTTGGTCTTTAAACGATTTGAAACTGTTTTTCAGGGCTTTTATGGTCAGTCGCTGCAATTACCTGTTCAACCCGAAAACACTTTAACAACTCTACAAATTAATGAAGGTGCAGGGAGGAATATCAACAGACCATGTCATCTTCTACATTACAATTCCATTATGTGAACCTGAATCATTTGAAATCTACAAGCCACATCCCGTTCCAGTCATAGTAAACAAAACTGCAATTGCAATTAAACCATGTGAGGAATTTATTGCATCAGCGTCCACCAAGATCAATACTTCACAATGAATTCGCACCAGTTGCAATCATGTACCAGCATTAAGCCAGATCAGCTGTTATGCCCTCATATTCAATCAAAATTTAATTCAGACTCAGATCAATGCTCTTGCGAATTAAGAATTTTGAACAACGATACACATGGCAATTGTAATATTCAGCGCACTCAAGATGATGTCACATGGACTCCACTTGAGCATAGCAACCTGTGGCTGTATACCATGAAGAACCCCGCAAAAATGACAGCTGTTTGTGGCGATGAACATCATGAATCTGCTGATTTCGCTAAATGATAATTTTTTTAAATATACAAGCATTAACCCATTATCTGCCTGGTGGTCGAGATCTCTTGGCGGATTGCGGCTAATTCTTCATAAATCTTCTTATTAGCACTTTTTCGTTTTCTTTCACAAAATTCAAGCTTTGGAAGTGAAATATTATAAGAATTTTAGCTTTTTTGTTTTCGTGTTGACGAAAAGCATGCAAAAAATTTTCACCACTTGAATAGAACAGTTAATCAAACCGAGTAGTTTTTTGCGTGGCTTTCGACGTAAATTGCTTGTTTTTATATAACTTAATGAGATAGTGATGAACATCATGAATTCACATTGCAGAGATCAGGAACGCTTAAAATTGATCCAGAATGCACAATCAAACACAAAACCATCATCATTCAAGGTCATCAGGTATACTCGTCCACCTTGCAAACATCATATACACTCACCACAAACATAAGCAACATCGCACAACCACACCAAATGATGTCACTGTTGCAGAATTTTAACATCAGCAACTATAACGACCACGTCAATAATCTATCTATAATTCAGTCAAAGCTGCATGAGCAAGAACAAATGGATCTATCAACACGAATACAAAGTATCACATATCATCATGGAACAGTTTCATATGCAGCACTTCTTCTCGTTATTGTCGTCATCCTTTTCGTACTTTATAAACGCCGACAGCAGCGACCAGCAATTGGACTCTTGCAAGCGCAACCACCAAGACTAGCTGAACATCTACAGGCAGCACCTTCCGAGTTTGCTGTTTCAGTCGATTAACCAGAAATTAAGGAAGAATTTTGAATTAGAAAAAGTGGAAAAAAACTTTTAATTGTTTTTTGTTTTGTTTTGAAAAGTGAATGAGACTCTCAAGGTGAAAATCATCAAATAGTTGATCATAGCGCAACCGCCGGGAGCATGTTCAGATTCTTCACATACATACTGTAATTCAAATCAGGCGTGTGATTCATACACACTGCGCTTTTAAAAGTTTGTCGTAATGCACGATCTTTTGTTTTGTTTATTGCACTCCGTCTCATATGTTCCATGCAGGCATAGCTATGCATGGAAGCACGGCACTTGTGCATTCTGCCTTTGGCACAATTCTCGCTTATCAGTTCTTCTCGGTTTCAAAGTAGACAGAGTATGCATACGATTGCTATGGGATTGCAGGCTTGCTGAAGTTTGATGCTTTTCACTTTTGCCGACTGAGATTCTCACGCTTTGCAATATTGTGTATGCGTCCAGAAATTCGTCTTTTTGTTTGTGTTTTGTATCATATTCTAATATTTATTTTTTAAACACCAAATTGTAATAATCAGCATAAAAATAGTATTTAAGCAATGAACTCAGTTAATAAATTAAGGAGTTACACATTTGAGTTCAAGGTGTTTACTTCTTAAGCAGATCATTGTCTACCCAGTTCCAAGTCCTGGTTGTATGCAATTCGTTTTTCGGTGAAACACCTTAATACAAACCAAACGAGTGAATTTTTAAGGGAAAGCTTAAGGCATTGCTAAGCTAATTTCAAGGAATCACACTCTGACCCACAGTTGAGGCAAACCAGTCTCGTAACACGACAAAACAATTGTTTTTTTTTAAATGCTTACATACTCAATAATTTTCTTTTCTTTTTTTTTTTTTTTACTTATACAGTTTTCTGTTTCATCAACAGTGACAAAATGGCTTTTTTGTTTAAATGCTTACATACGCAAGAGTCGCAATGTATGCTCCTTTTTTTTAATGTAACTTTTAATTAGACTTTGTTTGGAGCTTGATTTTTATTTTACTACCATACTACTACCCCTTCCCCCCTTTAATGAAGGTTGATGTTTTGTGCTGACTTGCAAAAATATTGCAGTGTTCAAGGCACAAACAAAAGAATTGTCACGGCATTATTGGAAATTTTAACTTTGAGTTTTAACCATGTGCAAGCATGCATTTTGCTTGCAAATGCTTATTCTTTACCCTTTTTTCTTTGTTTTTTTTTTTTTTCTTTGCACATGTGCCTGCGGTGCATGGTGCGTGCACATGTGTCTTTGGGTTCGAAGGTAGATGAAAAAAAAAATTTTGTCACAAAAATATGTGTGGGAAATAAATTTTTCCTGAGTCAACAAAATCGGCTACGCGTTTTCAATTTCTTTTTTTTTTACGATTTTTCCTATATATGGTCGTGTCTTCGTTGATTTCTTTTAAGTACCAAACTGTCTTTTAACGAGTACGTATTTTGTCTTCAATATTTTAATCAATAAGATTTGTTTTTCCTCATACCTTTTATCTCGTTTTAGGATGACGTTGAACACTTTTTACACTGTGGAGGATTATCATTTCCGTAAGGAGCGATATGTGGTGCAGGCTCCACCCTTGAGGAGAATGGCCCTGTTCCTGCATATCCTCGATCCGATGTGGATCTTTATGGTGCCTGAGATGGACGCATTCGTCAATTCCAATTTAGCCTCGACCCATGGGATTGAAACCACTTCTGTAAAACCCAAAAAAAAAATATAAAAAAAATAACTTTATAATAAAAAATATATTTTATGACTTTGTATTTAAGTTGACGTGCTCTTCGCGCCGCACCCCTGTCTGGTGCAGGTATATGTGTTTTTTATTTTATTTTTTAACGGTTCCTTTTGTTTTTTATGTGCGCTGCTTTTAGATTTTAGTTCGTGGGACATTAGTTAGGGGTATCATATTTCGTTACTTGGTGATGTGAGTGCTGAAATGAGGTTATTGTTTATTTTCCTTTTCTAAGTGTCTGTTCATCGCTTTTTCTCTAAATTGCTTATTAAGTGTCCTAATACTTGGTCCTCTTTGTGGTGGTTTTTCCGGGAGTTCTAGGGTGTTTTTGATATTTACGCTTTTTTTTCGGAGACAGACACACAAGGATATGACTCCGACTATTGCTGCTATGACGAGCGTGGTAATTGTGCCATATGATATATTCCTGTGTAATGTTAGTTCTTCAATGAGTTTTCTGTTTTTAAAGCTTTTTATTTTAATTTCTTCGAAGTTGATTGTGTCGTTGAATTTGATATTGTTTTGTGCGTCTTCTGGGTAGAAATTTTTTCGTTCATTATGACTTGAGTATTCGTAAATTTTTGGCCTTGAATGACTATGGTGCAATTGGAGAAGGAGATAAGTAAATTTTTCTCAATTGTTATATTTCTTTTGTCGCAGTTCTGTATGATTTGTCCTCTTAGCGCGTTTTTTTTTTTTTTTTTAATCAATAAAGTGGATTCGTGTACCGATCTTTGGTTGTTGAAGCCAGGTCTGCATGTGTTCTGAAGAACACAAACTTTATTACGTCCGCTTTAAACTCAGGTCCTCTTGCTCCGGAATAAGATGGTACGAAACGTTGGACATTTTTGACAGTTTCTGCAACATTCTGTGAGCTTGCCATTGTTACTTGAATTTTGGGTATTTGTACTTCAATTGTCGGATTGTTCAAAAGGAATGACTCTCTTCTTGTCGGAAGTGGGGACGTGCCGCAGACTACTCTTATCTCTCATTTTCGATTTCATACTTCTACTTTTAGGAAACGGATTTCTTTTTCCTTTTCCTTAAGATCTGTTTTATCCTTTTCTATGGATTCTGAAAGTTCTCTCCCTACTGCTGATTGAAGAGCTTCTCTTAAGGTCTCGTTTTGCTCTTCCGCCTCTTCTATTAATAGAGTTTCCTTATCTATTCTCTCCCTCAGATCTTTGCAACTTTTCTGTAAATGCGCAACTGTCTCTTCTAGATCTTCTATTTGGCTCCTTGCGGAATTGTTGGTAGCGTTCACTGTCCTTTAACTGTATCTATCAGAAAAACTGCCTCTTCCAACCGATTACATGTAGATAGTGCGATCAAATTTTTTATTAAAGTCAAAAATTCTCTATTCGGGTTTATTTCCGTTATTAATTCCCACGCTTCCGCCTATAATGTAGTCGCATGTACTTCAGACTCTTTGAGCTTTTGCTTTAGGTCTTCGCACTCTCTATCCATAAATTACCCTGTCCAACGGAAAACTCCGCTTATAAAAAGAAGCATAACAATTGAGTTTTCCTCTTTTTTTTTCAAGCAATTAAAAATTTAAAAACTTAAAAACTTACAAATTTAAAAAATTTAAATCAAAATTTTATATTAATTTGAAGCCTGTGAGGAATATGGTATAAAAATTGTGTTTGGACTTACCATATTCTTTTTGTTGGCTGCTTTGCTGCTCTGAAGCTTATTTTTGTTGTTTGGTAATTTTAAAATTTTTTTTACAAAAAATTTTGTCATAAGTTACTTTGTTTTTGATACCCTATCGCTCACAAATTGCGCTTATCGTGCAATTGGACTCGACAGAAAAAAATCGGTATGATTAAACACTTTAGTCTTTTACTATAAAACGCCTTTTGGAAACAGTCGTTCCGCCCAGGCACCAATGAACGAAACGTCGTTCCTGTTCAATGGTTTTCAATGAAGGACTTCAGTATTCACAATCGATATCGATTTCGACTTGGTTGGACTTTCCTTTATTAGTTTTATACCTCAGGATCGTAGTATCCTCCCGACTACCCTTAGTCGAAAACCGGCTGCGCCATAAATGTTGTGCGTGCTGGGGAGAAGGACCTCTTGTAAAGCGCCAACAATGATTTCGTATTTTGCAAAATAAAAACACTCTTTTACTCCGTTACAATAATTGTTGATTTATTAAAGTCCTTTCAAAGGTTCTACTCTAGCTTACTTTACTGCCCTAATTCCCTAGCTAACACTCAGATCCACACTTTGTCCACCTGGCTCGTAAGTAGGTGCGCCAAAGTTGAGATCTTGTTCACTTGTTCGTACTCGGAGTGCAATTCCCAATTCGTAGATCGAACTTGGCTTTTATAGTCAAATATTGCTCCGTTAGCAATATCGATAGTTGCTAGCGTGTTCGATCTTCTCTTCAGCTATCCTTCCCGCAAGCATCCCTTGGCCATCGTCTATTATGCATTTCGGCGTTTTTGGTGATTGCATAAGTGTCGTTGTTTTCTATTTATTTGTTGTGTCATTCTTGTAGCATATGTATATTGACAATCAGCTAAGTAAATATGCAGATCAACCCAAAGCCATTAAACATACATACAATTTAAGGCAAGCAAAATGCACACACAAAAAGACTTAAAGAATAAAATGTAATAAGAACGTGAAACCCATGCTGCAAACGTCCCTTGTTTGTGTGTGGTCCACATGCTGACTCGGCGGCTCGTGTTCTTTCGCCTTTCGTCTGCCTGCTTTCCCTTTCGATCGTTGGCCTTGAGCGATCGATTGTCAGTTGACATCGACAGTCTGTTTGTCGTTGCGAGCCCGTGTTGTTGTTGTTGCCTTCTCTGGTTACGGTATCTTTTTATTGTTCATGCTTTCTTTGACTTCGAGCGCCGACCGTTGTTATTTTGTGTATGGCGTTTGATTTCACGCTCGCTCGTGCTGTTGTTTCCAAGGTGTTAGGTTTCGAGTTGAAGTAGTGTCGCTGCATTCGTTTGTTCTACATTATTTATTGCACTTCTTTTGGCTTAGTCCTGATAGCGTGCCGTTGATGCTAGTGCTGGTAGCGGTACGCTGTGTGATACACAACAGGAATTTCGAAATCAAAACTGAAAAGTGTTCTACTGGGCGTTTGCTTTGTCGATGTATAGACCGTGTTAGTGTGTACGTCCATCGCATGACGCAGCCACTCATCCCAATAAGCGCCATCCTCGTTAACAAAATTTCGGAGAAATTCTGCAAGAGGTCGGTGACTCCTTTCGAGAGCGCCGTTGGCTTGGGACTGATATGCAGAACTTTGAGATTTATTTATTCCAATAATTTTACAATTTTTTAAAACAAATTCTATGTGAAATTTGTTCCGTTATCCGTTACTAGAGCTTGTGGAATATTAAATTTTGAAATTTCTTCATTGAAAAATGCTCGTGCAACAGTTGAGGCTTCTGCATCAGGTATGGCGAAACAAATGAAATATTTTGCGAAATCGTCCAAAAAAGTGAGAATGTATTTGTTGTTTCTCGCAGAGAGGGGAAGTGGATTAAATATGTCCATGTAAACTTTATCGAATGGTCTATGCGGTGTGTCTGTAATTATCATAGGCACTTTTTCTAGCCGTGAGCTTTTATTTTTTTGACAAATTTTGCATGCGTCTATATATGATTTAATTTGGCGCTGCATGCCTTCCCATTTGTACTGCTTTGTGATTCTTAAGTAATTGTTCAAAACCCCCTTATGTCCCGCTATTGGTGTGTCATGAAAAACTCTCAACACCTTTTGTATTTCGTTCGGATCCGTCAAAAAGACTGTCGGTTATCTCTAAGGCCTTATTCTGAGCTCGCGTTACTACGTTAATGTTATGTTTTGCAGTTTTGATCCTGCTCAAGGCGTCTGCATTTAGGTTCTTTTTCCCTGGCTTGTAACAAATTTCCAAATCGTATTCTAACAATTTTAAACGGAGTCGTCCTAATCTTGTATCCTGGTCTTTTAAATTGGTTATCTCTTTCAGTGGTTTGTGATTGGTATAAATTTTGAAATGTTTGCCTAAAATGTAAGTTTTGAAGTTCCTAACTGCCCATATTATTGCTAGAAATTCTTTTTCGATCGTCGAATAACGCTTCTCGGGTGCACTAAGGGCTCTGCTAGCATAATATATCGGAAGATCTTTTCCTTTGCCTCCTTGAGATAACACAGCTCGTAATGTGTCCTTACTAGCATCTGTGGTTTAAATAAAAGGTATTTTAAAATCAAGTATCGGAGAATATGTGGGCCAGTGACAGCGCTTTTCAGCTGTTTCATTACTTTCTGACATTCTGCAGACCATATCAATTTCAATTCTTGTTTTAACAATTTGGTTAATGGCAAGCGATTTTTGCGACATCTGGTTTGAATTTTCTATTATAATGTATATTCTTTACATATTCATCTTTCCCTGTGTCTGGTAAAACTCCGGTTTCTGAACATTCGTATCCTAAGTATACTAACTCTTTTTCAAAAAATTCCATTTTTCCGATTGTCATTTTAAATTGTTAGCTCCTAAAGAATAAAATGTAATAAGAACGTGAAACCCATGCTGCAAACGTCCCTTGTTTGTGTGTGGTCCACATGCTGACTCGGCGGCTCGTGTTCTTTCGCCTTTCGTCTGCCTGCTTTCCCTTTCGATCGTTGGCCTTGAACGATCGATTGTCAGTTGACATCGACAGTCTGTTTGTCGTTGCGAGCCCGTGTTGTTGTTGTTGCCTTCTCTGGTTACGGTATCTTTTTATTGTTCATGCTTTCTTTGACTTCGAGCGCCGACCGTTGTTATTTTGTGTATGGCGTTTGATTTCACGCTCGCTCGTGCTGTTGTTTCCAAGGTGTTAGGTTTCGAGTTGAAGTAGTGTCGCTGCATTCGTTTGTTCTACATTATTTATTGCACTTCTTTTGGCTTAGTCCTGATAGCGTGCCGTTGATGCTAGTGCTGGTAGCGGTACGCTGTGTGATACACAACAGGAATTTCGAAATCAAAACTGAAAAGTGTTCTACTGGGCGTTTGCTTTGTCGATGTATAGACCGTGTTAGTGTGTACGTCCATCGCATGACGCAGCCACTCATCCCAATAAGCGCCATCCTCGTTAACAAAATTTCGGAGAAATTCTGCAAGAGGTCGGTGACTCCTTTCGAGAGCGCCGTTGGCTTGGGACTGATATGGAGAACTTTGAGATTTATTTATTCCAATAATTTTACAATTTTTTAAAACAAATTATATGTGAAATTTGTTCCGTTATCCGTTACTAGAGCTTGTGGAATATTAAATTTTGAAATTTCTTCATTGAAAAATGCTCGTGCAACAGTTGAGGCTTCTGCATCAGGTATGGCGAAACAAATGAAATATTTGGCGAAATCGTCCAAAAAAGTGAGAATGTATTTGTTGTTTCTCGCAGAGAGGGGAAGTGGATTAAATATGTCCATGTAAACTTTATCGAATGGTCTATGCGGTGTGTCTGTAATTATCATAGGCACTTTTTCTAGCCGTGAGCTTTTATTTTTTTGACAAATTTTGCATGCGTCTATATATGATTTAATTTGGCGCTGCATGCCTTCCCATTTGTACTGCTTTGTGATTCTTAAGTAATTGTTCAAAACCCCCTTATGTCCCGCTATTGGTGTGTCATGAAAAACTCTCAACACCTTTTGTATTTCGTTCGGATCCGTCAAAAAGACTGTCGGTTATCTCTAAGGCCTTATTCTGAGCTCGCGTTACTACGTTAATGTTATGTTTTGCAGTTTTGATCCTGCTCAAGGCGTTTGCATTTAGGTTCTTTTTCCCTGGCTTGTAACAAATTTCCAAATCGTATTCTAACAATTTTAAATGGAGTCGTCCTAATCTTGTATCCTGGTCTTTTAAATTGGTTATCTCTTTCAGTGGTTTGTGATTGGTAGAAATTCTTTTTTGATCGTCGAATAACTCTTCTCGGTTGCACTAAGGGCTCTGCTAGCATAATATATCGGAAGATCTTTTCCTTTGCCTCCTTGAGATAACACAGCTCGTAATGTGTCCTTACTAGCATCTGTGGTTTAAATAAAAGGTATTTTAAAATCGAGTATCGGAGAATATGTGGGCCAGTGACAGCGCTTTTCAGCTGTTTCATTACTTTCTGACATTCTGCAGACCATATCAATTTCAATTCTTGTTTTAACAATTTGGTTAATGGCAAGCAATTTTTGCGACATCTGGTTTGAATTTTCTATAATAATGTATATTCTTTACATATTCATCTTTCCCTGTGTCTGGTAAAACTCCGGTTTCTGAACATTCGTATCCTAAGTATACTAACTCTTTTTCAAAAAATTCCATTTTTCCGATTGTCATTTTAAATTGTTAGCTCCTAATACTTCTAATACTCTTCTTAGGCGAGTCTCATGCTATGGTAGGTTTCTTGTGTAGATGACGATGTCATCGAGATACACTAAGCAGTCTTTTCCCTGCAGGCCAGTTACAATGCTGTTTTTTATTCGTTGACAATTTGCAGGAGCTCCTGCTAAACCGAAAGGCATCCTCGCAAACTCGAAATGGCCTAAACCACTGCTAAATGCAGTTTTCCCCCTATCTTTATCGTCTACTAGAACTTGATGATAGCCACTGGCTAAGTCTGAAGTGGAGAAATAACGACTGTATCCTAGTTGGTCCAGGATCTCGTCGATTCGTGGAATCGGAAAAACTTGTTTTATCATGATTTCATTCAATTTTCTGAAATCGACCACCAATCTCCATTTTTTTTTTTCCATTTTTCACTGATTTTTTAGGAACTAAAATTTTGGATAGCTCCATGGCGATTTGCTTGGTGTGTTGATGCCATCACCCATCATTTTATTTATCTGGGAAGTAATCCCTCTTCTATGGTGCTCGGGTAATCTATATTGCCTGGTATTAATCGGCGAGTGATCCGCTTATGTTGGTATTTCATGTGTTAGGACTGTCGTGCATGATAAGTCGTCTCCTTGCAAATGGAAAACGCCTAAATAGTCTTTAAAAATCTTTCGAATTGATTTTAATTCTTTTTCTTTAAGGCTGCAGTCTAGATCAACTGTCTCTAATAAAAGTTTCATACGGCTATCTTCTTTAGTGCATTTGTTCACATTGTTTATGTTAGGGATTTTTATTTCTGTGAATTAAGATTCTAACTCAAACTCAAACTTTATTTCCGTGCCTAATTTATTGGCCATTTCTTACCCTTGTCAGTGCATTACCTACGAAACCATTTGGCTTCATTTCTTTTTTGGCGTTGACCGGGCCGCTTCGCGTTTCCCTGATTATTAACCTCTTGTTGCGCATTACCAAATCTGGCTGTGTGTCCATAGTAAGAGCATTTTAAACATCGCTTATTTCTAGGCAGATTGGACGAAACAATTTCCTGTAGGTATTCTCTTCTGTTTAAGTTTCTAAAATTATTTGAACTTTGTGTGTTGGAATTAAAATTCGGCTGTTCGCCTGGATTATTATTGAAATTTTCACTTCTAATTGTATCGTTACTAAATTGTGGGCGTCTGGCTGCGTTAATATTATTTAAATTTTGTCGTCTACCTGGGTTAAAAGTTTCTGCCGTGCTCTGGTTTGAGTTCATATATTGGGGGTTTCCTTGTACATGCACTATAGGTCTACAAAATTTACTGCTTTCGTGTCCTTTTGTCTTACACATGTTGCAAAATAGATTTTTTAAACCTTCGAAAATAATTTTTTTTTAAATGGCCCTTTTTCCCACAATATTCGGATATCATGTGTTCAAATCTCGGCTGAGTTTTTCTTTCCACACATCGGAGTTTGCTCATGTCCGTATTCTAAACATATATTGCGATAGGGAGTGTTTCTTCTCTGCTGGCAGATATCTTTAGTGTGACCCTCAACATTGCAAAAAGAGCATAGAATTGTCTGCGGTATAAAGGCTATTGAAAAATATCCATACGATTTTGTGTTTTCCGTATGTAGGTCTGAATACGTTACGATGTGGTTAGAAGCATTAGTGCTTGCTAGCCTTTCAATATTAGTGTTTTACTGATACTGGGAAGCTGAATGGGAGTTACTCCGATTCAACCTGCGCGCTCCTGGAATTGAGTTCGTTAACAAATTAATCACTTAACACGGGTGGTGGTGATTAGAATGATTATTTCCAATTGAATTTTCTTGTGGAACATTCGTGTTTTTATACAGAATTATTGCTAACTTGGCTTAATTGAAAAAATTCAAAATTATTGCTACTTTGGCTAAAAATGAAGAATAAAAATTTATTGTTAATTTAAATTATTTCTATTTATGAATTTTTGCGACATTTGCTTAATTGCTGAATTATCAAAAGAAATAAAAACAGTAAGCAAACGTCGCGATGAGTGCCAACGAGAGGTCGAGTACCTCACAAATAAGTATCATCAGGTTTCAGATCTCAGAATGAAAATCAAAACCTTATTTGAAGCAGAATTGGAAAACCTTACCTTAAAGCCAACACCGGCTTCACGTGTTCAACAAACCCGTGACGAAGAAGGTACAAGAGCCATACAAGCATTTGGAGAAGTTGTAACAAAAACACTTCGGAATCAACGAGCATTGATGCGGGCCTTAAGGCGAAATATGGATGAAATAAGGGCTTAGGCAAGTCAAAGCCACCCGGAATCCTACTACATATCAAAAGCAGCAATAGTCGATAAATATATGAACGACTTTGCTACAAACAACGATGTCTTATGGCAATCAACGGATGGCGACAACATTGAGGGATACACGCTTGATCAATTTTACGAAATCGAGGCAGAAGCTCACAACATTATAAGTGAATTGCAGCAAAATATCAGAAGGGAAGATGGAAGAACGCCCCACAACACAAGCAGAGATGAACGAGTTCGTGTACAACTACCAAAAATTGAAATACCAAAATTTAATGGCAACTATATGAAATGGGTGGCCTTTAAAGATCTAACAGGTTGGCTGATAAGTCCCCGGTCTAACAAAGAAAAACACATTTTTTTGTCAAAATTCGTTTTTATTATTCAACATAGTTCCCTTCAAGAGCGATACAACGATTATAACGACCTTCCAATTTTTTGATACCATTTTGGTAGTACTCCTTCGGTTTTGCCCCAAAATAGGCCTCAGTTTCGGCGATCACCTCTTCATTGCAGCCAAATTTTTTCCCTGCGAGCATCCTTTTGAGGTCTGAGAACAAGAAAAAGTTGCTGGGGGCCAGATCTGGAGAATACGGTGGGCGGGGAAGCAATTCGAAGCCTAATTCATGAATTTTTGCCATCGTTCTCAATGACTTGTGGCACGGTGCGTTGTCTTGGTGGAACAACACTTTTTTCTTCTTCATATGGGGCCGTTTTGCCGCGATTTCGACCTTCAAACGCTCCAATAACGACATATAATAGTCACTGTTGATGGTTTTTCCCTTCTCAAGATAATCGATTAAAATTATTCCATGCCCATCCCAAAAAACAGAGGCCATTACTTTGCCAGCGGACTTTTGAGTCTTTCCACGCTTCGGAGACGGTTCACCGATCGCTGTCCACTCAGCCGACTGTCGATTGGACTCAGGAGTGTAGTGATAGAACCATGTTTCATCCATTGTCACATATCGACACAAAAACTCGGGTGTATTACGAGTTAACAGCTGCAAACACCGCTCAGAATCATCAACACGTTGTTGTTTTTGGTCAAATGTGAGCTCGCGCGGCACCCATTTTGCACAGAGCTTTTTCATATCCAAATATTGATAAATGATATGACCAACACGTTCATTTGATATCTTTAAGGCCTCTGCTATCTCGATCAACTTCATTTTACGGTCATTCAAAATCATTTTGTGAATTTTTTTGATGTTTTCGTCGGTAACCACCTCTTTCGGGCGTCCACTGCGTTCACCGTCCTCCGTGCTCATTTCACCACGCTTGAATTTTGCATACCAATCAATTATTGTTGATTTTCCTGGGGCAGAGTCCGGAAACTCATTATCAAGCCAAGTTTTTGCTTCCACTGTATTTTTTCCCTTCAGAAAACAGTATTTTATCAAAACACGAAATTCCTTTTTTTCTATTTTTTTCACAATAACAAAAGTTGCTTCACAAAAGACGCTCTATCTCACAAACTAATTGACTTACAGACGTCAAATTTTGACACGAATCATTTGAAGGCTGCCACTATATAAAAATAATATGCATTTAATACTAGCGACGCCATCTATGTGTCAGACCGGGGACTTATCAGCCAACCTGTTATACGTTCAACTGGTGCACAACACAGAGTTAAGCGAAGTACAGAAAATGTTTTATCTCACGACACATCTCGCAGAGGAACCAAAAAATCTCATCAAGCACTTGCCGGTCTCAACAACAAATTATACAATTGCATGGAACATCTTGGTCAACAGATATGAAAATAAAAGACTTATTTTGACGACATTGATATATAATTTGTTATCACAGCCAAAGATGAAGAACGAATCAGCACAAACACTCAAAGGACTTCCAGTAGACCACTGGGACACGTTAATTGTTCATCTATTGTTACGAAAATTGGATCAATCTACTCAAACAATATTTGAACAATCTCTTGATGACAACAGAAGGCTCGTTAATTTAAGTCAAGTGCTTAAATTTTTAGAGCACCGATTTCAAGCATTGGAAACACGAAGTAAGGTCCATGAAGCTGCCGGGGGGAAGGAGAAAGCGAAAACGAGCAACGTCAACATCAATCAATTACAAGGTATGCGAAAAATAATTAATTGCGAAAGGTTCTTGAAAATGACACCAGCTGAGAGACTAAAATGGACGCAAAAGAGAAAATTGTGTGTAAACTGCTTTAAGACCGATCATACCGCCAAGACTTGCACGTCCCGTTCCTGTTCAAAATGCACAAACAAACACAAAACACTTTTGCATTTAGAGACGACAGCAAAGGCCAACAACCCGACAATCAAACCACGTCAAGAGGAAACACAAAATTGCCGCCCGACAACGATGAACAAAGATATAACTGCAAGTACGCCAATCGTAGCAGCTGCAAGCAAACAGGATCACGAAGAGTCTTACGTACTGTTAGTCACGGCAAGAGTGAAGATAATTGGCAATAATGGTTGCATAGGAGAATTCCGAGCCCTCTTAGACTCTGGGTCACAGGTCAACTTAAAAACCGAAAGAGTCATATCTAAACTCTCACTGGAGGCATCAGATTC